>NW_010583843.1:76208-209889 GCF_000705375.1 Tinamus guttatus | reverse complement strand
AGCTATATGTGGTATACAGTAACAGTTTGGTAGAGTATAAACCATATGAAATGATAGGAAGAAGATAGAAGCAGATAAAAGCAACAAGAAGTGGCTAGCATCAGTGAATATTATGAATATAAACCTAATCTACCTAGCAGAAATTCCCTCACAGACTGCATTTGGAAGACAATATCATCCCTGAGGTTCTACCAAAACCAGCAACTTCTAGTAGTTATGGCTTGCTTTTCTATCAGGAATCTGATAGAAAATCTTCTTCCCAAAAGAGATTCTTCTCTCATTCATGGGAAGTGTTAGCATTTTGGATGCTTTAGGAATGCCTCATATCCTCAGCAGGATGCAAATTCTGTTCAGTGACCTTATGTAGTTCTTCACACGTACTCCCATAAGGGTGATCCGCATCAAAAAATAAATTTTAGTCTTTGTGGCTGACACAATGAGAAGTACGTGAGTAATTTAGGATCAACAGAAGATAAACTACTATATTAAAAATACTAAAGAACTAACAATAATGAAATTTGGGTGGCTGTTTAAACATGTGGATAAAATGTGTCAGAAAATGAACATTCTAAGGTATCTGAGCTGCAGCCTTTTCAGTTCTTCTCTGGACAGGGACCACGTTCACAACCAAAACCATTAGCAGAATGTTTGGAAGAATTATAACAGCCAAAGAATGCCTTTTAATGCTGAGTACTCTCAATGACTGAAATTACTGGAAAGTATCCATTTTCTATAAGTTATTTAAGTGTCCAAAATGGCAAATGAGTGCAATTTTCCAAAGTGTCTACATGAATAATTCTCATTGATTTGGATCACCTAGGAAATCTCACTTTACACTCTGCGTCTTTACTTGCATATTATTAGCACTTTCTTTGGACACCAACTCAAGAAACCATCTTTGCTTCTTCAATCTTCTGCTTAACTGTGAGTATCTGCTTAAAATTAAGCATATGCTTGTGTGCTTTTCTCAGCAAACATAACTCAAGAATGTGAGTGTCTTCCTGATCTACACAGCAGAGATAGGCTTCAAATTTTAGCATTGTTTCCTCAACTTCCACAATTTTAAACTTAGACATTTTAAACTGAGTTGTAGTGTCCTCCTATATTTAACCCAAAGGGAATTTGAAATACAATCTGTTAAATAGGTAGGGAAGAGATTGAGAATGCTCCTTTAAAGAAAATTAAGACTTAAAGAAATAAAAATTCTCATTTAAGTCCCTTAGGCAATGTTTTGGAGAACTCTGCCTAGAATATCATCTGTTCCAGGGACTGATACCAAACAACGGATAAAACATATAGTTTGGATAGTTGGAAAGCATTTGATTCTCAAATAAATTTAAACAGTGAACTATAGACTGTCATTTTAATAGATGCATATAATTATTTATTTTTGAAAAGCTATGTTCACTGAATAATCAAGATAAAAAATGCCAGTTCCCCAAAAGATATTCAGTGTCAATGTACATTACTGAAGTCTTAATTCATGTAATTAAAGAAGTGTAAGAAATATATAATTCATAGCCTATCAAAAGAATTAAAGAGGAATGAATGGATTGAGGATTTTCCCCCAGATTTAGTCTATCATTTATAACTAGGCTCTTCAGTCTTAATTTTAAAAAGGAAGGTGAGGTGTGAATATATAAGATATTTAACTAGTTTGAATGGAAACACATAAAAATGTAGAATTATTAACTGAATAAAATGCTTATTTGAGATGCATGTTTTTTCTTCCATTGAAGGGAAAGCTCAGTATTTTCTTCACAGTATTTTCTTCACTGTTTTGCTACTACAAATTTACAGTTGGGTTTTGGACGTGCAAGAAATATCAGAATTACAGACTGCAAAGGTCTGAGAAGTGGCTTCCAGATACACCGTCTTGTTCCACTGCTGCTCTTCCCATTCCAGTGGAGAAAGCTGAAGATGCCTGAACATGCTGAGAGCTCATCCAGTAGATTATTTGTTAAGTTGCCCTGGATAGCTGGGGAGGATTTTAGCAAATTAATGTCAGACTGGTTCTGAGATCAGGAAGAAGGAAGTAAAAACAGACAATGGTGAACAGTCTTTGCCAGTGAGGAGAAGGAGGAGGGTTACTCAAAGTCTTTGTAGGCCGAGGTACTCTGTGGCCTCCTCTCCCACAGCAGAGAGCATTAATCATATTCACAAGTGAGCCTCGCAGTTGGGATGAACAGGATTTAATTCAATTTTTTCTTTTTTTCTTTTTTTTTTTTCTTTTCTTTTTTTTTTGTCATTGCATCAAACCTGTAAGAGTCCAGAAACAAACTCCGGTGTGGTTCCTGGGGAGATGATAGGTCTTAATACATTACTACACTGCAAAAGAATGTTTATACACAGCACTTATCTACTACAGCAAGTAATATACAACTACTAGAATTCAGTATATTTGATATATACTGAATATCCTTCCAATGAAAGAAGAAATAGATTGTACTTTCTTTAAGGAGTAGGTGATCTTATAATGTAGTACAACACTGCTCAGTGCTCAGTTACATAAACAGAAGATTTACTGCCTGAAAGAAGGTTTTAATATCACTTTTAATTCACTTTATTTCAGACAAAATGTTAAATGGTACAAAACCACTGTAGATCCATTTCCACAGAATTTTGCTAAAGATATTTACAGCTACTTACAGATAGAATGGGATTATAATTATTTTGTGAAATACCAAGAATTTCAGTCTATGTTTTCATATGATAGAATTTAGTAAGTATCTTTGCATATTTATGTTGCTAGATGTATTTATTTGTGGGCTTTATTTAAGGTTTTGTGATTGTTCGTGTCACTTTCCTATGTTTGAAAAGTACAAGTACTCTCTAAATTAATAAGAGAGCAAAAAAACAGTATATTCAATGTTTTAATGGAATTGGTCCAACTAATCTAGCTTACTCTAGCATGTACAGCCTTATTGATCCATATTAGCTAGCTATGTAGCAGCTTCTGAAAAGCCTGCTGCATTTTTTTACAAATGTACCATCAATATCAAAGAACTTTATTTAGTGGTCTTATAGACATTGTATGGAAATGCTTCTCAGGCTACTTTTACACAGTGATTATAATGATGATGCCTATTTTAAACAGTTGGAACAATATAAGTAAAATAGCCATTTCACATGCATTTATTGCACTACACACAATAACAAAAATTGACATAATAAAGTGCGCTCCATAAGCCTCACTTTTCTTTGCTTGACCCAAAACTGAAATAAAATGTCTAAGACTAGGCAGAAGTTGGAATAGTTTGGAAGAGAGATTTGAGAGAAGAATTATCTATAGTTATATAAGATAACTTTAGGGAGCACCATTGTGAGCCAAATCACCTATTTCAGATTGTGGGTTACATGATGACAACCAATATTGTTCACAAGTTGGCCACATATAAGTTATGCTTTTCTATTCCTTGGTCCAAAAGGATTATGAGCTTTCTAAATGGTGATTTTAGTCATGGTTCAGAACTCAACAGAACCATTGATTTCAGTGAGTGCCATTCGATTTTTTTGAGCGCTGTTATTACAGCAGGGCTAACACGAAGCCAACAGAACACCGCTTCCATGAGGCAATGAGCTGTTCCTAGCCTCAAAGAAGAACTTGAATTAGAGAGTTCAGCATGGAAGGATTGGAACTACATTTTCACAAGCTATTTCCAGTCTTTATCTTTGCAAACACATAATGTCTTTAGTAAAGATATTTGTGTATCCGAACTTGCCAGGAGGATTGAGCGGAGAAGAGGATAGCCTGAATTTAGTGCCTTGCCCTCTAGCATTCTAAAAAGAGGAGATAGGTAGCCTGATTGTTTTTTCTGTGTCTCCAATATATAATTGAACTGGGGGAGTTATAATACTTAAGGTTTCAGAGGAAGAAAGCAGCCTTTAGTTAATCAATCTGAGAAACTGTTTGATGTATGATAAATGGCAGAGAAATTTCACACTATTTTCTTTCTGGATAACATTTTCTTCAATAAAAGTAATATATACATATGTATGTGTCTGTGTGTGTCTGTGTGCATATATACATATATGTACATGTATGTACGCATGTGTGTGTGTGTATTCCATACCTTACTTTGTCCCAACCAACACATTACTGTCAAGGACATTATCCATATCTGGAACAAGCCCCAAAGGATTTTAACCCCTTAAATAGCAAGATTTTGTCAGTCTGTTCTATATATATATTTGCTTTGTTAAATTCAGAAGTATTTGACAGGAAGTGTTTCCAGTTTTTATGCATCACTTTAAAATTTAACATATATTTGTCTGAGTAAGTACAGAAATTTGAGATACCTTTTCATATTAATAGTCTACTATACAAATTGCAATCTGCCTGATTATTTTCAATCTATATAGTACTGTTGTTAAAATAGGATGGATTTGTTTTCACAGCTGATGTTTGTGTTTCAGTAATGGAAAAGCAATCTATTTCAGCATTCTTTTTTAAAGGCCTCTCACCAAATAAATGGGAAGTCAATTATAAGCTCCATCATTTTAAACTAGGTTGTAAATTTATGACATCTCTAGGTCTCTCTATGTAGGTTTTTTCCTCCAGGGGGATTGACTTGGTCTACAGTAGCTGGGTTTTTCACTACTAAATCGATGCACTTATTCTACACTCTGCAAATGCATGTTGCTTACTGTTTTCTGTCTTGCTGCTGTGAGATTAGAAGACTAACATCAGAGAGGATAAAGTGAAAGCTTTATTGGTTTTAGCTTCAGTTTTGAAAAGCACAGTAGTAATGGCCTACATAAGTCATTCATGAAAAACAATTGCTATATATGAAACTTGCTGGGAATGAAAGGAAACTACTAATTTAAAAAAAAAAAAGAGCAAGGAGAGGTAACAGTTACCAGTGCTTTTCAAGTATATATTTTTGAGGTAAAAGCTTAAGATGACAAAATTGCAACATCTCAGTGGTACTGTGAATAACCACTGCCTTCCTTGAAAGTCCAGGAAAATGCTGGAATTAAGAGTTGCTGCACTTATGCACTTTATGAGACACAACCTCCCTTTTTTACAAGATCAGGTAAATATGTAGATGCTGGTGCTTACCATCTTGCATGCCTTTCAGTGCATGTTGGAATGGGGCAGAGGACACACATCTTTTCCTGAGCAAGGGTGAGGGGTGTGTGTCTGGGAACAGGGCTCTGCTCCTTTGCGCACGTCTCTCCAAGGTCTTTGGTGCACCAGAGGTGCCCTGAGTTTGAGAAGGAAGCTCCTCAAGTGGAAGGTCAAAATATACACGGGCTTACAATTCTGGAGATCTGCTGTGCCTACCACCTGTTACTAAGTAATAAGGAATATGGCAGTCCTGTCTCCAAAATGACGAAAGGGACAGTAGAAGCAAAAGTACTTTCTGGAGAGCTTCCTGGGATCTGCTATTGGTTCTTCAATTTCTGATTTCGCTTTGGTGATGTTCAAGCACCTTTCAGTACTGCCTTTTATCCCATCATTCGATTCATCATACTCCTTCACTTGCCCTAAAAGGTGAATTAATTATGATGATTTGACATGTACACATTGACTAAATGTTATGACAGCAAGAGTCTCTTTGTGGATTGACCTCCCAAAGAGAACAATAGGCAATCATTTCTATAGAGCAGGAATACTGAAACATGGTACCTTGAGCACTGCATGGGCTGATACTACTTTGCATTCTTTCAATGCAATTCAATTTCAATTTCAATTCAAGAGGTTCATATAATATGAAAACTGTTTCCTTTAAATAACATGAGATAACAGTACAAACTATTGCCTGTTTAGTCTCACCACACATAAAGAAATGATTTAACAGATACTGAATGATTAATGATGAAGATGTATTTTTAATTTTTGGTTCCATTATTCCATTATTATGGTAACACTTGGTTACCATCAGTAACCAATCAGCTTGGTTACCTCTCAGTTCAAGCATAATGAGATGGCTTCTTTCAATTCACAGTACCTTGTGAAACTTGGCTGCATCTGCATAAATCTTCTAAAAACATACTTTTTTAGAGGACCAAAACACTACCACTTTTTGTAAATTATAGTTACAACACAAATAAAATTAACATCTTCTGGGGAATAGAAATATCCTGTGTGAGTGATGTCATTGTGGCAGGCTGTGGTTGATGTGGCCAATGTGGTATCTGTAGGGTGACTCCGATGGGGGAGCAATGTGCAAGGCACCACACAGCTGCGTTTAAGCTGCTTTTGTGCTGCAGCACTTAGCTGGCTCATCTAGAGCCAAATCAGGTATCACTGCAGAGCAAACCACAGAGATAGCACCCAGATGAGGCTATCATAGGACAGAAGATTGCAAGAAAGCGCTAGCACTATGGCATTTTCTGCTGACAGACCATACTTTATTAAGTATGTACTTTTGTTATATCTTACATGGATTTGTACATTCTGAATGTTCAGATATTTCTATGCTAACTCCAGGGCCCAAGCCTCTTAATACCATTTTAGTATGTGGACCAGACCGTAGTTACCTTTCTCACATTAAACACAACTATGATTCCCACTGCAATCAAAAGGAATTTCCTTCTTTAAGATATTACGCAACAAAAAAAGAAACTAAGTGGTATTTGAGTAGACAGATGAATGGAGTCCTTAGCTGTTTCAGCTTGACAGGACAACAACAACAAGAGCAAATTTTGTTTGAGTGTTGGAGTCAGGAATGCTCAGCAGTCTTTATGATCTAATTTACAAACCTATTTAATACAATTTTGGTACTGATTGCTATTATCCATTTATCAAGACTGGCTAGGAGGAAATCTTGACTGTTGAAAACTGAGTGAAACAACTTGAGAAGTGTGCTTCATAGGAATTTTATGTTTATGCAATTTCAAATCTATAGAAAGCTTTTCTGTGAATAACACTCACCTGAAAAATAGAACCTCAAATTGATTCATTTTTTATTATTTACAACTTTGTCTCTACTCTTACCAACTCATCCTTCTCTTCTTTCCTGTTTTTATTACTTTTTCTATCTTCTAAGGTTCTTTAGAGATTACTGTCTCCTAACAGAAATACATTTTCTTTATTTATACCCCTTTTACTTCTAGCAATTCTCTTTAGCTTTATTTTTTTGCTTTCACACTTTCACTCACCACACTTAATTCTTCCTTCATTAATTAATTACAGGAACGAATGTATAAAAAAATTTACGGTAACCTTTTCAGTTTAATCATCTACATTACTGTTTATTATTGGTTTTAACTCTAATGCAGATTTTTGAAACATCTTATGCTAGAGATGGCAGAGCAGAGAGTATCAAAACAAGATGGAACAGGCCGTAATTTAGAAAGTAATACCACACCAAGCCTTAGAAAGGCTTTTAACTTGCAAAGTTGTTTGTGAATGTTTTTATGTCTGCTCCTAAATATCATGAGGACAGTCCAGAACCATATGTTTTTTCTTTCCTTCTTAACAGCCCAGCATCTCCCCATCATTCTGAAAAAAAAAAAAAAAAAAAAGAGACCATTTTGATAAAAAAGTTGCCTGGGAGAAAAATTGAGTAGTATATGGTTTCAGAATTTGAAGGATTTTTGTTTTAGTAGGGCATTCTTTTATAGGGAATTTCAACAAGCAACTACAAATGCAGTTCTATTATTTTTTCTGTATTTCCATATTCTGAAGCATCTAACCCTAGGGTTAGATTGAAGCCTGAGTGATCTCGTTCTGAGTAACGGGCCCCCCGCTTTCTTTTTCCCCCAAATATAAAGGCATAGGTTTACATACAGTTTTATAGCTCACTGTAAAAGGCAAGTAGTTTGCTTTTATGAGCATTGGCTTTAAGAGTAACTCTAAACACAGGAACTTTCAAGTTTATGGGATAAATTAACCCCTTAATTCCATTGAGACTAGTTGTTTATTAATGATAAATTTAAGCCAATTATTGTATGACTCACACTTCTACAATATATTTCTGCAAGATACACATACAGGTTCAAACACGGCCATTCAAAGAAGGTATTTCTAGATAAATCTCTCCATCAGGGTTTTTGCTGGTTTCAAATTTTTGTATATATATTACACTTTCTGGTCTGGTCTGTGATTATCTTTAGCCCCTTTAAGAAACTACATAGACTGAAGGTTTCCTAAGAGCCCAAAGATTTTTTTTTTTCTGCCAAGTTTAATAATTTCCTACCGTACCATATTAATTCATTGAGAAATTCCTCATTCTCTGACCAAATCTGTGGCTTATCTCTATGTTCATACATTTTTCAGCTGCCTTGTATCTTGGAATATGTAGTGTCAAATGTCTCAGGAGTACATGGTGGTGAAACAATGCAAAGGAATCTTCTTGAATTCTTTCAGAAGAGTGAATTTTCTGAAAGTAATCTAGGAATGTTCATAAAAGACCTTTTCCTTCTTTCTACTTTCACATAGTAAAATGTTATAACAGTTATTAAAAACATATCACTGGAATGAACACTCTTCATTTTTATATTTAGACGAAGGACTCTTCCCCAGGGTAAGTCTAATGTGTAAAATAATGATTTCCAAATTAAGCTTGAGGGTCAGAATGAGAACTTGCAGAACTAGGAACTTTAGTAGCAACCTAATGTCATTTTGATAAGCGCAAACACAGGGAAAAGATCTATTTTCACTTTTCTCTTGGACTCCCCCAAATTTTGTGACTGCCAATTGATCCCTTCACATCTTACAGTTATTACCTAACACTCTCAAGTCCACGTATTTTAGGCTAAAGGGTTCTTTTTATTTTGTTTATGGTGTTTCTCACATAAATGTTTGGGTGTCAGAAAATAACAAATAGATAAATGGAAATAGTTTCTTAGAATTCCTTCTTGTGTCCCTTCATACTTCTAAGTATGAAGATGACACTTCCTAAGTGTCATCTTGCACTTTTGTGTGGGGATAATTCCAGTAGAGATAATGAAGTCTTTCTCTGTAAGTTGAAGAAATCTCATGTTTAAACAGACATCTGTACCATAGGCTTCCATTCTGTTGAATGACATTTCATCTGATCCCAGAATCTGTGCACTTTACTAAAATTGGCTGTGTTTTCTACTTATCAGACTGATGTCCTTTTATTTCCTCTGGCTAACAACTTTCTGCAAGGTGCAGATGAGGGAAGAACAGGAAAGCATGAGAGGATGAGTTTTAGGTCCTTATGCTGCTGAGAAGGTGGTTCCTGCTGCAGCAGTGGGAAGACTCCCAGAAGGAAATCACCAGCTACAGCCAGCAACCCATGTACTGATCTGACACCTTTCCAAGCGTAGCCAGTGAGAAAAACAGGAGGTAGTACAAAGGTAGACCTGCTTTGCTAGTTTCCAGCTGTCATCTTGGCTTAAACTTGAGTATGTCTTTTGCTCTTTGTGAGCTCCACTTAAACATATTGTCGTTTTGGAGTTATGGATATATAGAGTTGCTGCCCTTACTCCCTGTTCTCTGGGGAATGTGCTGTTCCCCTAATCAGGGAAACTACTCAAGCTTCCAAGTTTTTCAGAAAGGTACAATTTTATCTTACTCCCTGTTCTCTGGGGAATGTGCAGTTCCCCTAATCAGGGAAACTACTTGATGGCAATTTTAACTTTTAATGGATGCCCAGACTGGGACAGAAACTACTGTATAAAACATGCTTCATTAATAAATTACACAGTGATTAACAAAGCTATGCACATGCCTGAGAACCAGGATCAGAGTAGTACTTGTACACAGCTTGGCCTGTGCAGTGGACTGCATTGTCCTCCCATCTTTGAAATTCACATTCTGTATGAAATACCGCTAAGGAGTATGGAAATTATCTTTTTTTCCACTTTCTTTCTCTTTTGGTATGCAATCTTTTCTTTACGGGGACTTGAAAAGGAAATCCTGAATCTGTTCTTTAACATATAATTTGGTATCTAAAAACAGCACTTGGGATTAGCAGGCTTGTCAGAAAAACAAGAATTTAGATGTTCAAAAAAACTCAACAATCCACCCCCAGCTTTTCAAGTGTGTCAGGCATTATTTGGCTGTACACAGCTGCTGAAGATGAAGGGATAGGAAATGCAATGAAAGGGGAAGGTATTATATTAAGGACATGATCTGCAAACCATGGAAGCACCTAAGCCACTTCATATAAGGTGGTTTGCATGCTCTGCAAAAAGATCAAAATGTACTCAGATCGCAGATTTAGGCAAGTGTTAATTACACTCATTGACAAGATCAAGTGTCTTGGAACTTGTTTCTTTTAGTTTTCTCTGCAAAACAAAGAAACTATGACTTATATTCATCCTCTATCTCCTCTCTGCACACAGATACCAATCTGTTTTTGAATTCAGGAATAAAATGAGGTATACCCAATTGACACTTACAGATGATTTTATGGAGATTTTATGATTTTATGGACATTGTTGTCATTATTCTTGACAATAGATCAAAAGTTCTCTTTTCCTCACTTCCTTTCTTCCAAAAGTATTTCTGCCTCTACTTACTAGTCTTGCCAAATGTAGCTGTGGGTGAGATTTTTTGCACTTCCCCTGTAGAAGTTGCTGTCAATCACTGGTAATTTTTTAGTTCAAGTAGCACTATGTAGGTGAGAATAGAGTATGTTTTTTATAATTTAAAATGCTTTCTTAGCATGTGACATGGATTTATTTTAAGTTCTTTGGTTGTGAGTGCCTAACAATGCCCTTTAGTGATGTTGATATATTTTTAAAACCTACTGATCAGAGTTTTATTTTCAAATCTTGTTAGAAAAACATTTTAAGTAATAACAAACTGCTAAAGAACCTATAGTTACTTTATAGTTACTTTAGCTCCCGCTTCTTTTCCCTACCCTATTTGCACTTCCTTATCCTGCTTCTCATCCTAGTTCTCTGTCTACTCTTCTGACATTAACTATAGATCATCTTCCTTGTCCTCCATTCATTATGGGTTCCACAGCAGAGACTACCACTGTTTGCCTTCAGCTACAGTCATCTTGGACAATCTTTTCCTTCAGCTGGGATACAGTTAGCATCTGCCTGGTGTATCTCCTTACTCCAGGGAATCACCTGGAAACTTCTTAATGCCAAACTACCTCCAGGTATATCTAGCTCAGACTCTACAAGAGTATTAGGCTCTCTTGTACTTCCCAAACTCACTTCTTGCTTGATGTCTTGGACCTAGCTATAAACAAACCAAGCTAGCTAAAACCAAACACTCATGAATTGTTAGTACTTGTTCATATTAAATGGTATTAAATATTAAATCATTAAATATTCATTAAATATTGTATCATAATATGTGTTTTATCACATACAGAGTTTTTGGCACAGGACCTGGTCAGAACTTCAAGAAATAGATCCTCTATTCTCCTGCCCAAAGAAGTAAGTTTATAGAAATAGTTAGAAAACATAGTTAAGTTAACCATACAAAATATTTTGTCAGAAGTTCTCAAGTATTCAAGTGTGCTTGATATTAGGCTCGCAAATGACTTAAAGGAGTTTGAAGTTGAGAAAATAGGGAAGCAACAAAAAAAAATCTTCTGATCTGATATATTTCCATTTCTGGATGAAAATGCCTACAACATTGTTGGCAACAATTCAATACTAAAAAGAATTACTGAAGCTACTGATTATGTTGATATTTTGATTAGTTCTTGACTTTTTGACATTCGTATAGTTCTGCTCTTCCTGCATAAAATGATACTGCACAGCGTTCCCTATTTCGGAATTTCATGTATATAAGCAGTAATAGCTGGTAAATTCTTTCTATCACAAGGTAAAATCATGCATTTTGATCATCTGAATTTTTAAACCTTTCCTTTATCTGAAATATCATTGAGCTAAGTGTGCCATAGGAGTATCATTTATTAGATAACTGGTACCTATTGATGTGAACTCCAGCAAGAGACATCTGTTTGGAAAGATGTATGTATTTCCACAAATATGGCAACAGTTTGCAGGAAACCCTCAGCAAAGGCATAGAATGTGAACATGAGAAACATACCACATGGACTTACTAAAATAGTACAAGATAAAACAGTCTTTTTTAAAAAAGAATAGAAATATAGAAAAAAGTTTGCATATAGAAAGTTTCCGGATATTCTTCTCTCTTAGTGGAGGGACTATGCGTTTATTATGCTTTAACATGTAATCAGTTCAAGACAAGTAGACAAAGCCATACCATGTGTTAACACATCCTTTCATTTTTGACCTGTTTAATTTTATGTAAGTTTGTTTATGTGAAATTTGCCACAGCTGGTACAAAGAAAGAGCATAAACATCCAAGGAACTTCAAAAAGTGTTAGGGAGTAGTGTTTGCTAGCGCTGATTTGCTGCAGCACTAGCAAACATTTGTGAGCGTTTGTGTTTGGTGGTGTTCTGCTGGCCACAAAGCTTTTCCCAGCCTCAGAGTTTGGCTTAGTTTCAAAAATTGGCTGAGGAAGAGCTTTCCTGAGCTCTGGGAGATTGCTCATGGCCTGTCGAGCAGAGTGATTGCAGCCTTATTTAGATATACATAAGCTAGCTTTTAGGAACCCATAGGAGGTACTGTGGAAGCCCAGAGCTCAGCGCTGCGCTGTGCAATTTCTAGCAGCCTTAGTGCATGTGCTACCCTCAGCTTTTACTTAGGTACAGACTAAAACTAATTTGGGAGGGTAGTGAAGGCATATCTCATTTCCAGACTTGCCTTTTTCATCATAGCTCTTACAGAAACTGCAGTCTGAAAAAATTTTGCTTGACTCAGACAAAGACTTATTCTAATTCTGGAGATGTTTGCTGCTGCGTGGAAATGCATTGTCTTACAATTGCCCTGGAAGTTTTTGCAACACAAGGTATTCCAAATGCAATCTGATTTAAAACTGATGGGTACATTTGTTCCGTATATTCCCATCCGTTTTATTTATTTATTTATTTATTTATTTTTCTTTGCAATATTTCAGTTCAGTATCTACAATATGTACAACAATAAGGAGGGTGATTGGTTATCTCTGTGAATAAATAAATCCCAAATGCTGGCAAGGCTGTAAAAGAAGGAGAAAATGCAGGTGATAAAATTTAAATAATCTCAAGAAGAATGTGCTCATATTTAGGTGGTTACAGATAGCAAACTGCATGACAAAAAAAAAGGAGGGGATTATGTAACAGTTGCTTGTGAAGTTAATTTAATTTAATTTAAATTTGGTGATACCTCATACCTCTTTTGCCTTTGGAACAATGGTACTTCCTAAAATACAGCATCTCTTAAGATTACTGTGGCTACACTATTGAACATAAAGGAATCTCCTCCTGAATAAAATGTATTATAGCGTATTTGGAGTGTTTACATGTGTGTACATGTTTTTGAGTTGTAGATTAGTGTGGGAAGTCTTTCTGAGCTCTCAAGAACAGTTGTCAGATGTATGTTTTCTGTAACAAATATGACATGGACACTTCATAAAATGGATAGCTCAAGGGAGGACAATGTTTTCTAATGTGTTCTTGTACATTAGGTAAACCAAGTAATTGTAGTTAGTAAGCTGGTGTTTTTCCACTTCCAAGACAGCAGGGTTAATGCTATTCCAAGGCTTCTTTATAGAAAGGGAAATCCTTAAGGCATGTTGCTGTGCATTTATTTCAGCAAACTCTTTAAAATAGGTAGGAAAATAATGTGCATGAGGATATGCTCAGATTCTCAGTTAGCTTCCTATTATTAATCAAACAACCACACAAGCGATTCTGAACATATGTAGTTTGCCTTGCTTCAAGCGTTTTTGCCTTTTGCTATTAATACTGGTGCTCTGGCAATTGTTTTCTCCAGATGAGTATCACTTTCAGAGCTGGAGTGCTACACAAATAAAAAGAGCATAGAGCATCAAATGTATGAAATGACTATTGAATGCCATCTCAGGAAAATTAGCACAGTCTAAGAGGGATAATGAACTACGGGATTTTTACACAAGATTTTTTGCTCATAATCCCCCTATTTTTTTCTCATGCTTTTGGTTCCCCAGATCTTTTCTGGAAGTTATTTTATTTTGCACCAAAAAATTGGTTACTCGGTTACTAATTTTTGAAGATGTCAAAATGTACTGATAGATCCTTGGTGGTTGTTAGCAGCACAATTTTTAGGATCTGTCAGCTTACAGCTTCCTGCTGGCCCCCCATCTGAATGAGTATATGTTAATTCAAAGCTGGTTTTGATCTTATTTATGTTACAGCTAGAAAAAAAGGCTGATTTAGAACAATAAGCCTCACACAGATGACTCCTGACAAATGAGAGAGGAACCAGAACTAAATGATTCCTAGAAGATGAAAGGAATCAGGCGATAGATACATAAACTAAATCCACCATATGGTCAGCTTAATACTTCTACAGTGTTTCTTACTTAAATGAGTTGAAAATCCCAACTATAAAAGAAATAGTATCGTCATGTCAGAGAAATGTTCCTTCATTTTTTATGCAAACTTGTTTCTTAGTTTGGTTTAAAGAAAGTTGAGTGTCTTTGCTTATGAATAGTGTATAGCTGATTATGGGAGCCACCTGGTCACTTTTCTAGGGCACTTAGAGCACTGGATAACAAAGTAGTTCTCAGCTTCTGGCTCATAGCATCATTTCTGCTGCGTGCCTTTCTCTTTTGTCTTTCAGTGTTACACTGTGCAAATGAGTTGCATATTAAAAATTGATGGTCTATCCAATGGCTCTCTAATGCAGTCTCAGGGAAATTCCAAACAGGATTTTTTTTTCTTTAATTATATAAGCAAATGGATGAAATGTGTGTACACATTAGGCACACCTCTCACACCATTCTTATAAACAAAAGAAAAGGCAGAGAGGCTGATAGGGAAATCTGCTATAGGAAACTGAGCACATCAATGGAAATATCTTCATTTTCGGCAAGATTTTTAATGCTTTGGCAGTTTGGAAAATGGTAACATTTTTGTTTAGATAGTTGCCCTCAGATTTAAAATTTATTTTTTTTTGTTTTTTTTTTTTCCAATTTTTCAAATGACTTGTTAACATACTTTCAGATGTCAAGAGGATATGTAATGTTAATTTAGAGTTATAACCTACTAAACCTTCTCAAAGGTCACCCAAATGTTTATATTATCCCAAATTTAGAGATAGATATTCAGAAAGATATTTAGGGATTCTGTGAGCTTGTTTCCCTAGTGGTCTTTTTTAGAGATGTTTCAAAAATATATTGTATCAGATTCAAAAGTGGGAATTATTATTTCAGGTAAAATTAGAAAAAAACTCAAAATGTGAAAGCTTAGTATAGAAAAAATATATTTTTACAAAAATATCTTTATCAAAACATCAGTATATGAAGTTTTCATTTCTCTAATATTGATAAAAGCTTTATAATAAAGCTATAATAAGTCAGCATATTCCAGTTTCATGGAAGGTGTAGTGGAATGGATATGTTCCCCAAAATGTATGATTTAGTGAAATTAGAGTTTGGGGGAAAATCCTGAAATTTTTACTGAAAAAAAAATATATTCATCTTTAATTTCCCAAGCAGAGTTGTATTTTAGTAACAGAGGTATTTTTTTATTAACTATGATTACAGACGATTTTAGGAGATACCTATATGACTATTTACAGATCTGTAGCGTATAAAGCATCACAGTAAGCATTCCAGAGACAGAACTGCTCTAACTTTTCATGGCTGCTAAAATAGCAAAGATTATGGGCTACTGTCATTTAAGAGAATAAGTATTTTAACCCGAGAATTGTTTTGGAGCAGGTTTGGTCAGCAGTGACTTTCAGCAGTGACTTTCTCTATGTGCTATCAAAATATTTATTTAAAGGTTTGTCCACAAATAAGCTCCAAGCATCTCATTCCCTTCAGAATTGAATAAGCCTGTTATATTAAAAATCCGCTTCATTATCCTTGTAGTTAAATAGACTTTAGCATTTAAAACACAAATTCACCCACCTTTGGAGACTAGCATTAAATAGTTTACTTTGAAATCTGACAATAAAAAATGATGAACTATTTACTACTCCTATTATGCTTACTTCATTTAAAAAGAGGCATAAAATTGTTTTAACACAATTATTGGAACAATAATCATGTATGAAAGCTCTATGCACAAAGTTTACTTAGGGTTATTTTGCCATTTTCCATTAAAGACAAATAAATAGTATCTTAGTATATCTCCAGTAATCTTACGTTAATAGCCCATGGGGAGTTAAATAACATTGCTGCCTGTGTTTGATTCTTGCTAATTCTTGAATGCTTATCAGTGTAGTAAAGGCACATATGACTTCAAATCTCAATGCATTTTCATTTCAGCTTTTAAACTGTAAGATATTATCTTTTACCTCACTTCAGCTTACAGTTCCCAGTAGAATAGTCTATTACTGATTTTAATTTTATAAGCTTTCTGGCCTGCTGAGTGCAAAACTATTCAACACTCAGTAAAGTTAAAGTTAACCTTCTGAGTAGAGCAGTTCACAGGATGAGACCGGAAAATACCTGCTCTCAGTGAATATTTCTGGTTTTGGGCTATGCTATGATCAGTGAATGAATCTTCTAGATGAGACACTGTACCTAAGTCTCCATTTTCACATATGGTTTATTCTGGTTTTATTTCCCTTGAAGTTTTAGGTCAACATTTAAAGTTTTCAAATGTTTAAAATTAAGCACTTAAATCTATGTTCCAGCATATACAAATGGTTTGTATTTTGAGCATCATCTGAGTAGTTGCAGCTGCTGGTGCCTTTGCTTCAAAGCAGAATTTCAGTTTGAAAATCAACTCATTTCTATTTTGATGACTAAAAATGTATATAATTGCCTAATTTTAGATAGTTGAGTTTGCACATATATAGAGACATATTTTTCTGGTAGCAATTTTGTCAACTGTATATAAAGCCTGAAAACTTCTGTAATTTTTGTATACTTCATGCACATAATTATAATTATCATTTATCCTTGCAACAAAAACTACTCATATTGTTTCATACTGAACAAATCTGGGTTGCCAGAATCTTCAGAACTCATAAAAAAAAAAATCTGTCCTGACTTCAGGAGCACATGTTTTGGTCATTTATTTGGACAAACTTGCAGAACACCATAAACAAGCCTAGAAGTGAGTAAGAGAAATTACATGATGTGTTTAACTTCAGAATTTGTTGTTTTGGAGTATCTTTGTTTAACATTTTTCCATTTTGGGGACCTGAATAAAGGTGTATTTGTCTTAAATTTGTCTTAAGTAGGTGTATTTCTTCATCTATGCAAAATCTTAGGATTCCTCTGTGTTCTCCTTTTACTTGGAGCGTAGAATATGCCTTGAAGTAAATCTACTGATAGTAGCCATTTGCCATACCTGCAGTGTGTGCAGCTTCAGTGCACACACTGTGGACATGCCTGATTTTGCAGCTCAGGGTACTAGAAAAGTTATATTTGTTGTAAATTGGTATTGTGTTGGTACTTGGGGCCTCACATTTAAACCCACCTGAGTGCACCGCCTGCACTCATGGTTGCAGGGTCCTTCAGCAGTTAGTGATCTGAGGTCTGGTGACCTCAGCTTGGCAACTGGTGCAAGCTCTGCTGCTCCTTCACACCTGATCTGGAGATACCATCCCAGAACAGGAGCATTGTACAATAAAATTGAGCCCCAGTCCTTCCCTCTTTACACCACAGGAGTCAATAATACAAACGCAAATCCCCTGGATACCTTATGGATGGAACAGGTCCAGAATATGTTTTTATAGGAGCATAGGTGATCTTCTCCAGAAGAAAGATGATTTCTGATGATCATTCAGTCTACAAGACTGGACTAGAGCTACTCTAGTTGTTGTACTCAAAATGTGTATACTGTGTTCTCACCTAATGTAGGCCAAATGTAAGAGATATTAAAAATTGACTCCTGAGCAGCGGTTTTCATCAAGGTCTTCTCCTCTTTCTCAGTCATATTTCATTTTAAGCTGAATACTACTGAGTATTACTGATTTTTTGGGGGGGGAGGGGGCGTGGTATTCTGGTATTCAGTTTACTGTTCAGGCACTGCTCATTTCTTCAGTTCTGACAAAGAAATTTTTTTATGATTAAAAAAAGTTATTCTCTAGAGCCTCCCTTCCTCTTCCTGTGGTTCCTACCCTCTGATGATCTAAAACGTGCAATAGGTTAAGGAAGACATTGCTTCTGTGGGCAGAATACATAAAAACATTGGTAACTATACTTTCCTGATTTTGTACATTTAACAGCACCTACAATATATACTATCTTTTAAAATACAAATCACAGAGGACGGGTTGCTTTTGGGTACTCACTTTCTAGCATTTGAGCTGAACTATGATTCAGAAAATTATTTCTGTAGTTTTATTTGTACTTCCATGTTTGCCTATGAGTCCAGGCATTTGCTGAATGAATGAAGCTTAGGTCGTTGCTCTGTGTGTTCACTCCAGAAAAGCATAGTTATTCAAATTTGAATTCTTGGTAGATGAAATGAATGATGAGAATTTGAGTACGAACTGAGTACATTTTTTATAGAGGTTAGCTATGTTTACTTGAAAGCATGAGTCTGAGATCACTAATAAGGCAAGTTCTTGCCTAGCATACAGAAATATTAATAAAATAAAGACTGTACAAAGTAAATAAGAAAAATTGACCTAAAAATGTACTTAATGTACTGTCTATATACATTTTCACTAGAGAATATGAGTTTTCCAAGCAACAGAATAGTTTTTGCTCAGACTATGCCCAAAGGAGACAAGGCTTTAAATCTAGTCTTCATGATGGTATCGTACTTGCCATAGAAGACCTGGGAGATATCAGGGTGAACGGCAGGACATTACATCCATGTATGTGCTTTCTCTGTTTAGTGTGTTCTGCTTGAACATTCAACTGCATTTAAAAGCAGTACATTTAAAGTCAAAAATGCTTTGAATTTTTCTGTCAATGCTTCTGTCAAAGCATTATGAAACACATATACAGAGTTTAAAGAAAGAATGACCTCAGTTCACAATGTATCTCTAATTTGCTTTTTTAAAGACCACCTCAGCTGTGCATAGTGCTGTGTTTGCTACTCAGGAAAATTGTATTTCTCTCTAGTTTACTGGGAGAATGTTAGACTTTGCTCAGCCAAGGGAAATTACATGGACAAATCCTCTGGGAACATCATGATGACGGCATATTTCCAGACTGAAAGGACTGAAAAGGCAAGCCAAAAAAAATGTATGCTATGTAATTGATGAGAGAAAAATCTCTAAATGTAATAATTTGGCTGAATCATAAAAAAAATAGTCAAGGATGTGTGGATGTTGGAATGAATTTGACTGTTGCAGAACTAATGTTTATTTTTCATTCTAAAAGAGCAAGCATAAACTCTTATTTTTCTATAAAATCCAGAAATGGAGTTAGGTCCTACAATGTTAGAGAAAAAAAAAAAGAGGAAAAAAAAGAACAGAAAATCTTTCATCACGTTTTTGAGAGAAACAATTTCTAAAATATTAGGAGCAAATTTTCCAATTTTAAATAAGCTACATCAGTTTAGAAGTTTGAGAAGAAAGAGAAGTTGCAAGATACAGAACAGAGTACCTTCTGTCAGAGCGTTTTTGCAGAGAATGTTTTGTCACAAATAGGGTCAAGATAGAGCTGCTTAAACCAAGACATCAGCTGGTGTCCCAGGATGGTGTCCTGTCATACCCGTGACTGCTCCAGAAAAGGTATCGGTCTCTTGATAGACGCATCGTATCTGTCCAAGGGGCTCTAGATGGCAGCTTTTAGGCAACTGAATCCTATGTTAGATTTCTAGTTGATGCTAGAAAGCATCTAGATGATTTCTAGTTGATTTTTTTAATATTATTATTTCACCTTTGCAGTTTCCTAAGAGTATTTGAAGGCTTTGGTAATGCTCTTTTACAGCCTGATCGTGCACCTCTGAAGGATCCCTGAGTTTCTGCACTCTTGCTTAGTGAGGATGGGGGCAGGTGAGAGAGATCATGACAAGTGAAAAACACAGCCAACAGCTTTGGTATCTCTGTCATTGCTACTCCGGGTTGGATCTGGTATGCTGAATGTTTGTTGATTAGCAAGAATTTTTCTAAGAGGTTGGTGAATGTGAAAGGTTGTTGGAAGGCCGGTATTTTTCTCATAAAATGGACTCTTCCAGTGGAGATGGCATTTATTTAGTGGATTTCTGTGTAGGTTTCATTATTTGTGTTATGCCAGTGGCATACAGCTAGCATAAACTTCTCTTTCATGTTGTACTGTGTTTGTACATGTCATGAAGGTTGTTCTATCCAGAATGAAACTATTTCTTCAGAAGAGTGTCCTTAGTGGATAAAAGTCTTCAGAGTTCAATTCCTGGTGAGCAAAGTGCTTAAGTGTCCTGCTACAAACAAAAGTAGCAGTATCTGAGGCCATGTTGTTTAAAAAACAAAAACGATGACAAAACTCTTGATGTATTTTGAATAGGTTGCTGTCAGGAGGCGTGCTGTATAATGGTATTCAGGAAACTGTGATTTTTGTTTTGAACGTGGGATTGAGAGAAGTGATAGTGATATTGCAAAGACAAACTGATGAAGGAAGATGGTTGTCAAGTGTTGGAGGAATTACAGGTTTTGAACCTGGAAAGTGTGCAGTCTCTATGTATCTCAGCACTGGTCATGTTTGGGGTAGCATTGCCCACTGTTTCTTCTCTACTTTAACTCATGAAATTGTTGGCATATCGTAGGGCCATAATACCTATATCTGTGTGCACGCTATGGAGAAAGTGTTGGTTAATGAAAATGCTAGGTGTGTTTCTCTGTCAAATTCATTACCCAAAGTAATTGCTCCCAATCAGCATTTAGCTTTCTGTGCTACATTTTTTTCTTATTTGAGTAGGATGTGTAAATATGAAAACCTGTAGGTTTTTTTCCCCAATTGTATCATAAAGCATATCATTCCATTGTATAAAACATGAATTTTTATATTTATGTGAATGGTATTTCTCTTGTTTTTCTAACCATCAAGGCAAAAATAGTATCACTTCTGCAGCAAGAAAAAAAACTGGACATGGTGAAGTCAGTTTATTTACCCTGAGCAGATTTACTTTATGCAGAGTAAGCACAGAGAGGACTACAACAAATTTAATTACTACTATTGCAGGGCAATAACACAATAGCTGAGTTTGGAATTTCCAGATTGGAGACCACAGTTCTATAGAGCTTCCAATTAGCAGCGTTGATCTGTTTATTGGCAAGCAAGGAGTTTTACTCTCTTTTGTAGAAAATAGCATCAGTGAGACCTGATAAAGGCTTTGTATAAAGTAGGTAAATACTAAATGTGAGCTAAGGATTTTTGTTTTGGTGAGGAGCAAAAGCTTTTTTTTTTTCCCCCAAATATGATATTTCCAGTGTGCTTTTCCAAGTTTTGTTTAGATAGCAAACACAATGATTAACTAGGCATATATCAAATGCTGTAGCTGTTCAATGACATTTTCTTCCAACAGAGATAAAATTGGAAAAATTCTTGTGCTTGGAAGTGGATATTAATATAACCATAGAAAGATTGTATCGTGGGCAACAGCTATCCATTTATTAAGGGTTTTTTTTTTTACTGTGATATTTCTTACTCTCTGTGCCATATATCTAATGGACTTGCATTTGAATCTTCATTTTATATTAGTGTAGATAAAATACAAGCCAATATCACTTTTGTTTTCTTTATATTCATCTTGTTTACCAAAGTAATAAATTATTTTTTAAGTTCAGGGTACTTTCCATTTTGAAGGATCTGAAGACGTGTACAAATAGAAATGCTAGAACACCCTTTTAAAGAGAAGCTTGGTCATTAATCTTTTTTCCCTTTCATCTCTGTCACTATATATCTGTATTAAAATAGATGTGCTTAGACAATATCAGGAGAATAAGAAACTGCATCCAAGATCTTTCATTCTGCAGAAGTTTAAAGGTTAAAGTAAAATGCCCCCTATGCCTCAAGAGGTTCTTTGTCTTTAAGGAAGCCTGCTGTGGCTTGTTTTTTTCTTATGGGATTTCTCTTAGTTTACAGAAAACATTCTGTAACATAATTCACTAGCACCTGGAAATGTACTTACTTTAAATGCCTACTCCACAGGAAGGAGGAAAAGATTGGTGAGAAGACCTTGCATTGTGCACCCTGATGGACCATAGCCCCGTCAAGGAGCATGCCCTATGACAGACAGTCATACTCACTCTCTCCTTACACACCCAGAGAGCTTGGATTTTTTTTTTTCTTTTTAGTGCCACAATTTCAGATATGGGGGACAGTGACTTTCTGTTGACAGCCTGGCTGATAGAACACTGTCTGGCAAGGCTAGACATGTGACTTTGGGTGTGTTCAGATAGAAAATGATCCCATCCAGCTGCTCTAACCTATAATGACACAAAAGAAGATCGTGAAGGAGTAAGAGCTGTTACTCTGGGCTTACCTGCTTTAATTTCTTTGGGCCTCAGTCCTCTAAAAGGCATCGGATATGGCCATCTCATCCAGTTTCATTATCCAAGAAACACAGTGGTTATCCATACACATCTATGCATACACGGACATGATGTATCTGGGAATACAGGGCCATGTGAATCTTCTCTCAGTAACCACTTAAATTAGGACTACCATTTACATGGACATAAAACTCCACAAAAAAAATCCATCTGTGTTCTGTAGGTGTGCTTTTCAGCGTTCTTTGTTTTACCACTTAGGAACATTATTCAAAAAAAAAGATACAATTTTTAAAATCCCTTGTGTGCTAGAAGAGATATCTGCAACCTGCTCAGGAGGTGATCCTTGCTCACTTCTTATTCAGTTTTAGCGGGATAGAGTGTACAAGATGCTTTGAAAATTGCACTCATTTAGGATATCCATTGACTATCCATTGAATGTGTGCGCATGCATATCCTGTGAAAAAGTTATTAAAGGACATGACAAATCTGTCTGTGGAAAACAAATTACAACTTGCAAGGACATGAAAACCTCTCTTTTACCAAAAAAAAAAAAAAAAAAAAAAAAAAAAGGGAACCTTTAAAAGCTGCTTTTTTAAAAACTTAACAGTTTAGCTTAATTAGGTCAAAGTGGGTAAATGCTAGACTGTCAAAGCTGGCTAAACTCTATCTGCCTGCATTCAGTCTTGTGTAGGAAAGTTATGAACAAGTCTTAATTTGCTTAGAACAATAACATGATAAAGCTCATTGTGTTCCAGAAGAGATTGCAACACACTATTTTTTTTTTAATGGGAGCAGATCTTGCCTTATTTGAAAGATATGTTATAGTCAGCATAGGTTGGAGGTTAAGCTTCCCAGTCCTGAATAATAGCCTAAAACTATATTCAGAAATCTGGAATGATTTAAATTCGCTGAGATCGTCAGCTCAGCATTCCTCTTATCTATGGCTTTATTACAAAGACTTAAAAATGACAGTTTAGTCATTAAATGCTTTTTTAAAAAACTGCATATATTTAGACATGATTTGCAAGAATATCCATGACATTAATAATGCAAATCTTAATTACTTGTTAGAAAATTGATGTTACCCCTCCAAGCTACATTATTGCACAGGCTTTTCTCTGGAGTAAGATTATTTGGGTATCAGTCTCCTGAGGAGCTCAGGTTTTGTGTTGGGTCTTTATTTTTTTTAGTGCAGCAAGGGTGAATAATAAACTTGATGGGCTTTTTATGGCTTTTTAGTAATGCTGTTTAGACACCTGTACAAATCTTTTTGTTTGGAAGAGTGATTGGGCTTATCTGTATTAGCATGTCTGGAAATACGTTTCTTAACTAATACATATGGACAAATGTATCAGTTTCCCTCTCCTTTTCTCATTAAAAATATAAGAAACATGCCGGCATATAAATAAAACTGAGCATATGAAGCATGAAAATCCATTGGTATTTTTAGAATTTTTATTATGAATTTTCTTGTGGCATTTTCAAATCAAAGGTAAGAAAACCTAAGGCAGAAATATTAAGAATAGAAATATTAGGAATCAGACATTAGAAAATTTAGAAAAAAAGAACGTATTTTTAAAGTGCCTAAACAATAGTGTCTTGAAACTTCTACCATTCATCTTGGAAAAGAGTGTCAACCTGTTCCAAAAAATCTAATTAACTTTGAAAAATGTTTTTTCTCAGGATACACCTCATAGCATACCTAAAAACAGGAATGAAAAAAAAAAAAAAGAGTTGTTTGAATTCCTGCAGAACAGTCAGTTCACATTTCTACCAGTTCTGCAGAATCTCTCTTGAAATTGAGAGCTCCCTTGAATAGAGAGTTCCAAATATTCACTGTTCTATGAATTCCACACTTTTCTGTTTGCAAAATAACAAGAATGGCTTACCATTTATTTCATTTTTGATTCAACACATTACATACTTCTTTGTATACACACAGAGGAACTACTACTAGTTTTATCTAAGTTTATTGTGCCTTGTACGTTCTTACTGTATCTATCCTCACAAGCAACTCTTTCAAATTTTCAGTAATTAAAATGTCTTAATGTTCTGAGATGGGGAGACCTAGGGTTGTACAACCAAGGAACACAAGAAGAAAAAACATGCCAAGCCAGTCTGCCATGATGACCACTGGCATTAACCGTGGGACTAGGCTCAGATGTAATGAAACTTGTACTGGTAGGAGAAAGCAAGAATTTAATAACAAAGAAGGGATTTTGTGAGCACTGAAACATTTTGGTCTTCAAAGGGAAGATGGTTTTCAGGACACTACAGTGCCACTGTAATAGCAAAAGCAAATAACGGGTGATGAGTTTCAGATGATGAAACCAGCTTTTGCTAATAATTTAATTACAGCTTTTAGAAAAAGCTCTCCATGGTGGCCTTTAAAGTTCACTTCCCTGGAAGCACAATTAGTTGCAATAACTGCTGATTCAAACATTCTGTGCAAAAGCACACAAATATGGTAGAAGTATATAGGTAAAGGGGAAAATATTTTAATAAAAGAAAAGAAATAAATTGAGTTTGAGATGTTCTATACTAAAAAAAGCTATAAATGTCTGTGGTTTATTTTTGGTGTGGCACATTTTTTTTCTCCAGTTTGTCTCTCTCTCATCTTGAAAAGCACCAGACATATTATATTATTGCACTGAGGTGATATGAGATAATCCTGCTTCTTATACTAGTGATTTAATGAAACTTTCACTGGCAAAATGTCAAATCTCCATTTAACATGAACTACTGAAAAGCTTATAGAAATTTGAAACTACAAAGAATTCTTATTAAGCAGATATTGATTTAACTTAAATTAGTTTAATTCCTTTGTAATATTTTAAAACTTAAATGGTGAGTTTAGAAGACTGCAATATATTGCTCACCAGTAAAAACACCATTTTTTTTGAGATAGACTTATTAATGTCACTCGCTATTCATGACCTTAAGCTTCTGTTTCACTGTGCTGTGTTTATAGGGCTTTTATTTTTCTTTCAGTGCTATATATTCTCAGACAGCAAGAATAGATTATGACAGACTTTATTTTTATCAAGGCAATAAAAGAAAATTATGTGGTAAAAAGCTGTTTAAAATAGTTATAGTCAGGGAACTAATAGTAAGAAAAATTATGTGATTAGATGAATAAACTGTTTTAAATAAAATTATGTCCCAACCTCTCTGAAGACAGTATAGAACAGCACAGCTTTTGAAGACTTTAACTTGGGCTTACTCATTGGCTGAGTAATGCAATTGGTTTCAAAGCGTTCAGTTGACTTTTTTTCTGAGGCTTAATGAGATCAGAATCAGGTCTTGAGACTGTCATTTCCCATTTATGTAGAAGGGTATTAATGTATAAAGGCCAACAATTTATAAATTAATAAATGATGACTAATTTTACAATATATATAAATCCTTCTGTACCTGAGTAGAAATGAAAAATGCCAGCAGTGTGTTTTATTTGTACATCTCAAGCTAGAATTTTACTGTGTTTGTTTTATTAAACACGGAAAAACACACTTAGATTAGCAGATTGGGAACCACTATGTGTGTAAAGGGTTCCTCTTGGAGCATGGGGAACCACTTTATTTCTTGGAGTTTCTTTTCCTTATACTGATCAAACCTGTGTCCTTCAAATTTCTGTTTTTTTTTTTTTTTTTTTTTTTGCTACATGGTAACCTGTTAGCTCACCGTGATTACTTTAAAAGTTTTAATCATAAGCCGGTAGCCAATACACAACTAGAGAGCTCAATCAGTTTTAGAGCATTGAAATAATTTAGCTTTCAGTGTTTGATGCCTGAGGACTTTATTTTGCATAAATATAAATAAGAGATCATTGGCTGCCCAACTAGACACACCTGTATCAAGTTTCTGAGCTGGTTTTGGAAAATGTTGACTATTAATGAGAAAATTGGATATGAGCTATGATTTTACAGAGGCCTTAAGTGCTGTATTCAGCACTTTAAACACAAACTCATTGTGTTTTATTTGTGTTTCCAAAGCAGGCTTTGCAGAGGATGCCATTGCTTCAGCAGGGCTGTTAATCTCACTCACCTGCTGCAGTTCCCCACCACTAATCAACAGCTCCTCCTCTTCCTCCCACACAGGAACTGCAAAACAAACATCCATCCCCCCCTCCAAACACAGTATGCAAATAAACCGAACAACATGTGGTACTGAGCTAGGTTCAAAAACGAACTTAAGTGGATGTTGTTGAGATTGTGGGCTTTTTATAGGAGCACCGTTTCCCAAGACTGCTGCCCTTGTTCGTCCCTTTCTTCAGTAAAATGGCCTTAGAGCTTTTTGTAATAGCTGGTCCAGCTCTCCAAAATACTCACAGGTCTTATTTCAGTTTTTGTGTGTTAGATGAAGTCTGCTGGTTTCATTTTACACGTATCATTATGCTGCAGATTTTATGCTTTTTTTTGGCCTATGTTGTTAGAGGCACTGGTAAGTAAGAGGCATGTGGCACTGCCTCAAGCAGCTCAGAGCAGTTTGGCTGTTTGCCATTTCAAGCAGTGTACTATACTTGGGAGTTTTATGAGGAAAAACTCATTATTTTGTTTCAAATTTGTTTCAAATCTGTGCTATTAGATCATCTGGAATGTAATGGTTTTTTTTTTTCTTTTTTTCTTCTTTTTTTTTCTTTTTTGACAAAGTAGATTTCATAGGAACACTATAATTCAGCTTTTACGTAGATGAATCTGATTCTCAGGATTCAGAAGACCTGAAGGTGGAGAGTTATGTACAGAAATCACTTTAGGTCAAAGTCCTTGGAACTACAGTTACCTTTTCCATAATAAGTGAAAATATATATGGTCCCACTGGGCATCGTCATAGCCTAAAGAGGTATAGACAACTTAATTGCTCTACAGTGATATGCAGAATTTTGTTCCTCTGTTAGTTACATATGAATTCAGAAGTGAGAAGAGCCAGAATTTGATTTTTTTTTTTAAATACTCACCTGGTGATCCTGCTAGCAGTAGCTTTCATGTAAAACAGCTACCTCAATAGCTTCCCTTACAGAGCAGCTTGACAACAGACCTTTTTTCTTTTACTTGAATATATATGATGTGGCAGATGAAGCAGCAGTTCATTTATGTGGACTAGCATAGCTTTTTAAATGAAAGTACAGTAGATTATTCCCCATTTTTTGGAAGATCCATGAAGTGATCTGTGATAGTTTCTCTAGAGCTCCCTCTCCTTTAGAGGCTAATCTCCACTAAACCAAGCAGTTATTAAATTGGACACTACTGTCTGAGCAAATAGCTTGTGGTTAGAGACGAGAAAGAATATGAAATGATACCTGTGCATCCACACTTCCATAAGCTCTGCTCTGAGTCTAAAACTGCATTAGTCCATTCGACCAGTAATGCTGGAGGATCATGTCATTCATGCATAAAGCTTGTCAGCATGTGTGTGTGTGTGTGTAGATAAAAAGGTGTTACAAATAAATTCCATTGAAATATATTGCAAGGTTTTACTTGTATGTACATCCATAAAAAATATATTTTAGCCAAAAATTGCTGTGAATGCTTCTTCCAGAAAGCTCAAAAACCTAACCTTCGCAAATCTTAAGTATCAAAACAATCAAACTCTTGCCTACAAGTAAAACGTATTTTGGCCAATAAAAATTTCTATAGTTGTCCCTCATTTGGAAGTAATGAGTTCTCTTCAATAAATTAAAAGTCCTGGTTAATTGACTACATTTGTTTCTCCGTAGACTTAAAATACTGCCAACCAAGTGTTTTCGATTGTGTTTGTACCTGCTTCATGCAAAGCTAATTTTGACCTTGTATAACTCTGTGTCCTAAACATGCATTAGCCCAACAGATTGGAATTTATTTTTGACAATGCCATAGCAAAGAAAGAATTTACTGGGAATCCTGGCATTATAAGAAAGAAAAAAAGCTCACATGATGTGGTCAGAGCAAGGCTGGTTAGCTCAGTCGGTTAGAGCGTGGTGCTAATAACACTAAAAATGTAGTCTATTTTCCTCTGTACAGAAAAAAAAAAAAAACTGTGATAGGAAGACGAGAGGAAATTTCTTAATTTAAATTTTTATAGGAAATAATGCCATCTCCTCTCCCAATTTAATTTCAAGCAGAAACATCTGCTGAAGGCATAATAGCTCAGACGCTATCCTAAATCGATAGTCTGCTTTTGGTACATAAAAAATGAGAAGACTTAACATGCTCATTCTTGCGCCTTCCTTAAAGGTTTCATCTATGGAATGGTGAGGTAGCTTCTCAGAATTTGAAACAGATTTGCTAATGAGAAGGATTTAGGATGTCTAAACTTAGTAAGTTAGTTGTCTAGTCTTGCAAGTCTAAATGATCCCTGAAAGCAGCCTTAGTACTGCATTCCTGTGATATTTTTAATTTTTGAAACTGCTAATTACATTATTTTAAAAGTTGTTTCATTGCTTTCTGAGAGCCCTGTAGAGCCAAATGCCTGGATTTCTGCAGCATTTTTTTAAAATAACTTGAACAATAAGAAATATAGCTCTGTGTACTATACATAGTTGACAGTGATGCATGGTAGTGTGGAACATAGGAAGAATTTCTTATCAGGAGTTTTTATGAATAACTCTGACTTCAGCTACAGAGAGTGACTGGCATCAGTTAGTTCCCCAGGAAAGGAGAGGGCTTGGGAGAGTCTCAGGATAAACCCTTCCTTGGATAGTTTGCAGCTAGTGATGCAGCTCAAACTAATATGACCTTGATGGGCTAATGCACTGCTGGAATTGGGGTTGAACCCTTTAAAGAGATGGTGTAAGCTCAGCTTCTGTTTCTTTACCTCCAATTCCAGCAGCATTTTCTTTCTTATAATGCCAGGATTCCCAGTAAATTCTTTCTTTGCTATGGCATTGTCAAAAATAAATTCCAATCTGTTGGGCTAATGCATGTTTAGGACACAGAGTTATACAAGGTCATCTATGGGTGACCGTGGACAACAAGCATTCCCCAGCATGACTGTTTTCTAGAAAATGAAACACAAGAATAAAATTAGAAATGATGTTCATTGTATAGTGCAGTGAAATAGGGTATAAAATGGAAACAAGTATTTAATTGATTTTTGGCAATCATCAGGAGATAATTTCCATTTACCTCCCGTAAAAGTAAATTCAGGGATGATTTTGGAGAAAGGAATGCTTGCTGAATAAGTAGATATCTCTGTTCATGCTGTTAGTTTGTTCTGTGATAGGAATTACAGCACTGTAAATGAAATGCTCTAGTAGTTTTTTTGCATAATTTGGCAATGCATAAGTTACTGCAGCCCTGAGCAGCAAAGTCTTAATATACATCATTATTTTTCTTGGTACTTAGTCAAGAAGTTGTATTAGTGGAGGATTTTCAGTATTTTAATAGGAGGCAAATTTTTAATAGCTTTATAAGATGAAACTCCTTACACATTTTATATGTATTGTGTTGTATTTTGTATTATTACTGAACAATGAAAAAATAAGAGACAAGAAGCAGATTCTTTCAGTGGATATGAAAATTGTGACTTGAAGCAACACAATTTTCAATTACATCCATCTAGAAAAATGGTGTATCTTTGCAAAGAACTGTAATATAGGTCAGACAGTATTTTTCAAACGTAGGCTTGTATACCTAGGGTTTTTGTGAAAATAGTTTGGGAGTGAGCTGAGTGTATCTTTACACAATACAGGATTTTAAATAATTTATTGCTACAAAAGGCAAACTTGTATACCAAGATTCAAAACAGGCACTGAGATTAACATAAATCTGCCTTATATAGAGCTTCCCTTAAAATATTTTCCTTTTTATGGGGCACAGTGCTAAGAATACATACATTGTGAAAAACATATTTGTAAGCACAAGCATTTGATACTTTACTATCAATCAGACTAATTCCTACTCTTTTCACTACAGCACTAAGCTTTTTCATTTTGTCTCTGTGTATAGAAGCAAACAAAGGACACTGGATGGTGATCTAAAATCTTAGATTAAGGAGCTACTAAGTGCCCTCTGAAGCTAAGGATCATTTCAGGTACCACTACTAAGCTTAGAGATCCACTAAGCAAGCCTCCTTCAGAAGACTCACTTCTGGATATTAAAATCTGAAAAAAAAATCCTCAAATTCTGGATACCAGCAGCCTTTTGAAAAGCTGAAAAGAAGGGCAAACAGATTTTTACTCTAGGTCTTGACTGTAGTTTTTGCATTTCTGCAGTTTTAAAGTTTTCATGGGTAAAACAGGTAAGTAAGTGCAGCAGAGAGGCAAGAAAAGGTGATGTGTAGATGAGTGACATCTACCCATCAGTGTAGAAGGTCTCCTTGCTGGTGAGAGAGAAGCTTAACTTGGCAGTGTCCTTTAGGCACAGCCAGCATTGTTGGTAAGTCGCTTACTTACCCCAGTCTTCCCCTCTAAAATACATATTTTACGTCAATGTGCTGTTTTTCTGCTAAGTCATTTATTTTGGGAGGAAAGAGGTGTTATCTGGGTATGTTTGATGACAGTATGTTTACTCTTAAGAATGGGTAAATTCAGTAAGAAGCACTGTTGAAGGACAGTTTTCTGGCTTGTTGCCCTGCTGTTTTTGAAACAAAATTTCCTCTAACTTTCTCCTCCTTGATAACTTACTCTTAGCAGTACATATGAAGCCTTATCAGCCTTGTTACTGAGGTGGCACCTCTTCTGTAAGGACTTATGGTTCACACCCTCTTCCAAACAGCTCCAGGCTCCTTCCAGAGTGCATGGGAAATTCTAAATGTCCTTGCAGCCACTTTTGATTGAAAATGTTAAATAATAGAAATCATGCTTTTTTGATTGAATATCAATATTTTTGGAGAGATTCATCCTGACTTGTTAGTATCAATGTTTTAACACTGGGCGTTTTAAAATCTTGCCTTGGTTTCTTGTGTTTATGGGTTAAACCACTTGGCTGTGAATTAGTTATATGGATATGGATTAGTTTCTTCTTTTTGTTGTGTTGAATATCCAACATAAACATTTCTTATTTCATTTTAAATTCCATAAGTTAAGGAGATCAGCAGTTTATGTTCTTTCTTCACAAATTACTATTTCATGTATTTTTTTGTACTTATGCCCCTGCACTTTAAACTCCTTTCTAAAGAAAACTAACCCATTTCTAAAAATTAATTCTTCAAAGGAAAGGTAATGCATGCCCTTGACTATTCTTGTCCTCCCCAGCCCTTGACTATTCTTGTTGCCCTCCCCAGTCATTCTCCTTTTGAACTTAGTTGGGTAAAACTCACACTTTGTTCCAATAATATTTGATTATCTGTTAAAGTCTTGCAGTGTTCTCTCAGATAGTTACCATCCATCTTTTTTATTCAAGTTCATACTTTCTGAACTGAAAAAGTTCAAGTTTTTATGCAGGTTCTTTGGTAGTTCTTGACTACTAGCCTGTAAATTAATAATTTTTATTTGATAATAATTACCTTATCTGACCTAGTAAGTAGAGACTTTGATACTCAGCCACTTCTCATAACATAATAAGCACAAAGTCACAGATGTTAGTCAGTTTGCATTAAAGTACTAAGACAGTCCATGAAAATATAATCCATGCAGCCATTCTTTAAATCCTAGATAAATAAATCCTATCTTATGCCAACTAAATAAATCCTTTAATTTTTATTTTAAATTAAATGGATATTTTCTAAAACAGTATTCATACAGGTTAACTGAAACTATATATTAACTGAAACTTTGTGGTACATATTAACATTATTTTTCTATGGTAAAGAAAGAAATGAAAGTAATATTTTCCTTTTTGTCATCTGAACAGCCACTGGTCATTTCAAATATTTGTGTCTGTGCTCTGACTACTGAAATTTTCAGTAATTTTCTATGTAGGACTTTGTCAAAAGCATTTTTAATCTAAATGGTATCATCTGGTTCTCCTTTATCTATTTTATCCATTACTATGTATCTTCAGTATGACCCACTTTTTGAGAGATGTATCAGACAGGAAGGAGTTACACAAAACTCTGTTAAAAGAGACCAGCCCACCAGCCCACTGTCTAAACATATCTTGAAGCACCGTAACTGAAAGTGGAACTTTTTCAGATCACTTTAAATTAAATTGATTAATAATACATCATGTTAAAATGAATTTTTCATGGTTTGGGAGCTAATGTTCTCAATTATTCAGCAATGCAAAATGTAGGAAGCTTGCATACAAACAGCATGTAGGAGTTGATCCATGAAATCCTTCTTTAGAAAACAAAATTTTATACACACACACACCAAATCATATATATTTATATGTAAGGACAATATCTTTTTTCTAAAAAGATCGTTTACTTTTCATGGCAAAAAAATTAAGCCTGATAGGTAATCAGGCCATATAGAAATAGAATAAGTAGTCTATTCCATAAAAAAACCCACAATTTAATCTAATCATATATTTATAATTTCCTCTCATTTCACATCTTTAATGCCATGAAATAAACCTCTTATTGTACAGTTAATATTGTAGTTTTTAGAAGGCACTCTCAATTTTGTCTCATGAAAATCTTAAGAAATGTATGTATTCTGTATTTTTTAATCTTGGTTTATATCTTTAATGTGAAGCGGTATAAATAATCTAATTAAATATAGTGTTTCAACTGTATTGAGTTACAAAAATTCAGATTTTTTTAAAAAATATGACAAAAAATGATATTTTATGTTTTTGGGGTGTTGTTTGTTTATAATGCCTGGTTGTTAATTTGTATTAAGTTTTTTTGCAGTCATTCAAAATACGATCAATTATAGTTAAAAAAAACACCTTGCTACTAATCCTGGTACTAATCTCACTAATAACTGTATGATTTTGAAGTATTGTCACCTAAAGTAGTGGCTGTATAGGCCTCTGTGCTATACTTTTCAACTTCATGGGTTTTCATTCCTTACAGATGAACACACTAAGGATATAAATAATGCTGAGTGCCTGAATTTCCTAAGTACTCCACAGGTATTCAGCATTTCTCAGGATTTGGCCTGTGGAATCAGAAATGGGAAAGTCTAGCAGGGTTATCTAAGTCATCTTTATGTTTTATTGATAAGTAGTTCCCTTCTGTGTATTTTTTTTTAAGAATAGATCCCAGACAATCACCTTCTGCAGCAAATTCTCTTTAACCTCAGTGGGAATTCAAAATGCAGAGCATTTGCAAGATTCAGCTTGTACTGCATCCAGTGCAATTTTATGTGCATCAAGATTAGCGCTTCCATGAAGGGTAGTAGTGGTGGCTAGTTTTTCTAAATGATAATATATTCATACACTGTATAAAGTAGGGGCCTCAGTTCTCCTTTTCCATGTTGCTAGACAAATTATGTAGCTGAGATTGGAGGCTTGGTATATTATCCAGTAGTAGCCTTATTCCTGGAGCATATTCTCCATGGCAAAGTCTTTCCACTAACAGAAAGGTAAGTTAAAGCCTGTCAAATTACCCACTGACATAGAGCCCATATCCTCTATAACACGTCATGAAACGGAGGTGTCAGCAAAGGTGCTTTCTGCATGAGTGCTTCCCAACATGAACAGAATACATCTAATTCTCTCTTTTTTTTTTTTTCCTTAAAAAAACTGGTCTCGACCTCAATAAGTTATTTGCTGTACACTGGGGAGATGTTCTGTCATTCAGGACTGCGGTGCTCAGAGCCATGTCTCATTATATTTATCTGTGTTTTTTTTAGTTTGTTTGTTTTTTCCTCCTCTGAAAATAAAGTAGTTTGGAAGCTTAGCAACTGCAATGAAATCAGTTTAAATTCCAAGAATCACAGTGAAGGTTTTTAGCATAAATATGTAGAGATAAATGATATGAGTCTGAGAAAAAGTGTTTTTCTCTGAGAACAGGAAGACAGTCAGGCCACTTACTTACTATGGTAACTTATCTTGCATGACCCCTATTCAGCATGAAAGGTTGATGGAGAAATTATTGCTAATGGTATCATGTCTACTTTAGTAAATTAATTTGCATCAGAAGACCTCCACAGCATGTAAGTAGCCATCACCTTCTGCCTGAACACAGGATCATTCTGGGGCATAGGCTGCATTACTGGGTTTGCCATATGTTTCCTGAGTGGTCAGGGAGAATTACAATAACTTTCTGTGTCTCATTTTTCCTCTTTGCAGAATGATCACCAAGGTCTGGGAAAAAGTCCCATGAGCATGAATAAATTGTTTCCTGGAGGATAAGGATGCATATGCTTATTTGAAGTAGTTTCCTGCAAATTATACTGTGGCAGGGAGAACCAATACCTCCTCTCACTCAACATTTTGTTCTCTCTCTAGTTTAGGAGGCATTCTGAATTACAATACACTTTTAACACATGCTAAGGACTAATATCAATATAACTTTGAGACATGTTTCTTTTCTCCTTACGGTGTCTATCCATCTCTGACATCTGTTCATGGTGTAACAAAACTGCTTTCTCTATTTTGCTGTCGCCATTTCACAAGCAGAAAAGTGGATGCTTGGATAGATTGAGACTCGTGGCTGGAGTGGCTCGCCCCATTCTGAATAGGGGAGTCTGTTGTGAAACAGAACATGTAACTCACAACACTTGAGTCTCAAATTCAGACACCGAATCATTCTGAACCTTGCTGTTATCAATCACTTTAACATATTTCGCCATCAAATCCTTATTCCTGCAATATTTTCATTGCTATGCCATTACGATAGCTGATACTCAAACACAGATTTAAAATTGAGATTGCATGAGTGAGAATCAGCCAGAGTATCCACTGATAGGGATTTATCTTAGGAAAGATCTGTTAGTTCTGTAACATTTGTCAAAGCTCTGTTGGCAAGGTAATCTAGAGCAATCATTTCTCTTCTGTCACTGCAAATTCTTCTCAGGAAACTGTAAACTCAAAGCAGAATTCTTGGAGAGTGGCATGGAGTGAAAACTGAAAGACTGGGTACTGCTGAACATTAGCAAAGGTTATACAGGCATTTCTCATGTCATTTTAAAAGGCCTGTGACTCTCACACAAGCCAGAAGCAAGTAAGAACAGCAGGATAGGGATCCAAGGGTGCATTGAGACAGTGCACGGGAAACAGGCCATTAATCACAGCACGTGGATAGAACATGGGAAAGCTCCATGTTTCCAAGTGGAGTGACCTTTAAAGAATATCTGGTTAAGCAAAATGGTTAATGTGCTATGTTCGTTGTTTAATCACTTGCATTATTTATTGTGAAAGCAGGTATGAATAAATAAAAGCAAAGTTAAAAGGAATGCAGCTTTTGAAAGAGCAGTGGAGTGGTTATGTTGTGTCCTCAGTTCTGTTTGTCAGATTTAGGACAGTCAATATCTACCATACTCATCTCCAGAGCATACCTTTTTGGTGGTGCTTACAGGAACTGTGTACGAAGAAAAAGATTATATTAAATTACTCAACAAGTCAATGATACATATTATCTCCACATTGATTCAAGGTCATGTTACAGTATAAACAGTAAAATCACTGAACCTCAGAGTAAATATTCTGCGATTTGGGTATTTTAGCAATGCAAATCCTATTAAGAGAAAAAAAGAGATCACACAGCTAAATCCCTACAAATTGTAGGAACAGTTACTTCTAGTTTGCCATAAGGATCTTAATAATGGAAGAGTCATTTGATATTCATTGTGGAACCATTGATCATAATGGATTCATTCCTTATTAATGTGGCTGTAGTATAGTTGGTGAAAGATCAGTTGCGAAGGGAGCAGGAAGATTACATTTGCAGAGGAAATCTATGAGGTAGCTTCAGATCAATAGCCCTACCTAGCTGTGTTCTGCAGTGCTATTAGAGAGGAGCTTAAGGGATATCAGTGGTTGGCTCCTCAATAAACTGAAAGAAGGGGAAAAATTGCTAAAAGATGACATTGAAGCTGTGTCTGGAACCTAAATTCTCCAGGATCAAATATTACCATCATCATAAATTAATACAAATTGCTACCCATCATCGTTAGGGTTTGAAGGTCAAATTTCAGCTTCTGGTTACATGAAAGTCACTCTCTTTGAAGCACCTGGAATGCTGTATATAAAAGGGCCTTTGGAGCTAGATGTTGCCCTTGGAATAGGTCTACATGTACGGTTGTTATCCACCTTGATGCAAAGTAACTCTCCTTTTAAGTCAACAGACTATTGCTAATTGAAAGCTATGTTCTGTATGATGTACAAGAGATTTTCCTGTATCCAAATTATTAATTCAAGGTTCTTTTCAAGTATGTCCACTTGCTTAGCTTAACAATTATTCTTACCTACCTGTATCACCTTCAACATTCAGGAGGAAATACTCAATCATGCTACCTCCTAGGGTAACTAACTTGAACTATTTTCAGAAGAGTACAGGAATACAATAAGTGCCTTTTCTAGGCATCACCCAATGTCTTTGAAGCTCTATAGTCAAAAACAAAAGATTCAAACAACAGCCTGTGTGTTGTTAGTTAACTAACTAAAGTTGTCATTTTTCTTTCCAATTCCTTGTCCCTATATTTTGGTCTTTTCGGCTGCTTCTTTTGTTTGTTCGTCTTAATGCCACTGAGAGCCACAGGATCTTGTTCAATGTAGCATTGGAGGATTTGTTTCTAGGGCTTTAAAAATTATTCAGGAAATTCATCTTCTTTGATGTACTTCACTTAGCAGTTCTTTCAGACAGGGAGTTGCTTTTGCTGTTCTTAGACATTTGGGTGAGTTATTGGAATGCTCCTTAAAGATTTCTGTGCCACATCTTGACTGGTGTGATCTAGCTAGAAGCTGCACATCTGACTTCCCTATTTTCTTACTTGAATGAAACAACAGAGCCAGGGATTACGGTACCATTTTGTCTTTATTTCTCCTAGAGAGAGCTCTGGTGTTCAGTATCTGTATATACTCCAGCTGGACTATGATGAAAGTAGAGCCGAGTTAGACATTGGCATGTGGTGACATTTTAGCACATAATTGCTAGGTAGGAAATGTTACTTGACATGTAAATATGTTCTTCTGAGAAATGTGGATCAATATCTTTCTAATGCCTCTTTCTTTGAATCTACTTTTGTTTATCTCTGAATCTACTTTTGGTTATTCAGCACTCCGATCTTATTTATGTGGCTATAAGTACTGTACAGTACTGTACCCTTTTCTGAACACAGTGAGCATTAACTACTCTTCATATAGTCAAAACCTATGTCAATGTAGAGGCACTTACTTCCTTTTTCCTCTTTGAATGAAAATACTTTGGTATCAGAGCAATAAAGTGTATGTGTAGCAGGATCATAAGGCAGGAGAACAGCAGAGCAGTAGGCTGAAGAAGAAGATTGCCACCAGCAATTCATAGCTTGAATATGAAAAAAAGATAATTTTCTTTGTACTTTAATAGAGTAAACTAAAGGCTGTAACTGTCTTAATATGGATGTGTTGAGTGCGAGACTGTAATGTGTTACTTTCTTCCTTTGTGTCTTTCAGGAGTACACAGCAACATTTTATACCCCTGGAATAACAGGCAAAATTATTTTTTGAAATAATGCTCAGGTCTAAAATGTCATAGAAAATAATGAAAATTCATTGATTTAGAGGTATATCACCTGTATACAGACAGAGATGGAATGAATTTTGTTTAAATATGACTATCTTAAAAAAAAAGAATAACAAAATCTAACTTTCATATACAGAAACTTAATGAATGGTGTTTAAATCCAAGTGTATTAAACTAACATTTTAAAAATAAAATATGGAAGTACAATTTAGGTTAATAAGATATGCATTAGTATATGAAATCTTTAATTAACTATCATAATAACTAAAACCAACACTGTCTCACAATAAAGAAAATGGATGCTCATTCTAAGCAAGTTTGAAGGTGGGAATGACATAGTTCAATAAATGCGGGATTTGAAATAATTCTCCAGAAGCTGCTGTTTCAACATTCCTGAACAGAAAACATTCCCATGCATCAGATCATAAACTTGTTCTCTTGCATGCCTGAATTTCGGCCATCTGTTAGAGTGGTGTTTTCAGCAGCGTACAAGTATCAACTTGCTTTCTAGAGGAATCCTGAAAAACACAAGTATTCTTTCTATTTGATTTGTTTGTTTTGCTGTTTTTTTTCTTCCCACAAATTTTCTGTCTTGACTTACTATCAGCATGTCCTTCAGATGCATAACAGATGTTTCAGTCTCAGTGGCTGGATATTTGGCACGATCCTTTTGAAGTAAGGGCATATATGGCTCTTTTATGGGTTTCTTTAATATTTTATGTAATATTTGATCTTTAAAATGGCCAAAGGAATAATGAAAACAATAATATATTCCTAGTGTATGTGATATGCTGATACCTAGCAGTCTTAAAAGAAGAAAAAAAAAGAGGAGCCAGCAAAAAATATAAAAATTCTGTTCTTTAGGAATACTCAAATATCCTGTCCTGTGTGCTCATTAAAATATCTAAATTAGATCATTTTCCTAAAACACGTATCCAGCATAGAATCATTCCCTCTTTCATTAACCAAACAGTAATGATTTCATGAAGTCCAGAATGTTGAAATATGTCACAGAAGACAATTAAGATAAAAAAAAAACCTTTGCTAAAAAAATTTTCAGAAAGAAAATTCCAAGATAGGTTCAAAGAAGACTTGTTATCTGTTGCTAGAAAAAAAAAAAAAAGTGGTTATGTGGCATGGAATCTCATTACAGCTCCAAATATGACAGTCACCAGTTCAATGGTAAAAATCTAATCAATTGTTTTTCATATAGCCTAAGTGTATTAGAAAGTATGCATCCCAGAAAAGTTTTCTTGCTTTTCATGTATAGAAGGATATGTCTTAATCTGGTGTATAGTGTCAGCAGGCTGCTTCCAAGAAACCCAAAGGTCAGTGAGAATATGTGTTGCTTTGTGGCCAGCAGATGTGTTACGGCAATCTTTCCATCACCTACATTGGCCGTGAAGGGATGAGCTGCCTTCTCCTCCAGCTTCTGGATGGGAAGTGATGCAAAGGTGTATCTGCTTCTCAGTTTCTTCTGGACAGCTTGTGGTTCTCCTTAGAACATACTTTTGGTTAGATCATAGAAACAGGCTGAGTTGATGAAAGTGTATGCATTAGCTACTATATTTTTAAACACAAGTATTTTAAAGGCTTATATTGGCAGTCTCCTTGGTGGAGTCAAGAGTGCTTAAATAGTACTCTTTAGAAAAATCTGAATCCCTGTGTTCCCAGTTATGCTATGTATAGGATATATATCTTTCATTCTGTCTTTATTCTATATAGATACTCTATATGGAAAATAATTCTTTTTAAATTAAGCATATCCAATTTGGTAAACTAGATTTAACTTCATAGTATTTATCTATAAAGTACTGTCAAATCTTGTTTAGCTATCAGTTAGACATAAGGATCAAACAAAACAAAAGAAGATTGACTGGCAGTCTGCCACAGCAATTTATTTCTCTTTTATAAGCAGAAGATACTTAAAAAGTTTTGCCATTCTGGGTTTCAGGGCCAGTGAGTAACATAAAGGGCTTTATCTTTGACCCAAAATATCACAAATCCTATGCCATTATGATTTTGTGGGCTCAAGACCACATCTGTCAGCAAATCTTAACTAGTCTGTCAAGGTTTAGACAAGTATCTGAACATTTTAAATGTTACTGCATCCATGCAGAATTCCAAAGTGTATAATGTTTTTTCTGGACACTGCTGAAAAGCTGCTGAGAAGTTTCCCTATCCAATACCTTTTGAAACCATACATGGAATAGCTATAATTGCAAACTCTCTTCTGTAGCTTCCACTAATATCATTACATGGGAGTTAATCTCTGAATAAAAGTGGGGATGAAGACTGCAAGCATTTTGTCTTTAGCATACTCCTTTATCACTAATTTAATGAAATAAAACTGATTTTTGCACTCAACACTGTTGCATGGTAATTGCTAGTAAATCATTGAGGCTTTTAAGTAGCTTTTGTTTACATTTTTAATGCAGGATATCCTTTATCATTTTTAAGGAAATATATATGTTAAATTGACAGTATCTACACAGTTTTGGTATGCTTTAAAAACTGTGCATGAGTGTTCCCTGGGGCTTTGAGGAAGCAGGATTATCCTCTCACTCGATATTTGTTGGCTTTATTTTTAGAAGTACCACACAATCTTTATTTTTCATTTTTCATTTTGTTTTCAATCTTATCTGAGCAGTAGTGTTTCAAGATGCCAGATGTCAGTATGCCCAGTGGCAACTAACTAGAAAAACAAGTTCTTCTCAGACTTTCACATACCTGAACTGGGTAACCCAGCAAAAAGTTGGGTGTAGATTGAATTATATTGACATTTATTTCAGTTAGAATTCTGAAATTGTTATTTTCCAGTAAATCAATATTGATTACATTATTGTGTTATTTATGTTGAAAATATATATAAATAATAAGGATAATGAAGTTAATATTTAATATACAATGTTCTGTATCTAATCTTGAAACTATAATACTTTATAGAATATACTGTTCTATGGTAATTATGTATGCTGAGAATTTAGGTAATATAATTCAGAAACTGAATTATTTTGATCTTCTGAATGCATATATGTATAATATGCACAAATATAAAAGATTTTAAGAACTCACTATCTATCATAGCTTGCTTATTTTAATTATTTGTAGTTGCCTGGAGAGTCACTGTGGGTTTGCTTGCTTCTTCTTCACCTCCCTAATGTTTGTTCATTTTAAATGGATATCTGGAAGTTTTATGACCTACTATACAATATTAAATAAAATTAATGCCTTTGTAAAGAGGAGGTACTCTGACAAAGCCAAATGTTCTTTGTGCAACAAGAAAGGCCAAAATCAGGCTGAAAGCATTATAAAGAGAATGACTCGTAAAAGTCATCGCAGTGCCAGCAAACATGAGAACTGTCACAACCAGGTTAGATCCAAACAATGCAAAATTCATATCTTGGATCTGGACCTGAAAGCTCTAGGCCAAGTCATTATTTTAAGTAATTTTAATAATCTCTATAAAACACAGACAATGTCCTATAAATATATATAAAGATAAAACAAACTATCTTCTAAATATATTTCATTTGTAATCTATTTGTGCTGCCTAGTGATGGAACCACAACTTAATAATCCAGGAACTATAGTAACAAGCAGCAAAAAAAAAATTCTTTTTTTTTCTAAAACACCAGCCAAGAGTTAGCTAAGAGATTGCCCTACCCTGAAAGCTAATGACTTGTCATCCATATGAACACTTTCATCACAGAGATCAGCTGAACTGTAGCAGCATCTAGCTGCATACAGTCTTATCATTAAAACATTGGGAAAATTGTTCACACCAAGTAAGTATATATATTGTTGCATGTGAGCTGTTCTGACCCAGATTTGCCTACCTAGACATGATGTTGAATATCAAAACAGGACACAGTGCTCTCAGTCCATATCAAACATCATTCAGAGCTCCAGGGAGGAAACCAACCTACATATTTTTGGAGTCATGGCAGTGTCCAGGATAAAAATGAAATGATAAGGAGATGTAGTCTGACATCTTCAGTGTGGGTAGATAATCTGAAAACACACGAGCTTTGGATGCCCAACAAAAGTACAAACTCCTACCAAAGCAAAACAAAGTATCCTCTTCTATAAGGAGAAAGGTTTTTTTTTAATTTTTTAAAAAAGCCCAACAAGCATTAAAAATAGATGTTTAGAAGCGGCAAATACATAGTTTGGAAAGTTTTTAGAAAATGAGAAAACCCTTCCTAGAAATGCTAGGAGCGTTGTTAAAACTACTTCTGTCCTTCAGGTCTGTGTCTTCATCATGTGTCTTCATCACAAGACAGAGAATGAAATCCTGGAAAGTTTTGGGGAATTATGTTTTCGCTTTTCATGCGCTGAATAAGCCCCCTAGTGCTTTATAACCTGTGATTGTCTCTAGCTTTTGTGTATGATGTTCCACATTTCTGCCATTTTGAAATTCCCTCTCCTCCTTTGAATTCAAGTTCTTTGATTGCTTTTGTCCTCCCTGGTTTCTTTCTGCATCCTTCCATCTTGCAACCATAACTGTTCCCTCTGTCACTCATTCTGTTCTCATTTCCTCTTCAGAGCTTAAAGTAATTTCTGTGTACATATTCCTTTGTCTCTCAGGTCCAATTAGTTCTCTCCAGAAGGGCCCCCTCCCTTTCCTATTCTGTCCTTCACAAATCTTTCCAGTGCCAACACAGTCAAACTTGCTTCCAACATTGATAATCATTTGTTGCGTGCACATAAAACACCATTACACTTTGTTAAGAAGACTTGCTAACACAAGGGCAGTTAACCCTCACTCAGGCAAAATACACTTCCATTAAGATCTGTTCCTACACACTTTTGAGTTGCCTCTGGTCCTTACTGCAAGAACTGGTCTTGCCATAGCTATCGTTTGCGTTTCGTTCCTATCTCCAGTAAATTCACCTAGTTCGAGAGGGACTAGTTGAAAGAGCACTGACTGTCATTTAAACTCCTTTCGTTTGCTGTTGATTTCAGAAAGTCAGGCTGGTGGAAGGAGAAAGAAACAAGATCTTCAGCTGGAAGCTGCTTAATTCCTTCAAAAAATGAAAATGGATCCTGATTCCAAAGGGAAAATAAAAAAAAAATAAGAAAATTCTATTAACCACCTACAATTTAAGGCACATGGCCTACTTCTAGGTCTAGGTGAACTTTCTATAGCTGTTATTGCACACTACAGCAATCTGACATTGCTTTACTGATGCAAATCTTAGATGTATAAAAATTTTAATGCTTTAAAGCAATAGCCACAATAAATATCAAAGATTAGTTTTCAGAATTACAGTTTGCTGCTGTGATTTTTCTGTGGGCTTTCTGCACTGTGGTCATTCCTTGCAATTCTACTGGGATGAATTTGAGACCAAAACTACTTGGTAAGTCACTGTGATGGCTTGCCTATGACCCTGGTGGTTCCCCTGGGAGACATAGGCAATGTTTTCCCGTCTCCTCAAAATTACAAGAGGATAAGGCAAACATATTGTTAATTTTACCACCTTAATGATATAATGACGCACCATATAAACTAAATCTGTGCTTGATTTGTGCTGTGCTTAGTATTGGGTTTCCACATAGCATGTAAGATGTACAAAATAAGAAAAAGAATTCTGAATATTAACACTGGTTCATGGTATACCATAAATAAGACTTTACAGTTATGAGTCAGAGAAATTAAACCATCAGATGGATTGGAAGCAGGAGCAGAAATCCGATAAAATACCATGTCTTTCCTGTTGTTTGATAAATTATAAGTTAACATTTTCACAGATGAATGTAATCTGCCAAGTAAAATTGCTTCCACTGCTGTCAGATATTTCTCTTATCTGTAAATACTTAGTTTTTGCATATAGAACCTGCTAAATCTGCATTCTTTCAAGCTATTAAATATGTTTATTTTAGGCTAGTGCTTGCTATGGAAATAACTTAATCTGTCTTAAGTCAAACTCTCTCTACTAGTATCTGTCCAAACTCTAAATTAAAATATGAAAGAGTATCTCCTATTAATTGTAAGCCAGTCTAAAATGCACTTAAACATTTTGCTTAAGAAAGTCATTTTTCCAAACCTTCTTCAGCTCGTGGGGTTTTTAAGATGTTGATTCCTGGGTAGCACATTTGCTGTGATGATAGTAGGCATGGTTTTCTTAACTATTTCTGCAGATCCCTAAGCCCAAAGACCCCAAGGAATGAAAACCACAAAGAAGAGATTCCTATCACCCACCTTTTGGTAGGTTTTTTTTTTTTTAATCAGGCTCCCTTCAGAGGCCCACGTGTTAGATGAGATGACTCCTGAAGTTTGGAATAGGCACATTCTTCTTCTTCCTTTTTTTTTTATTTTTTTTATTTTTTTTCTTTTCAAACTAGCAGATGTCCTTCCTTGTGCCTGAGGACTGAGAGAACAGGAGCATTACTAATGAGCTCCTTTTCACATATTTGACCAGCACAGAAAGACCTTGTTCAGGCAACGATAGTTTTGAAAGTGTGAAATGTCTGAATTATTTGTACGCATGATCGTTTGTCTCTGCTGTGAGCCTTGTTTCTTTTGTTTTTCAAAAGGAAACTATTTAGCTTTCCCAATAACTGTTTTCTGGTTCACTGTTTGATACAGCCTTAGGATATTTCCCAAACCTATGATGTGGCAAAAAGGAGCGATGTGTTTGAGTAAGCCAAAAGAAGCACACCTGCCTGTGCTTTATTTTGGGCACCTCTTTTCAGGGCAGAGTTTAAAAATACTCTGCAGTGAACACATTGTACTTCAGGCAGCAGGTAGGGGACTGGCTGCATTCTTGTATTGGCACTTATTCCCTTAACTGTATGAAAAAAACTTCTGGGAAGTTACTAAACATGATAGCATCACAAGTAGTGTACAAGATATATATATTTGAATCTTTGCATTCCTATTAACATTTGAATTTTGGGGATCGCTTGACTCTAAATCAAGCTTCTACAACCAGTTATTTGTTTTTTTGTATGGTTATTATTTCAAACCCAACCATTTTTAGATCAGATGCTCTAGATTTTTTTAAAAAAATATGTCATAGTTAAAAATATCTTCTTTTGGAAAACTCTTCTGAAAGTGACAGTGTGTGTTGAATTGTAACTCTTTAATGAAGAACTTTTCCAGTTATTTCTAAGTATCATTGAATTCAGTCAGCCCTCATGTGAAACAATGGCAGCTTCTAGACCACGAGTTGAAGTTATACTATATCTTTTGAGCAGGCCCAGTTTCCTTGGTTTTCTTCTCTTATTTTGCTTCAGCAAAACATCCTTTTTCAGCTTACAGAAAATTTTTGGTCACAGCATGAAACCACTTATTCATGGGATGGACAATTCTTTAATGGCCAACAGCAGCACACAGTATGGGCACAGGGCTGGTCTGCCTCTTGAGTTGTAAAAAGTAGCAAACTGTAAGCGATGCATAACTTTTTAATGAGTAAATCCGAAGAGCAAACTTCTAATATTTGACAAGCAGGGAAAAATTTCACTCTAGGACACTTATTTTCTTCACTTTATAGCACCTGTTTTTCAGCATGGCAGTTAAAGATACTTTAAATCATGAAGTAGAATTACCTTATTGATTTAGATTGAATCCATAAACCACTGGAATACTATGAAAAATAAAATCCAGTAGCATCTCTCCTCACAAAGTTTTATGTGTTTGAAGAGTGTTAATTGTAGCAGTATTTCTAATGAGACATAGCTGAACAAGCTGGCAAGCCTGAAGAGAGACCATGGGCCTCAGTGAAATGAATTCCCCTAGTTAGTGCTATGCGTTAAGCACAGCTTTCAGACACCGCTTCTGTGTTTTAATATTTCATGTTAAATGCTGCCAGTGCCACCAAAGAACACAGAGAGACATAGATGCCACTTCTAAGAAGGATACATTTTGACTCTATAAAAACATATCTCTCATCTAGAAAGTCATGAGAAGTCTTTCAGACCATTTTTAATGCAGAAAAGAAGCAATATAATTACAATTTTGTGAAATAATAATCTGTATTATTGTTCAGTAATAGTTATTGCACATGTATTTTTTTAAAGAAGCTTGTGTGTGAAGAGATGAACATCTGCTTACTAGGGACAAACATCACCCAAGTTTTTTGCTTATAGGTGATATGTAGGTAAGGTCCATGGTAGTAGAATATATAAAATAAATTCTGTGTTTCAAAAAAGAAAAAAGCCTAATGAAAAGCCTATAAAATTGTGGGGGGGTTTTTTGTGCTACAGTGTGTGTCGTGATAGGATGTTAGTCCATACACTCTTTGATAAGCTGTAACAGAGATCACAAAAGTAAATATTTTTGAATGAATGGGATAAATTTAACTCAATTGCTTATTAATATGTTCTTGGACACACGGTTCATGGTTATTGTTTTTTGTTTCCTCTGGTCTAACATTGTGCTTGCCTGGGATATTGTTAGAAAAACAAGATTAACTGAGAGTGTGTTGTGGACTTGAGAATACATTTTAATGGACAAGTGCTATAGAGAAAATAAAGTGAAGATAGGGAACATAGTAGTAGTAATATGCATTGCATGAAGAAATAAAGCCACTGTATTCACTGTTTTGTTGATTCTTTTGCTGGTTTCATATTAGATGAGTATTTAGGAGACCTAAGTCTAAGGCTTCTCTTCCATCAGTGTTCTGGAAAAAAGTAGCTTCAAATCTGAGGTGTGGTGCTTAATGCTGGATGTTTTTTACAGCTCATGCATTATCCTTTGTGAAGGAAACATAAACATATTTCCATCAGTAAACTAAGTGCACTCCTGAGTACAGTATCATTAATTTTTATTGTCTGGGGAAAGCTAGGAGGGGTGAAAGGATTACCATCAAGTTCTCAGGTAAAGCATATGTATTAAGTGTAGCTACTTGTCTGGAAGATTGTTTAAATCATATCCTTTAAAAAATAATAATAAATTATTCTGATTCATGAAGAAGTATCAGTTCCCATTTATCAAGTAAACAAAAGTTGCCAGTAATTAACAACTATTTAATTTCTTTAGTTGAAGCATCCACCCTCAGGTAAAAACAGGAAGTTAGCTGGTTGAAATAAACAAAACTGCGTATATTCACAGATTGCAGAATTTCATAACTATATTAAACTGGAATCTGTTAACGTGATTTTTAAATAATCACTTAGAAATCATTGATTTTAAATAATTAAGCCAAGGGTTTTTGTTTGTTTGTTTGTTTGTTTAATAATTAATCATTATCTTACATAGTACTGGCAATGCAAGGAAGATTTATGATGTGTGTAGCAGATGGCATCTGTTTTCTGTGTGCAGGGTATGGCAGTTGTGTTTCAATAAGAGTGGGTGGCTGCAGAGCAAGAAGGAAATCTGGTTGCTTCCTTGGTCCTGGCTGCTCTCTGTGAAGTCAGATGAATCATACACTGGGAAGCAGAGCTTGCCCTGTAGTGTGAGCCCCAACGCACAGGAGGAAGCGCTTCAGGGCCCTGAGGGCTGAGTGAGGGGATGCATCAAATGGTGCCTAGACCCAGAGTTCTCAGAGGAGGTGAGAGGAAAGAAATCCAGATAGGCAGCAGGACATTAGAAATTTATTTTCTCATTGGACTGAAATGAAATAATCTGCCAGATGAAATGATCTGTCCTCCATGAGCATGATGCGTAGGGACAAGTTTAGTTACAAAACCTATTTCAGTTCTCATTTTGAATTTTCTCTGTTTTAAGAAGTTCCTTGTTCCAGTTGATATTCAGGTAAAACTTTGCCTGTGTCCTTCAAGGACAAGTCCTTCAGCTGAGTATTGTTGGTTGGCAGACACTTCTCAAAGCACTGGTCAATTTGTGTCACATCCTACACTCTCCTTCCGGGAGAGTGTTCGTTCACCAACTCAAATGTGAGCTCAGATGAGTAGTAGTCTAAAGTTGGAGTAGTATGAATTCAGAAAGTATAGCAGAAGTAGATGTTGTTGCTACTTAGGGAAGGCAGCTATGCGTAAGGTGTGTTGAAGAAACAAACCGTTTGCAAATACACTGAACAGGTTGCTGCAAGCCAGCAGCAATTCAGCAATTTCCTAAACTGGTGTTGGCTTTCCAGCATCCAGCATCAATTTTTTGTTTGTTTGTTTTTCTTAAAAGCTTTGTTACCTCTGTGGAACTAATATGCCAGATTCAAAAGTTTTTTTCTGCTGCAAATATGAAATCATAATTACAAACAAAAGAAAAAAAACTCACAAACATGTAAATAACAAAAAGAAGTGTTTTCTTAACTGACTGGCATATATCAGAAGGCTTGATTTATCTTAAATGTTATTGCATTGTACATTTTGTGGCACAGTAGTTTAGTTGACTTATTTTATAATCATTATAAAAGTAGAAGGAGTAGAAGCAATGCTTCTAATGACAGCAAAAGCTGAAGAGTAGACAACAGTCTATTAAAACAAATTGTTCCATGATGCAGTTTGATCAAAAACCAACACAAGCACACAAAAACTTAGACTATTTCACCACTATGACAAAAGCTCCTAAGTAGCTCTGAAATATTGGCTTTCTTACATAAAGACTTCCTAATCCCAAGTCTCTTCCTGACTCTCATTAATACATTGCTTAAATGAATATCACAGTCGTTTTCCCCTCTAATGAATTATGTTAGCTATTTGGGCTGTAGGAAGCAATTTTGCTAGGTATTGCAGGCTTCTTTCTGTTTTGAAAGGTTTTGTGCAGCATTTCAATTCAAATGTCTTATCACTAAAGCTTGCCATCTGAAAGGTATTGACGAACTCAAAGATCACAGCAGTATGAATGATCACAAAGCTATAGGATTCATTTTAAAGAGAAAGGTTCAAAGAACCTAAAGACACATTTTGGCCAAGACGTGACAAGGCTTGATAATAGTGTGCACACACCTCAAGAGTGCAAACACAAGAAAAGAGAGAAAATTTCATGTTGTAGCGACTAGTTAATAGTAATAATGACATGAGATTAAGAAATGATAACTACAGGCTGAGTTTTAATGACTACCTTTAGATAATTAGATTTGTTAACTTGTGGAGCGCTCTATAAAGGGGAGTGCCAATGGTGCTACAAGGCTGACATCTGAAATTAGGCCCTTCCAGATGCTAGAAATTTCAGTCCTTTTCTGGCAAGGAGACGGACAAAGTGACCCAGTTTCTATTCTTCGACTCTGACACGGTCTTTCTCTAGGTCTTTGGCATTAATTGAATAGAACTAGAAACCACTTCAGCCTATGTAATTTATTAAATACATGCATTTTAATAGCCCTGTGTGTTGTATATGATGCGGAGGAAAAAAAAAGGGAGACAACTTCAAAATTCAACTGTGCTTTTGTTTGTTAAGTTTGTGGAGATTTGTGTTTCTCTGCATTTAATATAGGAGCAATGAAGTACCTTGTGCACAATGCCAGTGCTTATGTGGACTGATCGATGACTGACACTATTATTCATTAAGCATGTTATGGATGAGATTGCTGGACAGAGTTTATTAAAACAAGAAATTTTTCCAAGCTTTTGTTGAAATTATCTCTGCATGTGTTTTGTAAATATGTTATGGTGAGACACTAAGCCTGCAGCCATAGATAGCTACAGCTTCCAAAATAAATTACTGATTCTGACATTTTCCCTGTCTTCACACACCTTTCACAGGTTTTTGTGAAGGTGTTAAGCAGTATTATCTCATTGAATTCTGCATCAGCATAAAGAATGGTGTTTGCAGTTATTATAACTCCACAGTTCTCTGGTCAGATTCATCCCTACAATGGAGACAGCAAAGTCTGGCTGTAGCTATCAGAAAATATCTGACCTTTATATAGTCCTCACTAAATCCAAGAGAATAAAATTGCCCATCATGTCTATTAGTTTCTTTCTGTTTTAGTGGTGAAACTGGGATTCCCGGAATCTATCGCATAGCTCTATCCATACAGTTTCTCTCAGTTTTGCTTACAGAAGCCTTACCCCAGTGGATTTTCTCAATGAAAGTGGCTGACAGATGTTTGTTACCCAGGGCTCCACTTGGCTATATAGTGTTTACATTGTGTTATTATTTACTGAGCTTCATATAAAATCAAGCCCTTGCATCTCATGCAAGCCTGAAACAACAGTTAGTCTCCTCCAACACCAAAGAGCATTGTCCCTGGAGACAACATGGGCAAAGGAGAGGAAAAGGGAGAGAAGATGGAAGAGATTAATGGGCCTGAAGCTCTGCAGCAGTCAGGAGTAGTTTACGTGTAGACATATAATTTTCTTATGCATTTAGATGTTCAAATGTCTTTTCTGGTTTCACCAGCATCTACTGATGGTGATGCTCATTAGAGGAATTTGGTTTTGGTGAAGTTAATCTTTTCCATTACCCAAGAGGTATACATTCATGGGGACAAGGTGAGGATGTAACAATGGGGAACAAAATTCTCTCTGACACATTAAAGGAAGCAAATTTTTCCATTACAGGTTGCTTGTGACTATTTTTGTGATGGAGGGATTTTAGTATGCAAATAGTGAAGTGCATTTTCATAGACAGAGACCTTCAGAAAGAAGACTGACTTTCACTGAATGAGATCATGTTCCTGAGCAACTTTCACCTGCGTACTGAAGGGGAATATTCTCTTGCTATGTGCATGTATCTTATACCAATTATGTATTTCTTGAGGGCAGGCATGTGCTTAAACTTTGTGAGGAAAATGTTCCTCAATAATGAAGTGTTATTCTGTAGGTATTAATTTCTGTACATACTAAAAAAGCAGAATGGCTCTTTTCAGAAGTGAAGCTTGCTTCTAACATAATCAGCTTGCTAAAACATATTGTGAATGTAGCAGAGGGTGCATGATTAAGCACATTTCTTGATCTAATGAAGATCAGGGCAAAGAAAAGTAACTGAAATAAAGGGACAAGATGTAGAAAACTTCAGTAAAACTATGAATGGTGATATATGCCTTAATATCACAGTTGAAGAGGTTAGATGCTCTGGAGATTCAATATATTATACCTGCTTGAGAGCAAGACAAGACATCTTGTTTCTGCAGAACCTCCAGTGCAAGTGCTCCCACCACTATTGCTGCCTGTGTAACATCAAAATCTGATCCAGGTGAACTGCATGACATAGAGTTGGCAGTACCAGTGGAGAGCTGCAGTTCTCTCCATAGGCTTGAATATGCTGACCACAAATGTGACTTGTGGTCAGTTCAGATATGTTCTCAGTGACTGACTGAATTTTCTTTTGACTATATTTTTCTTATTCCCCTCTAGGGAAGATATATGCAAGCTCATTTCAGGCAGCAATATAGTCAGAAATAAACTCTGCTGGCATAGTATCTGCTCATTCACCCTGATCATTATTTAGCTGATGAAGAGCAGTCTGCTTCTCTGTGAGACAGCAGCCCACAGCTCTTGACCCTTCTCTAAAAAAGCCGTGCAAGTAAGGTGCGTGAGTTGAAAAGCTTGGGAAATCACAAAAGTGTCTGTCAAGCAAATGAAAATTAACCTATATAGCTGTGTGGACAGAATCAGTGGTCACTGGTGGTTCTAGTCTATACAGACCTCAGAGAGGTTTTTTTGTTTTACCTCGTGATTATTGCCTTAAACTTTAGCAGCACAAAATCAGCAATCAGCAATTTTTAAATGATATAATTTAAAAATTATGTTGTCCAATGACAAAAAAAAAAGCTGCCCACACTATGGTTTTCCAAGATGAGTCAGACTGAGTCCAAACTGGAATGGGCTAAAGTTATTCTTCAGGTTAAGGTAAGAGCATGTCAAATCATATGAGCATGATTTGAGAGAATGGCAAAAAGGATTAGTACTGATTCATTTCAAATAATGCAGGAAAAATCAGTTCCAAGTTTAATGATGTTGTAAAGATGGCATAAAATTGTATTCCAAAGGGGAGGTGCAATATTTGCAAAAGAAAACATTCAATAAACATGAAAATAGATGCAGTACATAATGATTTGAGCTTTCTTGTAAAGGTGTATTTCTGTAGATGAGAATCCAAGTTATTCAAGAATATATCTGACTTCTAACAAGTCTCTTTTAACTGGGTTGCTGTCATATTGTTTTGTCTTATAAATCATCTTTGCTTTCTTTTTCTAATCTGTTGTGGGAGTGCTGGACATTGCAGTATATAAATGTATAGATTTGCTATATGTTGGAAGGCTTAAGGATGTTAATTTGCCTGTCTGAAATATTTCTTCAAAGCTGAAGGCAAATGTGTTTGAAAATTTGTCTATTTACACTAGACGAGGAATATTTGGAGGTCAGCCATTTATCTAGCATATCCATCCAGCTTTATCTGGCATCGCTCTGTTAATCTCAGCTGCTGGTTCCCATAAATTAGACTTGCTCTATACAAGCATTGCATGCTAAATCAAAAAAAGTTTGACTTTTAGGCAGTGTTGATTTTCTTTAAAATCAGTTTACATTCCATGTAAGGCTTCTATCAAGATATTACTTAAGTTTTTAAAAGTTATTTTTCTGCGGCAGACTTCAGTGCTAGTACAACTGTTGAAACTTTGCAATACTCTAAATATAGCATAGCAAAAAATCTCTCAACTTTGTCACTTCACCTCATTTTGCGAGCTGCAAATAAATTATTTAAGCAATGACATAAGACATACTTTGCAGCAGTACTGATTAACACCCACTCTGGATGTTTGCCATGTTCTTCTATCACATGTGAATTGTGCATTAATCAGCACTAATGCAGAAGCTAATGTTTCTTATTAAGACTGCACATTGTTTTCCTCTTGATAAAATAGAATTTAAAGGTTTCTTGCGCTAGTAGTTACAATTGGTGATGGAAATATTATATTTTTACTTTCAAGATTTGCAATAATAGAAATGCATTCCATATTAAAAGTTATTCAATGTTGTTTTTCAGGAATTTCCTTCCTACTCTTGCAAATAGTAGAATGAAAGCACATGGAGCTCATAAGCTTGCAGTTTGAATTTTCATTTTCTTTCAGCATTGACAGGATTCATTTTTTGGTTAACCTTGCACAGAAGCATAGCTAACGTGAGCTTATATCTGGGACCTCAGCTGCTGCTGCAGTGCTGCAGAAATTCCTTCTTTCTATTTTTTCTATTTTTTTCTTTTTTTTTCTTTTTCTTTTTCAGAGGTTCTAGATTGCATCAATGGGTGCAGCTACATCGCCATTTCAGTTTGTCTCAGGAATGTGCTTTTGATTTAATTTTTCTATTATCTTTCTTACCACATTTTGACTTGCATTGTGCAGTTGTATTCAGGCAGGGTAGCTAGATTCCTTTTGGATCAGAGGAAGTGGAACCAGGCTATAGCTGCTCTGACACAGAGCCCGAAGGCCCGTGTTGTGGGTTGGTGCAGCTCTACAAATCTGCTTTCTTTAAACTGTACTACCTGCTAACATTGGCATAGCCTGTGTTGCTCAGACAAGGTGCTTTCTCAGCCCCAGCTGTGAGGGGGTTTGACTGAACATTTTTTCCTAACACACGCATTCCAAAAACAGTGAAAGAGTCTTTAAATTCTATGTTAAGATTTTATTTAAACACAAGGTAAGGCAGGTAATTTTTCAATGGGAGAATTCCAGATCAAGTGGATGAAACAGAAAAAAATAAAATTTAAGCTTTAGGCAAACAAATCTCTTCCTGCTTGCTGTTTATTTTCAGGGAAAATCCTCTTCTTTAGGTTTGTTTTCCAGTTCAGTAAATTTTAGTAACATCTTAGCTTGCAGAAAAAAAAAAACTCTGTGGTCTCTTCTGAATGTCCTCAAATGCCACCCCTAACCCACCCAAAAAAAAGAAAAAAAAAGAAAAAAAAATAGATAGGCAAAGAAAAATATGGCCAGTGTCTTTCTTTCAGTAAGATGATATATATGCTATCAAAACATGAATGTACAGACTAGTAAGTTATGCAACCCATCATAGTTGCTAAAAAAAACATGTAACCTGTGCCCAAATGTTTGCCTCAGTCTGTAGAAGCTCAGAAATAACTTTGTTTTCAAAGTTGTTTTCAAACTCTCACAAAGGAACTGTTTTATTCTTGACGGAGGTGAGAGAGGAGGAAGAGAAAGGATTATCTGAACTGGTTCAGAACCAAGGGCACAGAATTACACAGAATCACACAATCACAGGATGTTTGAGATTAAACTTCCTATGTTTCAACTTGCACCCGTTACCCCTTGTCCTGTCGCTAGTCACCCCGGAGAAGAGTTTGGCCCTGTCCTCCCTACATTCACCCCCCAGGTACTTGAACATATTGATCAGATCTCCTTGCAGTCTTCTCTTCTCCAGACTAAACAGGCCCAGCTCTCTCAGTCTTTCCTCATAAGATAGATGCTCCAGTCCCTTAATCAACTTGTCGCTCTACGCTGCACCCTCTCTAGAAACTCCGTGTCCTTCTTGTACTGTGGAGCCCAGAGCTGGACACAGTACTCCAAATGTAGCCTCAGCAGAGCTGAGTAGAGGGGCAGGATCCCCTCCCTCGACCTGCTGGCAACTCTTCTCCTCATGCAGGCCAGGATCCCATTGGCCTTCTTGGCCACAAGGACATATTGCTGACTCATGGTTAACTTGTTGTCAACCAGGACTCCCAAATCCCTCTCTGCAGAGCTGCTTTCCAGCAGGTACTAATCTGTACTGGTGCCTGGGGTTATTCCTCTCCAGGTGCAGGACCCTGCACTAGTGCTTGATGAACCTCATGATGTTCCTCTCTGCCCAGCTCTCCATCCTGTCTAGGTCCCTCTGAATGGCAGCACAGTCCTCTGGAGTGTCACAACACAGACTTCTGCATCATTTTATCATGTGATTTGCAGCATAAAATCTTGTTATTTGTAAGCATCCAAGCAAATGTAGAAATATGGGAATATCAAGTCTTTTATGTACTGTCCTTTGGGATTATTAAAAGTATACTTTAAGAAGGCTACTTGTTATCATGCCTAACTTACTAAAAGTTACGATTTAGCAGTGGGTGCAAAGGAGGCAAAGCGCAATACACATCAGCCTAGGTTCACTCTGATTTGTAAGCGATCCACCCTGCCGGTCCCAGTTCTCAAAAGGATCAGGTCCTTTTGACTTTCTCTTCCTTCTGATCTCTGAAAATAAGCTATGGAAAATTCATGGCTCTTTTCTTTGAAAGATGGGTTTGTCTGAGTGAAAATTGGTCCTTTCTGAGCCCGAAAGCAATGATGAGCTAGAGGCAAACAGTTTTATGGCCATTGTTCACTAGTAACTTGGCCAGCTAAGTTGGGTTTTCTGTTTTGATTTCTGTTTTTATTTTACATTGCAAACTTACATGTTTTTTCTCCTGTCCACAAACTCGCTCATTATTTTATATATTTGCTGATGAAATCTCTCTCTCTCTCTCTTTTTTTTTTAGTGTGTTTCATTTCATTTTCGGGGCTTCAAAGCTTCTCCTCTCCTGCACACTAAAATGTTGACATCATTGTCAGCTTCACTGATCACAGTTTTTCCCTCCTAAATTAGCGAGCATTTTCTCCTCTCTCACTAATAGTTCAGATTTCTCCTGGTTTATATTCTTGCTAATATATTAACTCTAAACTGCTGTCTAGTTAATCCTTCCCTCCTCGCCCCTAAAATGTAATGCCTGGAATATAATCTCATTTAACCTTGCAAAGCACATCCATTTTTCTCTTTGAAAGCATATTGATAATCTATAAGTTTGGCAAGCCCGTAAATATAGACACCCGTTGGAGAACCCATTTAGAGCATAAGACCATGATTTTACTCAAGCTGCCTTTAGCACCTGCACTTAAGCACTTCTGTCATCTTTTCCTGGTGGTGCCATCAGAGCTTATGGGACTCTGGGCCCTCTGTTTGTTTTCCTTTGAACTTTTAATGTCACAGTCTGCCTCAGTTTTTGCTGTTGCCAAAAAACAAAAAACAAACAAACAAAAACCCTCTGTATGTGGCTTCTATCTGTTAATAATGTTCTTGCAACATATGAGCTGTGGGTTTTGGGTTTTTTGTGGGGGGAAGCAATGCATAAAGTTCCTAAGTTTGTAGCTTCGAAACTTTTTTTTTTCTTTTATTGTGTTTCATTTTTAAATGTAAAATTTATCTGACTGCTTCCTGAATCAATTTCCTTGCCAACATTAGTATTCAGCTGTCTTGTAAAGGACACTGAACTACTTCCAGGTGATAATAATGTGAATACAATAGGTAATACCGACCTGGAACTGTAGCCTCCTTAATGCCAGTCTGGAACTTGCTCTAGTTCCAGAGAGCTCTAACATTTGGAGAGCTCTAACTTCAGTGAAGATGTATTGAAATAAACACAAGCAGAAGGGAAGTTTTGCTCTAGAAAATACAATGCAAGGGTACTATGAAGTTTCTCAAAAATACTTGCTTTTTTAATATTAGAAAAAATATCTCTAGCAGAGGGAAATATACTTCTTATTGTTGATAACTGATCTCAAAATATTTCTACTAAGTACAGGAAAGCTTTGCAGAGATCGGCATCTCAATTAGGACTATACAGAAGCAATATTTTTGTCAATTAAGTATTAGATATTCCTTTTGCTAATAGCATTTTTATTAAGAACAGCAATCCTATTGGGCAACTTGTTTGACTGGATTTTTTCAATTACAAGCTATGCTTTGATCTTGACAGCATGCTGGAGAGATTCAAATGTCTTTATGTTATGTGTCCTTATCTAAGCAGATCCTATAAGTAAGCTATAGTCAAGTTCCCAAACAGAATACTACACACTTGAGCATGTGTGCAGAGGTGTAAAGCAGTTATCAAGAAAATGTATAGATGGATGTTTCTAATTTTAATAGTGCCTTTGAGCAAGTAACATTTCCACTGTTCATCAGATTGAAGGGCCATCATTTTAATATAGTCATCTGTATGCTATCACATTCTTTCCAATCCATTTCACAGGGAAATAGTCCATTGTTAGAAAGATATTGTTTGCATGGTTTGGTACATCACTGTCACACTATTAACCTTCAAATATTATGCACACAATTGACATACAATAAAAGAAGCAAATCAAGACGTTGCCACTTATTTTTGCTGTCGAGAGAACATGCATTAAATAATATGCTCTTAATTTGACTGACAACAAACCTGACACACAATACTTGTATATTACGAAAATAAACTGTATGGGGAATTTTGAAGATGTCATAAAGGATTTTTTTTTCCCTGGAGCGCCTTAAAAAATGGATGCCCAAGCTTGAGTACTGATCTGTACGCCAGGCTTCCATGGGAAGGAAAAGTATAGCCATGTCTGCTGGCCTAATGCTAATCCGCTTCCACCAAGATCATTGCTTGACTCAATAAAACTCTACAGGCTAGACTGTGTTATTTCCTTCTAAAGCTTTTATAATCTACATTAAATAATAATCAGGGCACTGGAAATATATTCAACCTTTAAAGTATTTGTAGGCTTCTTAAAAGAAAAATTTGCTTCAGACAAAAGCCATATAACCCCCAGTCTATTGAATGGAGTGGGTTGCTGTTTTGCATGAATTAAGAAGATCTCTGAAGTCATTAGAGAAGAAATTATTTATTGTTGAAACTAGAATGTGCATAAGAATCAAATACTTTCTTTCTCAGTTTTTTACAATTAATTTAATCATATGCTGTAAAAAGGATGATTTTTTCTCTCGCTTTTTCAGCTTATCAATGTTTGTGGTTTCAACGATGACCTGCTTCTCAGTGAGCTAAATATGCTGCCTGATTTCCACAGTCCCATTGGATGCTTATTCCTTATTCTCCTTCTACTTTTTTTTTTTTGCAGTTCTACTTTTTTAAACTAGTTTTCTGTCCCTCCACACCCAGCATAATGACCTTCGTGTAGATATATCCCTCTTACTGACTCTAGCAAGTATTTGGAGGTCTGTTGGGATTACCGCAGGGGCTCTGTTGAATTTCTATGGGGGAAGAAGAAAGAAAAACTGTCTTTCTCTATTTTTTTTTCATTTTCCTGAATGGTGGTGGCTCCCACCTTTACTCCACGTGGCTACTTTGTGCCAGGCCCCACTTGGAATGCAGAATAGGAGCCAGTGAAAGAGGAGATGGGAAGAAAGCAGATTCTGAAGGAAGAAGCAGTCTCACCAGGAAGGGCTCTGAGGGCCTCTAACCCTGCCATAACTCATCTTCTTGAGCTGGTCTCAGCAGAGTGCTTTTTCAAGGACCTCCAGACAAGGGAATTTATTTTCCAAATGGACAAATAAAACTGTGGATTTTCTTTTCCCAAGATAGTTTCTAGCCCAAATCTGCATGACATTCTTCATTTTCACTCAAGTGTGGCAAAGCCCAAAAAGAGAAATGCTAGTGTGATGTCTGATACATATAATTTCCAGCACTCAGAAATCAGTAGAAATGAGTGCTACTTCCCAATTCCAACTGAAAAAGTGCACTGCACATCATAAGATGAAGCTCACAACAGTGACCCAGTGATACTGCCTGCCAGTGTTCAAATCAATGATCAAATATAGTTTCACAACAAATTCTAGTTCAATTAGCTTCCTTTAGAAAGCCTGCAATGTTATGTGACTGCTGGTCAGCTTTGGGCAGAGGGCTGAAAAGATTCAAGATGTTCTTACAGCAAATCATTTTGTATGATATCATTTATTTAGATACAACTTTAGGCTGTGCTCTAATCTAGGCTTTCGTTGTACTGAAGCACCTTTTTTTACCATAATCTGAGACAATTACTTCTAGGATAATAACATTGCATTATGCCAATTAGTCTCATTTTTGGTACCTAGTACAGTTTTGGGTTTCATGATTTTTGTTTTGAAGACAAGCAGCAGTATGAGGTGGGTTTGTTGCTGTTGTTGTTGTTCTTGTAGTTTTTTCCTTTTTTTTTTTTTCAGTACCTCATAACATCTATTTGCCAATATTTAGCAACAGGAACAGAGAGCTGCTAAAACTGTGCCACCTCCCACCCTTCCTGAGCGCGTGCCTCAGATTTCAGCTGCAGTCTATGTTATTTATGCTTTTCCAAGGAGAACTAATTTAAGCATCGCTGTTGCTAGATGGCAGCTAAATATTTCTGCAAGTTTGTACGAGCGCTGCTACTGATTAGCAAGCTACCTGTTAGGTGAGAACAAAGAGCCTCCAAAGGCAGCAAATTAAGGTCATGGGTCAGCATTCAGGCAAAATAGAGCCGAGCTACCAAATGATTTCCCGTTATTAAGCCAATAAATCAGGGCGATGTTGATAGATGCAAGCGCTGGGGCAGCGTGTCAGCCTCATGAAAAAATTGTTTAACAGATTCAGGTGATCAATGCTGTCAGAGCCGCACATGTGGAAAAGAAGATGACAAATTAAGCTGTGCGGCTCCGACAGTGGAGATTATGGCACGGCCCTTCCCCCTGCCACGGCCACCAGCAGGTTTTGCATCTAGCCTAGGAGGCAGAAAAAGCAAAGGACCAACAAATAACCCACGTTGTGTGTCAGCCCGTCCGCATCCCACAAGTGGGCCAGGAGGCTAATGGCTTTTCAAAGCAAATGCAACCTGCTGCATGGGCCCTGATTGAAGAGCTCTGAAGGGGAAGAAAATAGAGACAGGGGTTATTGAATTATTAATGGCCTCTATGATAGTGGTCTAATTAGAGCTAAAGAGGTTGCACTTCTTAATAATGGTATGACGAAAACAGAGGTAACCCTCACAAGTCAACATGAAAGATATTCTGTTAGCGACAGAGACCTTTTTGTGGCAAAAAAAGTGCCCTGTGCTGTATTTATGGTCCAGCACTCCTGTGTTCTGCATATCACACAACAGAGCAAAACCTGCCATTCATTTTTCTGTATTACATAGGTGAGCCAGTAATTCCTGTGGAAAGGCTGGGCCTTCTTGTTTCCTCAACTTGAAGATAGCTAAAACTTCGTGGAAAATGAGTTGCTATTCTAGACTTTGTTATTCTAGACTGAGGGTCTTCCCAATTCGCTTGTCTCTTATCACAAGACAGTAGAAGCTGAGCGCTGTGGCTTGCTGTGGCTCTTTGTGAAGATGAAGGTGTCCATCAGATGCTCTCTTTGGAAACATGAAATCTGGGGCTGATGAGACCTTGAGTACAGTTTTGAGGGATGGCTGGTGGCTGGGAGGGAGCATCCCAGCAAGGTGCAGCATGACAGCCTCTCTGTTTGCTGCCTTCCCTGCCCAGTCTTGATGAGCCCTCCCAAAGATTACCCACAAGCACCAAAAAGCAAATTTGCAACATGAAATTGCAATTTTTCAAGCACAGAGGTAATTTCCAAGGTCTTAATATTCTCAGGCTGTTTGAATAATGATTTTATTGGGAAAGTTAGCGGAAGAAGATAACAAAAGTATTCATGCCTACTTTATGAAATACCTGGAAGCCAGAATAAACTTTCATCCAGTCACCTCATATACCACAAATGGGAGTTCTGATAGCATTATTCACAAAAGAACTGCTGTGCACATGTGGCATTGCTTGCAGCACGATCCTGGCCCCACAGTGTATGAGCTGGTCCATCACCCAGATGTCACCCAACTGCCTCTTATATCTGCCACATGATGCTTTGTACTGTTTAAGGCAGTCCTATTTTGTCTTGTTTTATAAAGAAAAAAGCAAGAAGTAGGGATGGAAAGTAACAATTTATTAATATCATACAAACTTGTAAAATATTGCTTCCTTTGCAATCCTATAATAATGTATGAGCAACATAGATCAGTTTGTGAAGTTAATTTCTTTCAAGAAATTCTGTGTGTTGCAGGAAACTGCATAAATACTTCATAAGGGTGCCATTTGCTACACTGAAGTAGCCATTTATTTCTGTGAGTTGTAGAGTTATAGTGTGAGGGTCTTTTATTATTAACCCCAATGGTCTCTGCATAGGTTAACTTCATTCTTGTGGAAATGTGCAAACCTTTTATCAACTTTTTATTTTCATGCCTTGAAAAATTCAAATGAGCCAACTAGGCAGACTAGGTAGGAAGATGCTGCATGTGATGCATGTTGTCATTTTTAATGGAGACACGTTAATGGTTTTTGAATTTAGAGTGGACCATTAGAAATTGTCATGAAATGTGGGTTACAAAGGAAAAATGCAAGTCCTTGGTTTATCATGTGCGTAACACAAACTGGCAGAAGACTACATGTGGTTAAATAATTAAAGGCTTCTTCACTTCATGACAGTGCTGCTAATGAGTTGACTCTATTGAGAATGAGTCTCTTCTCATATATAACTTAAGGTGCTATACATTATCATTTGAAAACAGCTTGACTACCATGCCAATTTATTAAAATACTGTTAACTCTCTCAGTACAACCATGAAGCTAATTAAATATAACAAGTTCACTTCTGGGACTGGTTCCACATTCTGCAGCCTGTTCCTTCACCAGATCCTTAAGGATTTCCCATCTGTGCGGGAAATCATGAGCAGCCCCATGTGGCATAGTTTTCTGCACTTAGAGATATTTGTAATTCCCTGTCAGAGAGCTGCAAATTGCATTTAGGTCTTGACTCCCTCCAAAATTAGAGGCAAAAATTCAGGGTCAAAAAGTCTGTCTTTATTCCTTGGAAAGCTTATATCTCTTAGTGTGTTTGTGTTTATAGTCATAGATTAAATATGTTTGCAAACAAGATGGCCCAGTTCCTCAAACCAAGTGAGAAGTAACAGCTTGCACCTCTCCTGTTTAACTCTGTTATGTTCCACAAGAGGATGGCCTTACAAAAACTGTGCATTGAGGTGTACCTGTCCCATATTAACACCTGGCTTGTACACAAGAGTAGCTGGGATGATTCTAGCTGGCCTGGGCAAAAAACACGTCAGGGACATGCTAATAATAAAAGGAAATAAAAAGGCATGTGCCAGCTCCTGAAAGTGTCCTCTGACACTGTTTGATTTAGTGGTAACCTATAAGTGCTTTCATAGGGAAAGCTGCTCAGTTCACATAGCTTAAATCAGATCAGTACTAAGCAGACTATTGATTTATTAATGACATATAATTAACCTGCAATCTGAGAAGTATACATTCTGGATCAATATCTGCCCTACAACAGGTAAACCACAATATTAGCCATTTGCAGAACATCAATGAACACCTATAGATGCTCTTGTTTGACTAATTGCCTAAAAGATCTGATCTCACCCACGCCAAGTTGCGGATTCCTCTAGTTGCCCACACCTATGGATGTTCCAGCTTTTACAGGTACTCGTGCTGCTTCCTACATGCTATTCCTAAGGCATGGACCAGGGTGAAAACACCCCATGGGGGTGCAGATGCGCACCGAGGTGTCGGTCCCTGCTTGCTGCTCTCCATCATGCCAGTGGCTGACCTGGAGCACAGAGGCTGCTCGGAGCAGCCTCCCCATTCGGGCAGTGGATGCAAAGTCTGGCCAAGATAGAGGTCATGGTGCCTGCGGGAGGGAAACTTCTGGCAAACTGGGGCTTGACTCCGGCTATGTCCACTGCCATCTCTTTACTCCGCAAATTTTCATGCCATCTTTATACATCTTTCCAAGGTGCCTTCTGCTTTATTTCAAGAATTCCTTGGTTACTACTTAATCCAGTTTCCTCTTTAGAGTTACCTGTTTTGAGCAGTGTCTCTCTTATGCAGTGTGGGATATTCGTTTAGCCCCTACTTGCCTGCACAGCCACATCTGTCTTCACAGCTGTTGGTACCCAAGTCATTTCGCCAAGTGTGGGTGTCAGGATCCCCCCACCACTGAGCAGCTTTTGTCTGCTGCAGGTGCATGAATGTGGGTTCAAATGGATGACACAGTAGGAAATATGCACAAATTTAACCTATCTTAAAAAAAAAAAAAGGCACTTATAATCCCTGTACAATGGACTTGTATTTTGAATGCTTGTATTACTAAAAAGCAATTAAAAACACCTCACTTCTTAAAAAGTCTCAAAACTATAGGAAGCATGATAGCCTTTTCTTCAACTTTGTTATATAAAACGTAAAATATATCATCAGCTGGAGTGAACAGGGGTCATACCTGCTTGCAGGATTCGTTTTGCACAAATGTGATGCTGATTGGATAAAATCATACTGTTTTTATTTTCTTGGGCATTTAATGTGTGCTCTTCTGACTACTGAGAATTAGCACATTTTTTTTCCAGCAAAGCGTTTGTCATTTCTGCTTTGTTTCCTCTCATAATCTCATTTATATGTATATATATATTTCAAAGACTGGAAATAATCACTTTTCCTACAATCTGTTTTGTTAACATAGAAGAGATTCCTAACTAACGCTACAATGCTTATTGTCTGCTTTATGACTCATATTCAAGTGTCCATGTAGATACTTTTCTGTAGGCTAAAGCTATACATAGTCTTTTAGTGATTTTTCTTTTATGAGCTTTGCACACCATGCCTGAAATATCTGTGTTTAAAAAAATAATAATACAAATTGACATAGCTGAATTGGGATCCAAGAAATCTGGAAGAATATTATCTCATGACCTAGTTTCTTCTATTCCTGTTTCTAAATAGTAATGTGTGCCACGTTTTTATGAATATTTTAAGCCTTGATCAAGACATATATGAGAGAGACAGTAAGTAGAAGTGCACTAGAATAAATTGTGTGTCTTCCTTTCAGATTACCCCATAATCTCCAGGCAGTGTTTCTTACTTTGGATACTAATTATTCTGCAACATAATTGAGGCATGAATTACCCATAATTATCTATTTTCTGTGGTAAAACAAAACCATGTAATTACGCTCCCTTCAACGCCTTGAATTTATAGATGGTATGAACAGAATTTAGGCCAAGTGTACTGGGCTAACAGATAGCGTGTGCTCCTGCTGTTGGCCCTGCACTTCGTCACAGCAATATAGCTAGTTCTCAGAAGAACCAGAATTGTCCCCCAGAGGAGTGACAATCTATTTTGGGGACAGAAATGGCAAAGGTATAGCACAGTTTCCATCCTTCATTGCGCTGATCACTGCCACATATGCTCGGGTGGGATAGGGTGTATGGAGATGCATGATCGGAGTGTGCAGTGATGCTGCTCTTCCCCATGCACAGTGGATTTTAGAGGTGTGAGATCCTTTTGCACAGCATTTGTTTCCAGCTTGCAGAAAGGGCCTTGGAGAGCTGGAAGATGAAGTGACCTTTGAAGGTGCTGAAAGTTATCAATCTCTGTCTGGAGTGTGGTAATTGAGACTCAAGTCAACCTCTGCCTGAATTAAGTCATCAGGTAACTGAAAACAAGCCCAAGAGGTTATTCCCTGAAGTAGAATGCATTCAAATATTTAGGCTAATGCAGATGTAAACCTTAGACTGTGGCTTATGGAGTCTATTCTAACAAGGGCCAATAGATGACATGACCTAAAACAAGTATAATACAGCAAAGCCAAAGACCAGATAAAAGGTTTTGAATCATGTCATTTTTTTCTGGTTTGTATCTCTGTTATGTGTCCCATGATGGAGAACCTGCATCAAGGCTTTCTAGAAATGACATATCACAAAAAGGTCAGATATCATGCAATTCCTCTGCTGAGGTATCTGTCAAGTTATGTTTGCCATCAAAACGAGGCGATGTCCTGAAAGAAAGCAGGATCGTCTGCAACAGGCTGTAGCATATGGTATTGAAAGTGCATGTCAGTAAAGTCCTGCCACTGCTTTCAACTGTACTCATAATAAAAAGCTGCAATTATTTATTTTTTTCATAAATCATTTCCATGTTTTCACTTTTTTTTCACACACTGGATCCCAAGCAAAGAGCAGGCAGCCCTTTTGTTCAGTACAGAAAACTAAAACGTCTGACTACAATGTATAATACATTATTATAAAAAACATGAGTCTAATTCTCTTTTATTCAAAGGCCCACTCACACTGCCTGAGCAGTGCAAAGGGGAGTTAGCTTAAACCGTCCAATTGAAGTGTAAATGAGAATCAGGCCCAAGTACTTGAGTTTAATCCTAGTTAACTAGGAATCTTCTTTTGAAAATCCCTTGTGAAAAACTCAAAGAAATTGTTACAATTGCTTCTAAGGAGGAGGAAATATTGAGAGAAAGGTTATATTTAGAATTAAATCACTCAGGCATGGTTTCAAACTCATACAGTGTCCTTGAATGCTAATATTTGCAGTGAGGAATGTACATGATTAAGTGTTTTAAAATATGCATATGCATGGATACCATGCTGATAGCTGCACTAGAGATACATATATTGGATAAAAGAAAAGTCTCAACTAGTGGTCCACACAGTTGCTGTATGCCAGCTAAATAGAGGCAGAAGTACATTCTTCCTTTACCAATGTTAAATGATTGCCAATCAGAAGGAATTTAACTTAATTCCTTAAAGTCCTTCCATGCAGCAAAATCAAGCAGAACACAGTGACTGTGTTCACTGAGGGCGCCTGTTGCATGCTGCTTTCCCTAACTCTTAAAAGTCTGAGATAAAGAGGCTTAAGTAAAGGTCAAAACTTAGGAATGAGAACTCTAGATACTCATCACTGGCCTAAGAAAACTCGTGTTTGCTTAAAAGTGCTAGCTAGCTGCAAACTCTAGGAAGCATTTCTTTTAAACACTAATTGCCACAGTTTGAGAGGATGCAACTTGTATTTGCCCTTTTTCATATGTTCTTTAATGCTGAGAGTGGCTACTGTTTTAGAAAAGATAGTGCACTAGACAGAGCAGCAGTACTTGTCATTGTATGCCTTTTTTATGCCTGTTAGGGAAAGGAATAATTTGATTGCTGCCTAGAAATAATGCCATAACGCCACAGTGTCTGCAAACTTTTCTTTATCTTGCTTTTTGCTTTTTGCCAGTTCAGTGCTATTCAGGATTACTGTCTTATTACTGTAATGTATTTTAGCCTACTCAGGAAAAATCCATGTCTGGTACAAATCAGAAAAGCCTGGCTCCCTATATTACATTCATGTTTTTAATCAAAGCATATTTGTATGCACTCTTCTGAGCACACATATCAGAAAATACACAAAGTGATAAAAATTCTCCAGCACTGTATGACAGTAAAAAGTATAAGTTACTGTGATTCTTAGTCCGTGTGCACGTATAAGGCTAGTGTGACCGCTGGAAAAATTAAGGCAATCCATGTTGCAGTGCAAGCACTTAAATGCTGTGCCCCAAATCCATCACTCCTTATTGCCAGCGGAGCTACCCTGTTAAGTGCTAAAGCCAGCCTTGTTAAGTGTAGATCTCAAGAAAATCTTATTTCTTTTGCAAAGCAGAGCAGTATTTCATATCCCTGAACTTGGAAAATCTTCTCAATACTTCAGATCTCCTTAAAAAAAATAACAAAGCTTCCATCACCCCCAAATCCCTAGGACTAATTGAGAAAAGTTGTTATGTTACAGCTAATATAGAAAAAAATATATAGTTTCAGTTAGTAATTTTAGAAACTATATTAAACAGCAGCTTTCTTCTTATTTGAGAGGATTTTGTTTGGCTGGTTCTTCAAAGATGGTAAGAGATTTTAAATGAACTGCTGAAAATGGTAAAATCCCAATGAATTATGAATGTAGTGAAAAATCCGTAAACCTCTTTACTTGGATAAATGTAGGCAGAACATTTATTTTGGGGTATTAACTTCTTTAGTATTTATACTGAAAATTCATTGGTAATCAAAACTTTCCTCTGGTTCAAGTTCCTTTTAGGATGCAGAAAAAGATGCAGCTCAGACCAACTCCTAGTCTCATGTCTTGCATGTGCATTTGGTTAAGGATTTGGATGTTTATTGTCTAAACTGACACCTGTGTGAGACACGCTTGCATGACACAGCCTCTCTTTTCGCCTTCTGCACGCTGTTGGCATTGGTTGTTGTCGGGGCACCAGGTCCCCCTCGCCTTTAGTGGTTCCCAGGCAGCAGATGCTGTCATTGCCTAACGGTGGTCCCCTATCCATCAGTGTCTGGCGTGAAGAGTGATAGACGGAGGCACCTTCAGGCTATGCGGTGCATCAGCCAGGATGGGTTTTCATGTAGGGTTTGTCTGTCAGAGGAGCGTTGTTGAAAGCAGCAATCCCAAGTGCAGGAACGCAGCCGTTACTGTACACACAGGGTTCAGGTAATGTGACCCTGTGCCTTCGAGACTTGCTCCCATCACAGCACCTGATGTCTGGACTCTTGTATATGGGACTCCAGGCAGTTAAGAGGTCTGTATAAAAGTTTAATGTTAGCCCTTAGAACAATTGCATCAGAAAAGACTAGGTTACATATTTCTCATCAGTGCTGTACAGGGAACTGGCAAAAGGCTTCTAGCCTTAGTGTTAGGTCGTCATTCTTAAAAAGCATTGAACAATATAAAAAACTATGTTTCTTCTAAAAAAGTCTGCCCTTCTATTCTGGAGAAACACAAAGTGTGCAGGAATAACTCCCTTTCCCATTAAGAGCAGGTGTTTCTCTCACTGACAATATAAAGAGAAAGCAAGCTATTCACTACTAACAACTTTTCAAAAAAACAAAACAAAATCTGCTGCTATAAGTTTTAATCTAATTCATTTAATTTAAATGTTTACCCATTCTTTAATTTATATAGGGCTATATATATTCAGAACATGCTATGTTCTTCTTCCAACTACTCACATAGAAAGATTCTTTCATTTTATGGCTGGGGAAACAAAATGCAAAAATCACCTGTGCAAAGTGTGCTGTTCAAGGCCATATCAGAGATAAGTAGCCTACTCCCACAAGTGATATATCTATCAAAAAAAAAAAAAAAGTGCGTGTCTGTTTTTGTATCTATATAATCACATTCTCAAGAGAGGAAATTTGTAAAAGAATAGTATCATGAGATGGTTACACAGGTTTTGATTTTAGAGACAGCAGATTTAGTACTAGCTCCAGAATCTCCATGATGCTGCAATGTAGTAACACATACCTAGATATCTTGGTTAAACAGGTGCCCATTGTCACTGGCAGATGGTCATCATTAGTATGACTGGGAATGTCATGTTAAGCAGCAGAGAGCTCTAACACTGATAATTTGTGGAAGTCTTCGTTAGCTTCCCAAAAGCTGCATAAGGAAAGAGAGAGAGAAAAATATTTGAGATATCTCCCACTCCTCATCCAATACTTCCTATCAAGTAATCTGTAACCATTTGTCCATTAGTGATTGAAATCACTTGATTTTTTTGAGGGGAATGCATCCACTTTGCCACTTTGATCAAAGTCTCCATATATTTCATCACAGATGACCTTAAGTTTCTCTTTTATTTTTTATAATTTATCAAAGAAGGGGAGAGAGAACATATTTGCTTATAATTGCAGAGAAATGCAATGATACAAAATCAGTTTATCCTGTCTTTCATTCATAACTCATATTCTGAAATACTAAATGTGGGGCAGAATATATGTCCATTATGTTCACAGATATGTATTTTTTCTCTTTGACACTGTCTGCAATGTGAATCTAAGGGGATGAAAATTAAATTTCCTCATAAGCAAAAATATCTTAATGGAATTTTAGAACTCCCTGGATTGTTTATAAATCTTTTCATAATTTAATACTCAAAACTTTACGAATTACATGGTCCATTGTCATATTAAAAAAAAAAAAAAAAGAACAGCTGTTTTTCTTCCATTTATGTTGTTGAGACCGTTTTCAAATGCCAAAGATAGTTCTGTTATATTTTTTCATGTTTAGAAATCTGGTCCACACCAAAATTCAATAACAAATACAATATGAGTATGTTTTTGTACTGAACTCTTTTTGCCTTGCTGTTGACCTCATATTATCAGACAGTAGCCTGAAGCCACAAAAAACAACCCAAAATCTTCATGTGACTGTGAGCTGCAAGATACAGAGAGCACATCTTGGGCAGCCGAATAGGAATGGATGTGGCAGTGACTTCCAGTGAGTTCAACTCTGCACTGCCCAAGTGGGCAGTGGCCATCCAGTTTGCTTCTTGAATAAATGGATTTTCACAGTTTTTCAAAATTGCACAGCTCCAGTGCCAGTCATATTATACAGTCCTAGCCTGGGATTAACACTGGAATGGTTAATGAGTCATGGGCCACATCTTTGACATGTAAAGAATGAGTGTATTTGGGGAATGTACTTGCTTCCTTTTCCTCTTTGTAGTAACCCTATCCAAAACGTTTTATTTTTAATCCTGAGAGAAAAAGAAAATGTTTTGGAACCTAAAAACAAAGCCTTTTGTTTCCATTTTAACTTTCACGTAAAAAAATGACATGTTTTATTGGTCATTATGACAAAGAGTTTGGGATAACTGGGGATAACAGGAAACAGAGATATAATATATATTAATATATTAATAAATGATAGTATTATAATAAATAAATAATATCTATTAAATAAATAAATAATAGTAATAAATTATATTATGAATAAGATATAATAGTGTATGATCGCGGGATTCAAGGGGAATCAGGAAAAGACTTCATGAAGCTAAATATGTCTAGCTGCATCCTAGCTGGAACTCCAATTTTACTATTGAGGCAAATATTAAGGCTCAGTGTAGTGCAATTTTAAAGGAAGTGTTGGGATTCAGAGTATTTTGAAACTATGCATAAGATTTACATATGCACAAGGATTTAAATTTGTACAATTTCAAAACATGAGTTTTGAAATTACAATGCACTTCTTCACTGCATCTCTTTTGGTCAATGTTTTCGTTATTTTTATTCCATGTGAAATGAGTCTGGGATTTTTTTAACATTCTTTAGTTTTGAAAAAAAATACTCACAAAAAATGAATAAACAAGAAAAAAAGAATTGTGTTATCTAGGCAAAATAAGAACTGACCACTAATATAGGGGTTATACTTTCTTAGGTGCTGCTTTGTTACCTTCTGTTGTTGTTCTTTTCATCTTGACTGCAGTAAATCATAAAAAAAGTCAATACATTCAGTTGAGTCTTCTGAGTTCTGGTGTTTAAAATGATCAATGAAATAATTTTTTTCTCACTATTTATCTCCTTGTTTTGTCACATGGAACAAAAATTTTTGTGATATTCAGTGAAGAACTGTAACTTTAACTATAGTCACCTCAGAGCCAGAAGCTTGTCTTATTTTAACTCATGAAGTTTAATGTCCGTCCTAATCAGTCAGTAATTTATTAGTAATAATAACTTCAAAATGAAAGATTCTTACAAAATATTTCAGAAGGAACAAAGAGTTTGTTTTTTTTTAAAAAACAGAAAGATGAAGTTAAAGAGTTGTATTAAATGTATATAGTCACACCATTATATTGTGTTTTATTCATCAAAGAGGAAATTGAATATACTTAGGATGTATATGATATGCGCAGGTAGCAACAAGCTTATTTGCCTAATTTAAATGGGACTAAAGAGTTTTATTTTTGATACACATAAAAATACTAATATGTAATTTTTTTTCCAGTAACAACTACCTGTCCTATTATTAACTTGCTGAACCTGTGGTGGACAGATACAATTTCTTGCTCTTCTCCATGGTGTTTCAGAGTTTTTTCATTATGCTGCAGTGTACACACAAAGCTACACTTATCCCTGAAATCATGCCAGTGGTCACTAAGCTCTTTTCTTTCTTGTTTCTTGCCAGAACAGAGGAGATTCATGGGATCTCTGGAGATTTTCCTTGTGGTCTGTGACTCTACATGCTGCTATAATTCTGATTCTTTAAATTTGATTATAAAGAAGCTTAAAGTAGTTTAAATACCTTCCATTATCTGTTTTTTCAGATAATGAATTGCTGTGGTTGGTGCAGTAATCAGTCAATAATGAGAAGGGAGATGATCATGGTTGGAAAAGTACTTGGTTTCATATGGCTATGTATGAAAAAATTGGTTCATGCTGCAAAGAGTTTGTTTTGGTCAAATTAAGGTTTTTAAGGTTTTTTTTTTTTTTTTTTTTTTTTTGTCCTGAGGCCTAGACAGAAAGCTCTCTTTTTATGTCTGTTATTGCAGAGGCACTAAGGTGTGAACCTAGATCCCTTTGAGATCATCTCCATCCGTGAGGGGTTTTGGTGATGTTTTTCTATTCTGAGGTGCTCAGGATTCAGTAATATGTTACAGATGGTGGCAAAACATCCTACAACACATTTGCTTTATAAATATTCTTCGTTTGGTTCCGTAGGTCCCAGTATAATCTATTATTATTTCCTTCCATGAAACTGGATACCATTTTTATTTGATACTAGGCTGATTTTGAAAAGCAGGATTAGAATAGCATGGTAGCTATTAACTCAGCAAGCCTCACGCGCTGCATGCCTTATGCAGGCATTCACCTCTAAAGTGGTCACTTCACTTAATGCATTGAGACAATTTGGGAAAGAATCTTGTCATTATCTCTTTTTTAACACTTTTCCCTCATTTGCTTTTGCAGTCAAGCCTTTTTTTGGAATACTTTCCACCTTGGGAAGGTGTGTGATGAATTTCTGTCTTGTTTATTGTACTCAAGAGCAATCAATCTGAAAGCTACCTAGGTGCCTTTCTAAGGCAGACCAAGGTATTGGTCTGATTATGTATTCCAGACCAATACACTTAGGACATCACACACTTATGTGCTGTATCTTCTACTCCTAAGGGGGCAGGGAATGGTATAATTTTGTACAGGCTTTTGATGGTTTAGTCAGTGGAAGAAAAATATCTGTAAACATGCTATCAAATTTACAGTTCATTGAAAATGACACAGAGATAAAAGACTGCCTAAAAAAGGTGTAATGGAATATGGAACACTGCTAGACTGTATAGCATTTAATCCTGTACACACAAGTGCACATAACATTTCTGCACTGCTAATGATCCAGTGCTTAAGCTTGAGTAATAATGAATCATTGATAGGAACATCAATGAGTGCCTTGTCCCCCTGGTTTAGATGTGGCTTGAATTTTTATATTGATATTGGTGATTAGAACCTTTTCTACCTCTTGCTCTTTTTTAATATAATTTATCTGAAATTATATTCACCTAAATTTTTATGCCTATTACATAAAACATTCTACTTATTGCTGCTTTTAGCTAGTTTCATAAATGTAGTGGGCATTTCTCTTCTTTTTTTTTCTCCTCCTAGTTAAAAGAAACAGAAGAAGAAAGAAGCTGAGCATATTGTTAAATAGGCTTGAAAGTTTCAAATAACTGGTGCTGTCATTGACAAATCTTTTTCTTCCACTCTGATGCATTTCATGGCAATTTAGAACTAGTTTCAGAAATTTTACAATAATAAATACAGTTCTGCTAAAAGCATACATTATACAAGTAATAATTTAAAACTGATCATGACATCAATTATATTTTGTCATGGTGAAATATATAACACATTAGATTTTATCAGCACAATGAAGAGATACATTCCAGAATCATAAAGGTGGAAATCAAAATGGTTTTGCCTTTACCTAATGGCTTTAATTGCAGGATACAATGGAACAAGGTTGCTGCTTTATTTAAAATTTCATTTTATCAACTGCCTATAACCTGTCATCCTATGCCCGGTGCATGACGGTTATATCATTCCATTCAGTTCCACCTCAACAGGCTTGTGACAATATGCCAGCTGATTGTTTTCTTCTCTTGCTCAAAAAATGCACAGGTCCTGTATATTGCAAGTTTATTAAATACTGTCTAAGCTCTGTTTAGAATGAGCATTATCCATTATCCTCTAGCCATCCATCTGTAGACTTATGATCCATCCATCCATGCATGCATGCATCCATCCTTTGCTTTAACTGTTTGTAATTACCGAGCAGAGTTTATATAGTAAATAAAACTTGAAATACAAGGATCATGATAGTGTTTTTAGTATGGTTTGGTACATTTAGTGGGTATTTCTGCGTTGGGTCTGTGCTGATATAGATAAGCATTACCACACAGATTTTGAAAAATGCCTTTGGCAAAACTTCACTCCTTGCATGTACTCAAGACAGTTTTACCACATGAACCTATGCAATTACTTCTGTAGTAGTGCCTGTTGCATATAATTAAAATATATGCAGAAATCTTAGCTAATTCAAGAGTGGGCCAAATATTCTGATATCCCCACTGCCCAGAGGTGACCTGCAGAAGGAACAGGAAGCAAGAAAAAATATTTTTCCTCCAGCACATGCATGTAATTAGTAGCAAAGGGAAGAATGAAGACACTGTAGGCAGTGCAAGCTACCAGAGAATAAATTACTAAAAACCTTCAGGGTGTACATTCTCTTTCAAATATTTCTTAATTACTTAGGAGTAAAAATTCCATTACATTTTTAAAGCGAGAGAGGCCTCAGGAACCTAAAGATTTTGTCAGTGCTTTGGGCAGCATATCCTGCCTTGCAGATACTGAAGGGATGTGTCCAACCACAGACCACCTCTGTGGGCCATGCTGGCTCAGACCACTGTGGATCTGACCTTTCTGAGCTCCCACACACTGCCCACCAATACTACAACCTCCTTATTTTAACTTGCTCTGATTTGATGAGCAAGAACCTGTTAAAACTATAAAAATGCAAAAGCCTAACCCTGTTACATATCCTCCTACCACAGGGATTCTTCTACTTAATTTACTGATGTGGCCACTTTAATGGCCTTAGAAAGAACACTTTAGAGCAGCATTTTTCATGGCATTAAACTTTTAGATATATTTGAGTTGTGCTCCGAGTGGATTTTTTTAGGTAAAGCAGACAAAAAAAAGGAGAAAGAGAAATGCTAAAATATAAATAGGAAAAAGTACAGGGTTGTTTTCATAAAGAAAGCAGACCATCAAAATGCCTATGCCTCCTTTAGCTTTCCTGAAGAGGCTGTAAGTATATATATAATGTTGTTTATTAACATTAAAATCTGTACTCTCTCAAGAGCTGCTCATAACCAAGATTCAGAGCATCCTGTTCTTGTGGTATATCCATTTCAAAATCATTAATAGCTCTGCCAGCTTTGGCAGAGAATGTCATCAGGATTTTCTTTGCAGAAATGGACCTGATATGTAGGGTAAGACCAGAGTACTCTACATATATTTTTGTTATGAGGCTAGTACAGTGGCTGCAGAAGGTAACAAGACACAAATATGTATGCAGTGAAACAGAAGGAAAAAAAAGCAGAAAAATAGCAAACACTAAGCAATTAAGAAGTAAGAAAAAAACAGTCAGTCCCTTGCAGGGCACATGGTTATGCAGCTATGAATGAGTAAACAAGGTAACATATATGATCTCAGTTATAATATAAAGATATTACACCCTTAATAGAGTTAGAAGGGTACCTGAAGGAATCCTTGAAAGCTGATGTTGCCCTTTGGTACATCACCACATGAGGAAGGAAGGTAAAAATGTAAACTAATGCCAAGAGAAAAAAAAAAGCAATCAGTTTAACTGGAGCACAGATAACCTTATATAAAGTAGGAGCTACAGCAAGTACATGCCTCTAATTCTCTCAAACACAAAGTTGTCCGCATCCCACTTGTAAAAACAGTCCTTGCAATTATTTTTTTGGATGCAAAGGAGCAGGGCTAACTAGTTTGCAGACAGTAATTTTGTTATGACTTCATCCTAGCAAACAAATTTAGCCAATCGGAAAACCCCATGTAATCCAGATTGAAATTTCGATATACACATGTGCAGTGTTTTCCCTGAGCACCTGGTCAGGCAGTAGTCTATAAGCAACACCTTACTAGTAAAAATCTATTGATATATGGCATGGAAAGTTGCAGTGATGAATCAGTCCTCCTTTTATTTCACTTGCAACCTTGAAAAGCTGGATGTTCTGATTGCTTTCAGATCTGTGAGAACTTTTCTCATTGATTTTTTTTCCATGACTTAAATCTGTGGTCCAAGTTCTACACTTAACACTTTTGAGATTTTGAACACGCTGTACTTCAAAGGTGTATTTATAAATCTCTTGAAGGTTTTTATAAAAATCTTTATGGATGATTTAATAAGCCATCACTCAAATATTTGTTAAAGAGATTTAGCCAGTCATACATTAGTAATAATATATTCTACCAGTCTGTAAAACATGCTACTCTTGTCTGTAGCATGTTTATTACATGCATGAATAATCTAGTTGTGTTTTATAAATCATTTCTAAACACAAGCTTTAAGTCCTCAGTTTTATGTTTTGGATCTAGTATAACACAAAGAAATTCTGTCTTCATCTATTAAACTTCATCTTGTAGGAAAACCTATTGCCTTTAGGAGTACTAAAAGAGGAAGATCTGCACCAGACACTTTTACCTTGGCACCACATGTTAGATAGAACAAGAGACAGAAGTATTTTTCTGATGGCTTATGGGTCAGGTCTATAGTGTTTTCTAATAAAAAGTAGATTTTTCTTTTAGATATGCTTTAAGATGACTGTTTGAGAGCAGGGTTGTTTATTATTAATAAAGGAATATTTATTCATATATTATTTAATGTTTATTTGCTATTGTTTCTGACAGCCAAATGATAGTCTGGGAGGATAACCTACCTTTTTCTTTTCTAAATCCTGATGAGATAACAGCAAAATTGTTAACTCCATGGAAATCTTTATTAACATGTTCACTGATTGCACTTCACCAGGATTACAGCTCTCCTTGACAGAACAGCTGGCACAGTTTGAGATACATTACACGTCTCAAAGTGAGAGGTCATTTTAGTGGCTGTTTGCTGGCCTGCTTACAATTCCTTCAGGAAGTCTCGTTGAAATATCATACATAACTTCTCAAGCTGACTTCTGTGATATTGAAAGAGACCATGCTGAATGTACGAGTGTCACTGGGTGGGAAGTGAGTGGTATAAGCAATGCTCCTCTTCAGGAGAACTTTTGCCTGAGTTTTGCTTTTGCAAGATCATGTGAAATTCATATGTAGTACTGGATACTCAAAACTCCAGTTGACTCCTCTAACAGATGAAGACTGAGAGCACCTGATACCATGTAGACTTACTATGTCTTTCTTATAGAAGTGTTATAAGAAAAAAAAAAAAAAGACATCTATTTTCACGAAATTATAAATCCAGGCCCTGTTAGATTGATGATATGAAAAAGTAAATTTATCCCCAGAGTAGGTATATTGTATCAACATCTCTGTGCTAAACTATGAATGTTCCAGAATCTTGAGTAAGAGGAATTATTTTTCGAAATGAGAGAGGTGAATCTGCATGCTCCTCCTGGAACTGGCAAGAGTAATTGAACTGCTTGGGAACACTTTGATATCGCATCTTATATATTCCCGAGGAAATGGCTTCTCCAGGAAGGGTTAAAAAATGAGGTTAAAAAAATGTGCGCAGTAAGACTTTACGTCATGGGCATGAGATTAAGCATATCCAAGCCTACAATTGTACTCAGTAATAGAGGGGGAAAAAAAACAGTGAATCAATGAAGTATTTTCTAGGATAGAGACACCAAAATAAAACATGATGTTATAGATCATGGGGTGAAAATCATTACATTCCCTTCTCAATAGAGAGCTCCTATACATTATTGGCCCTCTATGCTTTCAAGCAGAGCAAATTGATCATAGAAGTTAGGAATGTTTTAGGAAGCAGTTTGTTTACAGAAAGAGAGCACAAATGAGTCCTGGTTCTGTGATCTTATTTTAAGCAATAAAGTTTCCTTTTTTAAAAAAAAAAAAAAGAAAAGAAAAAAGAAACCTGCCTTCTCTGACAATTCTGGTATCCCAGGAAACTCTCTATTTTCCTTCTGTTAATTGGTGCTACTTCCATATTTCTCACTTTCTTGGTATTCTGCCATAGAGATACTGCCCGCATGGAGGTTTTTTTCTAGGGGTGAAGCCAGCATGAGAAGTCGCTGCCCTTCTCTGCACACTGAAATATCAAGGCCCCACAGGCAGGCTCCAGCTCTGGCCCCAGTGCAGGTGCCTATTCAGATCTGGGAAGCTGGAAGGGAAAGCATTTTGTTTGCCTGAAGTTACTTTGTACGGCCACCTGAAAATGTTGAAAAAAGAAAAGAAAAAATCCTTGCATAATTGCTTCACACTGAATAATCTGTGGAAGGAGATCTTTGGACCTTGCTCTTTAAGTTCTTCTATTTCACCTACCAGTTGCATCCCAGCATGGTTTCCTATCCTTAACTTTATCCAGATGAATTCTGTCTCTTATGAATGGAACAATCTGCATCATTTGAAGTAGAGATCTGCTGGTACTGTGACTTGAAGACAACACTCTTGAGCGATATGAAAACACAGTTACTTGGAGTGATTCCCAGGTCAGCGGATATTACCAAAAGGTCTGTGAGCCCCTGCAGACAATTTGCTGACTGGCTTATTCCTAAATCTTTTTCAAATCCAAATTCTGCATCACTGCTTCTGAAATGTAATGATGTAGTAGTGAGTTCTAATGTTAAATAAAGGAGCAAAGTGTCAAGAAGAAATTTCCTTAAGTTCCTGCGGAACTTTTGGTGTTTCAGTTTGTGGCCATTACCTCTAGTTCTTTCAGTGGCCACCAGTGAAAAGAGGCCAGCACTAGGTGCTAGCAAGAATACCTGTATATGCTAATAATCATGAGTAGTGTGCAGGCTGCAGGAGACTACTGAATCTCAATTGGAGAAATGCTAGAAAAGAAAATACTAAGTCATTAATAAACTATGTGCCAATAAGGTTTTACAAAAATAATCCTAGATGCATTACAAATTATGAGGATGATTTCTGACATCTTACCAAGGCAATGTGGAATCTCAGATTGCAGTGGTTGAAACATTTTTACCTTTTTCTGTGCTCTAGTTCAAACACACACAAGAAATCTGTTACTGTCTGCAAATGAAGAAAAGGTATTTGAAAAATAGATGTGTAAGGAGGACACAGGAAGAACATCTTTTATAGATTTGCAGTTTATAAAAGACTCATTTTGCATTGATAACGATTCTTCAAAGAACACTTCTTTTGAATTATCTGTGTGAATAATGCTGTAAGATGCTAAACATATTGTTTCTAGTGTTAAATCAAGGCTAATGCAATACAATCTCTGCAGGATATTGGAACATGTTTTATTATTATTTAGAATAATAACATGTTTTAGCACTTTCTATTGTCAAAAGGCTTTGTCTTTCAAATGTTCTGAAAGTCTTAATTAATACTTGTAACACATTCTCTGTCAGACTTTCCATGCTCTATACAGGAGGGTCAGCATTATGGCTGCGGAGACTGAAAAAGAAAATATGCGTTTATCTTCATTGCCTCTTAGTTCTTCCTAGAACCACCGCTTTTCTGGGTCTTAACCTGTTGTAGGTTGTTATACAATTAGCTGTCACTGTTTGGATATGAAGACCTCAGGGTATGATACTTGTAGACCTTTGTATATATTTCACAGTGTGTCTAAAGTTGGCAGAGTGGGAACAGTAAGGAAAAAAACCTGTTAGAAACCTGAATGCACAATCTATTTACATGGTAATTAAATTCCAGTAGTTGCAGACACATTTTTTTCCCCCTTTTTTTTTTTTCAGTGCAAACAGATCTGAAGTTTCTTGCATTATTTTAAATTTAAGCAATAGTTAAATTTGAGAATTCTTTGGCAATTTACATTTAAGAAAGTGCTGAAAAAGTTCTTAGCTCTAGCCTTAAAAAGCTGACTGACCTAGTTTCAAGCAACAAAGTTGATTTACCTTGTTAGAAGATGATGTTTTTTCTTTTATTTCATTTTGGAACCAAGGTCCTAGTTCATCGTGAAGACTGAGCTACTGATAACTTCAGGGAATCTCTAAAAGGAGGAGGCTAAGAAGGCAGCATCCTGCAGATAACTTTTCAAGTGCTGACTGTGGATATAAGAAACATGACACAGTTGTTCGCAAAAGCCCGAGCAGAAATGAAGCTTACAAAAGAGGTATTCAGATGGTGATGTAAGGAGACAATTTGGCTTTTGCTAATATTGCAAGTCATAGTACTTCAGCAAGGCATCAATGTCTCTGGTCTCTTTTTCTCACAGTTTATTTGTTAGCTATTGTAATTCACATAAGAGTTCAAGGCTTGGAATCCTTTAAGATTCAGATGATTCTAGGTTTGAGTTCTTACTGATGACAGAAGAAATACCTAGAGTATTCAGTCCTCAATTGGCTAAAAATAAGCATGTCAAAAGCTAAAACCATCTGGCTGTACCATGTGAAAAAAAGTAATAATAATACATAGAAGTATATTTTGAACTGTGCTTTTGTTGATCATGCTTCTTTACTGTGCTTTCTAATGATTTCTGTTAGATATCCGAGACCTTCCTAGAGAAGGTTGCTGTGTAATTTCCTCTCTATGATTATATCATTTGTTTATAAATCTCTGAATGGCCACTGATTCAGTGAAGATGGGTTTTTCTCTCTATCCCTTTTGAGAAATAATTGTATTTATTTTTTGTAGTGGATTTAAATTGCATTATATGCATTTAGCATTATTAGCACAGGATGCAATGATGATTGAGTTGGCCTTATCTCTTGTTTTGCATTTACTGTGATTACCTACCATATGACTTTAGTTGGTGTATGGTCTCCTGTAATAAGTTCTAGGCCAGGGCCCAACACCTTGCAGAAAGTTAGGTAATGGACCATACTCCAAAAACTGTGAATAATTGTCATGGTGCCAGGCACACTCTTGTTGCTCCTGTTTATTTTTTATTCTGATATAAAGGATCATAAAATGGAGAATTTTGCCTTCTCAAATCCAGTCTTGTTTATTTAAAGTTTATTTTGTCATTCCCTCTGGATATAGACTTTTAAAGTTGGAGCTTGGAGCTGTTGGCTGTTGTTGCAAATCTAGACACGTGGGAGAAAGGATCTTTCATTTTAGGTACCTGGGAGAATGAAGAAGAGAAACTTGTAAACACAGGTAGGCAAAGGCCAGTGCCATTACACAGGAATTTTACTGTGAACAACATTAGGATCAGAGCCCTGTTCTGAAGTTTTCAAGGACTTTATTTGAATTAATTTTGCTTACATTTTATAGAGGATTTTCTTATTTCTCCTCTTCCTCCATCCCCAAATTCCATCTTGAAATTATTCAAGAGTAGAAATGTTCAGTCTCTTATTTGCATAACCAGTGGGAAGTAGTCTATCCTGGAACACTTAACTAAGCTGTAAGTGATATTTATTACAAGCAGTTTGGCCAAATTAATCCCTTACCTAGTTTTAGGCACTTTATTGAGTTGCCTTCTTTGGAGCACAGTCTCCTTGGATTTCTTCCATAGCCTGTGAAGACCCAAATTGCAGGCACGAATAGCTGCTTCAGGGAAATCTGCATCACCCCTCGAAGTCAAATGGGTACAGAGAAAGCTGGACCAATTTCCCTTCTAATTCTGGCACTACTGTTAAGCACAGAGAATTAGTCAGGATGCATCTGGACTTTCTTGTTCAGTCTGGAACATCTCTGGATGTACATGTACTCTTAAACCTCTCCAGCTTCTTTCACACTACTGACTGTGTGTTGATAATGTTTATACAGAACTCAGTTGACTTACTTTGAGAGGGTTCAGCGATCAGCTCAGGGCTGATCAAAGGATTAGAGTATACATATTCATATATATGCATACATACATATATACATAATATACACATATATCAATATACTTGTATACGTATCTACTTACCTCTTTATCTACTTATATTTATGGAATCATATATCTGCTTCTTCCCAGTAGAAATCATGCACATAGTCCCTTGTATAAATGGTATAAATAAGGATCAAATCCTGTGCTAGAAGGTACTTCCAGTGTTTTTCCAAACAGTTTGTCCTTTCTGTCTCTGCTATTTTAAGAACTTGCTGTAGAAGGAGCACTTGATTTCTCTTATCTCTTCAATACCAGCTATAATTAGGATTAGCAGAAGTGTTTTACTTAATGTTGCAATAGTTCTTGTGTACAGCACTCATATCTTAAGTATAATTAACACTGTATAGCTCCCATTAGTGTTTTTAAGCACTTAAAATGTACCATAATGGCCAAAGCTAAAGTTGTCATTAAAGGACTATTGCTATTTATTATGCTCATAAAGTAGACACTTTGCTACAGAAAAATATATCTTTGGGTTCCATTTAGAAAGCAGTAACAGACAGCAGCATTAGTGATGGCACCTTTGGGATTAAAGGACTGCTTTAAATTGATCTAATTCTTATTCCACACCGTAGTCAATAAGGAAACCCAAAGAAGGTGACAAATCATTACATTGCACAGCATAATTCTGATTAGCTGAGTTATGTTGGGAGGAGGCAGGTTTGTTGTTTTTTATGAGTGCTTCTTTCTGTAAATGCTTGATTTTTTTCAGTCTATATTTTTCCCATAATTGCATGCATATTTCATACTTCAGTTTTATTACATTTCAGCTTACTTACTACATTGTTTTAAGCAATTATAGAAAGGAAGACATTTTATACCCTCTTCATTATATTTTAGGAAAGAGGCCAGGTCCATTACTAATACATGGATTTTGCAAAATTTGAGCACTCTTGATTAGATGCACAGAGCTCTGAGTTGGATAAATTTTGTATTGCCACAGTTTACTTTCCCCGAGTGATACCGTTGCACAGATTCATAAGTCATATTTTCTCATGTGCAATACTAAGATGATCCCATGCTTTCATTGCTCCTTCTCTCTAAAGAAGTTAATCTTCTTTGGAGAGCTGCATCTTCTTTGCCAACATTAGTCTGAGGATACATTTTAGTCACAGTCCAACTGTTGGAACCAAACATGAACCATTTTTAGCAGTAAACAATTATCACTGAAATGAGATAACAATTTAATGGTCTTGCATGATTAATGTCTTACATAAATTCTTTATGACACAGAATTGAAAGACAATGTTATGAATATATAATAGAAAGTCAACAGAACATGTCACCTTTGGTTAGTTTCTAAGGAAACAGGCTATGCAATCAATGTTTTTATAATAATCAGAGACTCATAATAAAACCATCATATATTGTCCTCACTAAATGAAAATTCCAAACGTACAGTCATTGCCTTTTCTGGCCTTAATGCCAATTATGCACACGAGAGGTCAATGCAGTTAATGGCATCCCTAGAGTCTTTTTCATATTTGTGATCCAGGGCCAACATTTTCAAATGTTGGTACCTACATTTAAATTGCCATCTATTTCTAGGCATATGAATAAGAGGAATGATCTTTATAAAAGCTTATTATTCTCGGCTCATTCTGACTTTGCTCTCTGGCTCCAAGGAGAATAAATATGTTTAGCACCTTTGAAAGTGAGGACAAAAAACTTTAGAAGTCCAAATATGATTTTGCTGCGATTATTTTTCAAAAGCAAAAGTCTTATATTGCAGTTCTAAGTCATCTAAACAATTTCTGAAATATGGAAAGAAAATTTCATTAAAACAATGAAAGTTGTGAGGCCTATAGCATGTTTTAAGATCCAAGTTTCTCTTTGTTCTCTGTTTAAGTCATTTCTGAGATTAAGTTCAGACTCATATAGAAACAAATAAGCACAGATTTATGCAGCATGTGAAGCCGTTAACCTTAATTAATATTTTCAAATCTCCCATCTCTTCCTCTCCTGATTATATACATTTTTAAATAGTTGTATTTCTTGAAGGCCTAATGAAAACTATTTCTTCTTTAAGCTTTTCTCTTTCAGAAAGGTTTGGCTACTTGCCTGTATCAGGATAGGAGTAACGTTGAGCAAAAATGCTCAGTATTTGTAATTAGGAAAATATTTCATAATATAATTTCATAAATAAATAATAAGAAGATGTATATAACTATGATATAAAACCAAAGTATGTAATTAAACTTATAGAAAGTTTAAGTTACGCACATTAAATATTCTCCCTTCCGGCAAAATCAGTGTTTATTCCATAAAGTCTCTACAAGGTATATTCTAGAATAAAGCAACTAAGGAATGGATTCATTTAAAATTCTTCAGTCAGTTAGAAAACAATGGCTGAGGAAGAGAATAACATTGTTTCTAGATGCAAAATGTGGGAACTAGAGCATGTTTCTTTAGGTTATTATTGATTTTGTGAAACTTCCTCTCATTTAAAAAACCTTAATGGGTAACATTTCTTTTAAAATACCTGCTAATATGATAAAACAATGGTGTCTATATGGCTGTCTTGTTTCTGTTATCTACTATCATGCATGAGGGCAAGGGACAAGGGACACTGTGCTTTCTTTTCCTTCAAAAGTCCAGGTTTGTGTGAGAGATGCTCTGGGATTTGTGTGAGAGGTGCTCAGCACTGAGCAAAATCACATGCTTGCTGTTCTGCCATGCTGCCTTTGGAAAGAGCGGAGGAAGAGTAGGCTTTCCTCTCCTGTTTTTTTATTTTATTTTATTTTTATTTTTTTAACTATACTATCCATTTCACACAAAGAAGTTGTCTCCATTTGACGTATTTATCTATCTGTAAGCTGTTCTCCAGCTTTTGTCCCTGTCATTTCACTAGACCTATGGTATCTTAAGATAGTCTAAAGATCAAGATTAACTCACTAGTTGATGATGCTTGTTGGGTTGAGGATTCTTGCTGGAGTGAAAGGCCAAAAACAACCAGAGCATTATCATAACGTTATAGATACTCCCAGATTCTGAAATGGTCATATAGGGTCATGGCCAGAAGGCAAATGGGGGTTTGATATTGTGGAGTTAAGGAAGACGAAAAGCATAATATAATATGTATGAGAAACCCATTAAAAACATAACTAAGAGATAGATAGAACTACATTATATATATATATAATATTATATATATCTATATATATATACTAAAAAAAAAAGAAGAGGAAACATTTAATTTGATCTCATACCTTGAATTAATCTGTCTACTAAAACATATTCCACAGTTTTCTTCTTTTGTATAGTCAATATCTTTTGATAGACAGACTAAGGGTCATGTTTCTTTGATATTTGCAGAATTAAGGTCTTAATTTAACTGATTAAATTGCTAACTTTGGTTTGATACTTTAATAGTTTTGCAGCCTTAATGACGTTTGTAATTAATACGTTAGAAAATTGAAAGTAGACACAGTAATAGGGGAGGTAGTCATTTATTTCTGATGGTTCAACTTGGGTTTCCCTAGTGAATTCTCAAACTTAAAATAGCAACCCAAAAACAAAAAGGTTAATCAATCATTTACAATCACAGACACACAAAGTTGTTCTCATTCAAAGACGAATATGTGGTTTCCTTATTAAGTTGATACGTTCTATGGAAAAACAGCATTTTTGCCATGGTTTTCTGTTTTGTAATATGAAATTGAACATTCTGACTTAAAATGTCTACCTGCTGGAGCTCCACAGTGTCTCCAGTGAGCTGCAATTTAGGAGCCTTATGTTTATATGGTTTCTGGTACATCTGTCCTCTGGCAGAGTGAAGTGAATGTGTCATAAGGCGATGTGTCACAGGAGATGTGATTTGATCAAGGAGTCCACCATACAAAGAAACATAGGAGTATTAAGCTCTTTATGTTCAATAAGTGGCATTAAACTGACTGGGAACAAAATGTGTGGACATACAAGATTTCTGATCTTACCATTTTTTAAAATGCTTTTAAGTTGGATTTTTTTTTGTCCCAAGTTGGGTGTGTACGATAGAAATTCCTCTCCGTGGTCAGTTCTTTTTTTAAGGGAAGTTTAGAACAGTGCAGTTACAGCAGATAAATGATCAAAGTAAGCTTCCTGACATATACTTACTATGTAGTTACTATGATATTGCTTTTAAAACAAATATTAAAAAACCTTACATGGAGAGAGTTAGAGAGAATAGGTCTTTATAAAAATGTAAGGATCCAATAGAGCATGGGTAAGTACATTTCCATTAAATATGCAAAGACAATGTTTGATTATGTTTGGAAATTTACTTTCTCTTTGAGATAATTCTTACTTTTAATGAAAAAAAAACATTGAAACTTTTGGGAGTGTCAGTTATGAAGACTGATGGTTAAAAAGGATTTGCCACACACAATAAACATTTCTATTTTCCATGAATAACAATTTAAAAGGAAAATTTTTCTCTTGCCATACAAATGGTCTATATTACTAAGCCTTCTTGAATTGCCTTTATTTTGTCTACACTGGCATAACAAAGGAAAATAATTCAAGCCTTTTGGAGACTTAGTTGCTGATTCCTTTTGCTGCTAATCCCATATACATTCTTGGTGGATTTTCTTTGAACAAGGAAGTTAGCCTTAGAAATTGAGATTCACTTTTGATCGCTGCATCCCTACAGAACAGTGAAACTAGAGAAACACATGGTTTGGGGCTTTCATTGGGGATAAAATTAAAATTATGGAATGTACATAGTTACTCTTGTCTTTTGTGGGGAGGGAGCCTGGAGAGCATGAAGTTTTTGTACTGCACTTTTCAACTTCTGACAGTAATTTGAACATCTGCAGAGAGGAATTCAAGTTTTAGAAAAGTGGAATAAATAATAATAAAATCACACACATGGTATGAGAGTAACACAGGAAAATGTATCTTCAACGCTAACTGCACTATTTCTGCCCTGTGACAGAAGTGACAGAGCCTGAGCAATAACATATGTTATTATTATGCACCCTGTAGGCTTCAGAGCAAAGCATATAGAGTAGCCATGCAGTATAACTTTGATCTGGGAGTAAAATCTTCACTAGATTTTCTAGTGGCTGGGTAAGGTTTGGGGTGCATTAGTACATATTAATTTAAAAAAGTCTCATCTAAAATCAGCATTGGATGATGCAAAGCAAATGCACTAAGGCTTACTGCAGCAAGGGCCAGCATGAAGAGGTAAGTGACTTAGCCGGTAACTTTGAAGGCAGCCATAAGGGGTGGTTCAGGCTATTCTTCTATATTTTATCTCTCTTACTGTACCAATGCTATTTTCTCAGTGTGATTTAGTCCAATCTCATTTCAGGAAGTGGTTTATAAAATCCACCTAAAAAGAAATTATTTCCTGCATATAGAAGCTTTTGAGATTGTATCTTCTATTGCACATATTTATTGAAATTTGTACCACCTATCTTTAATAGCTGTCTGCTTTTGTCCCTGGATGCTCTTGACAGACTCTTTACCACCCAGTTCACCTGTATCAGGATTAATAACTAACCAGCTTGTGTTACTTCCATGGCAATAAGAAAAACAAGAAACACAAAATAGTAAACCTGACTAGTTAATTTTCATCATCAGTTATGTTATTATAACATTTCTGTCTGTGGTTTCCTGTTCTGTTATTTCCTAAGTTTACTTTTCTCACTAATAATGCATGTGGTGGTGTTATTGCTTACAGATCATTTTTACAAACACTAGTGTTTTTTTAAGTGTTGACCTCTAATCAGTTAATTGACAGCCCAGCAAAAAACAATCCCCATATGAGAGTCACTCAGAATATACATAAAATAATAGCTGACTTTTCCAAAATTTGTTTTTGCTTAATAATTTCTGTCTTGCTGCTGGCGTTTGTTTAGGGCACACACAAATTTTCCACAACACAATAGTCTCAAGAAGAGGAGTTATCAATAAAAACTCCACTGAAAGTGCTGAGCGCTGCTTCATCTAGCATTCACTTGAAGTGCAAGAGAGTCTGCCTGAAGCCAAAGTAAACATACATTCATGTTCTTCTCACAAAATTTATTTACTGTGTCAGTCTTGGCAAATCTCTCAGTCCTGTCAAATTAGACAGTCCCTCTGGCAGGTCACAATAGCCATGGTGGCATTATCAATATTTTTAAAAGGTCATCTATCAGAGAATGCATGTTGTAGGTAATGAGCAAGGAGGAAAAAAAACTGCTTTGTGTGCTGAGAGAAGCAAAAATTCTACAAAAAGCTTAGAAAAAGAGTTTGATTTACTCACATTCTGTAATTCATGTCAACATTTGCACAATTCTAAACATGCCAAAGAAAGCAGTTATTCTTCAATGTATCTAGAGCCAAAACCAGGTCCTCTTCAGACTCCAGACCCACCTTTTGTGTGACTGGAATTTGTCCCCATATAGAGGAAAAAAGGGTTCAAATAAATGAAAGTTTTTTAAAGGCAACTTTTGGTCTAAGGGAGTTTCAGTCAAGTGTAGAGGTTTTGTTGTGAAAACATGCATTTTGTTATCTGGAGGCAATCCAGTTAGACTAGCTTTTTTTTTATCTTAAGCTGATAGGAAAACTAATAGCTAAAGCCATACTTCACATCTTCTTAAATGTCTCATTACTACTTGGTGTTTACAGAATGTGAGAAGTATATCTGGTGCTTTATAGATAAATGTGGTCAAGTCTTGGATCCAAGGAGTTTACAGTTTAAATCTGAGAGGTTGGCTTTATATGTTAAATGCATAATCTTTTATTTTTCTGTATTCAGAATCAAAAATCAAAAGTGGGTATTTTTTTCCTAGGAAATGGAAGGAAAGCCAAAACCGAAAATGTTTATCATTTCTCATACCCAGGGGATGGAATCTAACTTAAAAACATTGGGGTTTTTTTATGTGTGAAAACTTCTATGTGTATAAACTTTTCAAATTTTAATCTAAAAAATCTAGACATTTTTAGCAGAGAAAAAAAGATATCCTTTTAGTTGACTATTCCACATCTGACATCACACATTATTATTATCCTTTGTTATGTGTGATCTCTGCCAAGGTGCTTTGGGCACACTGTGAGGTTGTGAAGGAAGAGTGAAGGACTGCTCAATTTCCTTATGGTGTTCCAACTTCTTACCATCACTTCATGTACTGAAATATGCATGACTGAAAATCCCTGTGCATTCTGGTGTCCCTCAGCTAATGCGTGGAAAGTTTTGCTTGTTAAGACTGCTTGTGTGAAACAGAAAGACTGGGCGCAGAGATGACGTTAGGTGTTGTATGTGGCATGGGTCTGAGGGAGAGCTGCCTGGTGTTTTAATCGGCTGTTGACCCAGTAAGAAAAAAACATGATGAGAGGCTTTGGCTAGCAATTCAGGTTTACACAAGCAGCGGTTCCAGGGCATTACTCCTGTTTGTGTAATTTCACTGCAGAAGTTTGTGTTTTAAGCCACGGAGACGGTTCGTTAACAACGAATAACTCCAGCGCGCAGCATGCCTGTTGCTTTCACAGTAGTTGGAATATAAAAATCCTCTGGCACTGCTGAGGTTCCCTACTGACAGTGAAAACACTGCTGTCCCATTTTCTGTCATTGTTACTGGTGCATCCTTGGGTGTTGACCTAGCATCTACTAAAGTTTATGGAAAGGCCCTGCAATGTTGACTTGGCTTCGCATCAGGACGCTGGCAGGGGAAAGAGAGCCAACACTGGATCTTCATGGGCTAGCAGAAAATCAATTTTCATTCCCAAAAGATGAAATTATTGGAGTAGAAAGTAGAAGTCATTGAACAGTTTTGCTTGCTCCAAGACTAATTATATGGGAGAAGAACTAAAAAGAAAAATCTAAACTTTGGACTGCTGCATTTGTTATACTGACCTACCTTATGGCTGGGCTCCCTTATTAAGGTAATAGTCAGATGGTATTTGTAAGTGTCCGTATTTTCTCACAGGAAGAGATATAACAGTGAAGTTTGTAGACAACTGATGCTACTTCTTCCATTCTCTAACTACAGTTAATTGCAATAAAAAGAAGGCAATAGTGTACCGCAACATCCTTTTAAAAGCTCTTGTGAAATACAGGTGTGTAAATTTTGTGCCTAAGCACAAATACATATTAAATAAACTATGAAATATAATACAGGTAGAGAAGAATAGCTTAAGAGAAAAGAAAAATAAATACATCTAATTCTGTTTATTTTTTTCTGAGAGTTTTCAGCTGAGTCACAAATGATAGTTTCTTAAGTACTAGTAAGAAATTCGTAAATGCTGACAAGGAAAAACAATGAATTGGAATAAATATTTGGTTTTCAACATGAGAAAGCTTTGTCTACACTGTAGTATCAATATTGCTGTTACTTAAACACATGACTAGAAAAAAGATATGGGCAGATATTTGCAAATTTGTCATAAATTTAGCATATCTCCTTGTTTTCCTAATTAGTGGCAGAGAGATATTCTCCCTATTTAGATGTTCTAAATTACACTTCGAGAAGCAGTACTTTTATCGTTGGTCTGGTACTTTCCTTAGTATTAGAAATATCTGTTTAAATAGTGAAGCATGGTCACAGTTTCCACTTCTTCATTGTTTGATAGTATCATCCCAGCAGTCCATCTAAAATTAACTTCTTCAATCTTTATATGTGTGGGAATTCAGGTCATAGGGTTTGCTGTGCTTTGCCTAGGAAATTACTCATTTTATATTCTGCATAATAGGGTTCATGATAAACTAACAGGCGAGGCATCAATTTGATTTCTATAACTAGATCATTTGATCTTGAATGCATCCTCCATTCAAAATACTGTTTTTTCCCTCAAGAATCTCCAGGCCTGTTTGAGACACCTCCTATGATTCCCTCCTCACAGTCACTCTTGCTGGGCAGTTGTCCAGCATGCTGTAAAAAATAGGTCAATTGAGGATGAGTCAAAAGAGTCTGGACTAAATTTCGGTTTCATTTCAGATATTCTTTTGCACATCCTCTGTGCACCTTGGATTTCAGTGGTTGAAGTCATTCTGTATTTGAGATCCAAGAGCCTGTCTTCTCTTTATTAAATTTTCAATAGATTTTATAAGTTTTTAACTCAAGAAGTAACACACAAGTTACACAGCAAATTTTTCATACTCTGCTCTGCTGAACTGACTTTTTCTCTCTTCAGAAGTTCAGCTCAAAAATCAAACCGTTATAGTTTTAAAGATCGAAGCATCATAATGCTGCACCTTAGAATTTGTAATGGGGGGATGCTATCAAAGTAAACTAGCCCACAGATTTGGGCTTAATTTATTATAATTTAAGAAGACATAAGCTATTAAAATGTAAAGTAAGTTTTTAGATACCATGTCAGCTTCTTACCTTTAAAATTATCCAGTTTGTATATGCATTCTAAATTAACCACATTGGGTTATGAAAGGGCAGTAATCAATAAGGCAACTCATTATCTATGATACTTATAATTATCCTGATGCTAGTACTAATGTCTTGGTTTAACCAAAGCATATTAAAAGAAATGTTCTAACAGGACATCTCATTATCACCCCTATTTCACTGTGGAGTTTTATGAGAAAATCATGCTACTCATCTGAACTGCCACAACAACAGCATTATCCCTAGGGCATTTTTTCATATCAAGGTTAATTTAAAGTGATTAGCATAAGCACTACAGATGTTGCTATGGGGATAGGAACTTCACATCTACCATTATGGACATCACATGATTGCTGTTACAGCACCAGTATGATTGGATTATTTGTTTTAATGTCATGCAAAACAAGTCACATGATGGAGATCAGAATCTTCTTAATAGCATTTCCTATTCTGGAAATCAATCACCTTTTCTCCATTTCTCAGTATTAAAAATGTCTGAAGATCACATAAAACAGATGTTTCTGGTTTATTGCTGCTTGTATGTGAATCTGTTTGGTAAAACCTACCATTAATGACTAAAATAAACATCCATAAGAAAACTGCAAAAACAATTCACTATATTATACAGTAATTGCAGATAATATTTTGAATAACCTGAAATAAAACCCTAACATTAAGAAATTAGGTCACAGTTTGTGATATATCCCTATAGTAAGTGCTTGCAAAGACTGATGCATTGATTCATCATGGTTCAAATGTGAGTAAAGTCAGTGAAAAACACCTTACTTGCCTAAGTATGCTTTAGGTAAAGTCCTTTGAGTTCTCCACTTTCAATTCAATCAGAAGAGTATTCCCAATCTGGAAGCATTAGTATAGAAAAAGAGAAAAATATTTCCTGGGGACTCAGTAAGGACAATAATTAACAAAATCTGGCATATTTAAACATTAATTTTAATGCATTTTTTAATAACTCCAAACTACCATAACTGTGGGCAAAAGATCGTGATTAACAGAGTATTTAGCAATATCACTTTGGTGGAATGGGATGGCTTTGTGATCTACAGGAGCACATTTTAGAGTCTACTGGGTGCTGTGTAACGCCTCTCAGAGACACTTATCTTTCACCAGTGACTCCATAGGCAACAGAAGCTCCTAAAATTGGTCTTCTAAATTATGCCTGGAATAAACACTGAAGTAACTTAACATGCAGCTTATTAACCTTTCCCTCCAATTTCCTCTCTCATGACTACTATGATGACTACTTGGATTTTATAGCTAAGATTTTCTTGTTTCCAGAAAAGTAGAAGCAGTCAATCAGGAAACTGCTCTGACTTTCTCAATAATTTTATGTCTTTGTTGTGTGATTGGGTTTTAAATATAGTAATTTTGTTCCATACAGTGTGATGTTATCTTGAGAAATAATAGGAAAAAGGGCCATGTAAAGAGGTTATTTGAATATACTGAGATTAACAAAGAATATTTTAAACTTGTGTGTTATTTTTTGAGCATTAACTTAAAACTTTCACTTCTGCTTTTAAGGTGGAATAAAACTGTATTTTATGTAGCATCTTTCATTTTTCAGGAAATGTCAGAAAGTAATTAGAGACTGTTATTAACCAACTCTGGTATTCACGATATTAGCAATGTTCCAAGTCTGAGCTAGTGATGGCACTGGCCAGGGGAAATGGCTTTATTCCACATGTTAGCTGAAATTCTGTGGTTATATCTTCCTTTCATCACAAGAGTTATTTGGATCTTTAAATTTTGAAGAAGAGTTACCTGGGAAGGTCATCACTGAAAAGGCAGAAACATAAGCATCTCAGCAGCCTGAACCACCCTTGAGCAGTCCAAATGAGCAACATGTCTAACAGCTCAGGTTATTATATATAAAAAAAAAAAAAAAGTTAAGTGTCGCTCAACCCATCAAGTATTTGGCTGTAGAGAGTGTAAGCACAATATGAAAAGAAAGATAGACAAATTGACAAGCTAGTTTTCTTCACAGCTGCAGACCTTTCTGTTCATGCACACCTGTGGAAAGGGAGACATAATACATTTTTCACATGTCTTGATATGACTAATATTTTTAGTTGGCAAAAACTGCACTATGTAGTGAACTTTTTAAGGCATGGGGAATTTGTCTATCTTGATAACTGTTGGGACGCAAAACAATTGTTGCTGAATGGAATCTGAAACTCCAGAAAATACCTTGGTCCACATCTTCATGCACATTTCTCCCCAGAGAGGTGTTAAGGAGGGTATAGGATCATAGAATATCCAGGCTCTTCTCTCGCTTACTAGAGGTTGCTGTCAGAAGTGAAAAATCAAAAATTAGTAACACATGCTAGACATTTTACTTTGCAGAATGCTATGTCAATCCACTCCAAGGCCATAAATCATTGATATATAGAATTGTTAGCATTGTATTCCTTATGTGGTGGTAGGTATTGGTGCATTGATACCATGGCAGTAAGGCTGCTAAATAATACTTCAGTAATAGAAAGGTTTTCAGGTCAGTTTTTTATTTCAAAGTTGTTCATAGTGACAACATGCTGCTATTAGCATAGGATATAGAAAGGAATTTAAAGCACTTTTAATGATAATCAGTATTTTTTCAATGAAAAATAATTACAGATTGATTCACCATTATGTTACACATTTTATACAGTTAAGATGTTATAGTAAAACTACAGTTACTGGAATGGTAGACCACACCCAAAATATTTCTGATTTAAAAAAAAAAAAGTAATTATTGTTAAAAGATAATATGATCACTTTAGGCAAGGAGTAGATACTTGAGGTGCTAATTTGTATATATGCTAAGGGCACTTCAGAAGATTTCTAAATAAGAAACCTGAAGAGAATCAAGGACATTATTCAGTATTCAAAGACAGTTTTATTAGCAGTTTTATGAATGAACTTTCTGAATTTTCAAAAAGTTTCATTGTTTTCTTTCCATTTTGAATATTTCAATATTTTCAAAAACATTATATGCAGTGCACATAAATTGTGTGTGATTCTCATAAAAATTCAAAGTTAAGAACACTTCTCCTGAATTATTTCACACTTTCCAGATTAAGAAGCAAAGGATATTTTATAAGCCTTTGAACTTCTTTTGTAGAAAAAAAAGAATTTGGGAAATGCATTAAGATCTTTGACTAAGCTTTTAGATTTGCTATATATTCTAACCAAGCTACCAGAAATTCATCTGTCAGTACTTAGAGCTGCCGTATCTGTTGACAACAATAGCCCTTAAAATCACTGTCTCTCTCCTGCAGTTCAATATCCTATGCTCCACTTTGCTGCCCTACATACATTTTTATGTCTAAGAACAAGGATTTTTTTCTCAGTATTGCTGTATAAGGGTGGCCTTCCCCCCACCCTGGATTTAAATGCAAATGTTTTACTTCTTTCATGTTATAATTATGTATTATGATTTAACAGTCTATTCAGAGAAGACTAGTAATCCTTCTATGTTTACAAAAGCAACATACTTAAAAAGTAATTGTTTGTATATAACAAAAGGAACATTTTCCATGATGGTCCCCAATAAAATATTATTGGTATTTTCTATTGTTCTTAAAATCATTTAAGTGCATGCTAGCTCTATTAAGAGAGAAAATCATTAGAAAGTATTGTAATGCAGAATGTCATATCTCAGCATATCTTAAGGCATTTTTATAGAATTGTGAACTTGGAAATATAAGGTCAATACTTTCCCAGAGCTGGCATACAGTCCCACTTTAATTTTAGCACTACCAGTGAGATCCAGTTATCTTTACCAGAGAGCTCCCTGTGTAACTTTGAAAACAGAAAATAGCAATCCCTCAGCTGTTGTGAATCAGCATAGCTCTGATGAAGTCAGAATTTTAAATATATGTCAGGAAGAACTAGGAAATGGTATTTGTCACTTATTTAACATTATTATTTAACATTATCTAACATTATTATAAATGAAAGGAATTAATGTAGTTGTGAAAGCAATTAGAGTAGCTGTGCTTGTACAAATGAAATAAAGTATTATATTCAAGTATCCATAGTTAGTTTATTATTTTTATATTAAATTGATAAAATGTATTTATTGTGCTGGTAATGGTAATCTTACAAGGAAATATTACAAAAAAAACTCAGTGTTGTGCTCATATTAAAGAAGTGGGAACAGCAGTATCAATATTCTTTGGAGAAGACTTAGGAATTCACTCAGATCTACTCCAAATACACAAATTCCTGTCAGTAAGCTTGCAGTCTATGAAGTCCCATCTCCTTGTAGAGTAAATATTTCCTTATACTTCATACTTTATTGCAATGTGCATAGATTATTTGGGTGTTTGGAGTTAAGTTTGGAAATAACTAGAATAATCATAATTTGGTAAGGGTACGAACCTCTGACTGCTGCTATGTTCCGAAGTACTGGGGAAAGGACGTGAAAATGACTGCAAATTTGATATAGAGCTGGATGTGTCAGTTTTCAAGTCTGAAGAAAAGGCAAGAAAGATTCATAGATTTCCTGCTCTAAGGTTGTGTGGCTGGACAGAGTTTCTGTGCTACTGTTTGTAGTAGGCTCCCAGCCTTCTTGCTCTTGGCTTTGACTGCCATAGACCAAAAGCTCCCTCATTTTCCTTGGTCAGTGCAATTTAAGCATGTGAGAAAACAAGGAATTAAATCCTCACACTCCCTATAGTTAGCATAAGAAGAGAGGGCAAAGTTTGGACAGGAGCTCAGACACTCTTCTTTTTATTCATTATCCATAATTTTTTTTTAGCCATGATGGGAGTTTCTCCATGAAAAGAAGTGGTTTACTTCTTCTGCAGAGCAGAGAGAAAAAGGTTTGTGATGCACTCAAGGACAAGAAGAGGAGGACAGTGTGGCACCTGTATTCCTCTACCCTTAATCCAGCTAGCTTTGTGTGCATGGTCAAACTTTATCAGGCCTCCTAAGAGACATGAGGATTTAAGGTCACAGTTCTCTAGTTGATATTACCATCCCAAATGAAGCTTTCAGTGGCCTACTTCATTCCACTTGCAAAAAAGATGAGAATTTATTAAGAGCTCTCTCTCTCTCTAAATTTCCCATTACTAAATTAAGCATGGAAGTGTGGTTTTCTTTTTCCTCAGATACCATTTGTTTCCCAAAAGTAATTACAATATCAGCTTGATAAAGGCTGCTAGTAATTTTGTTAAGAAATTTTCTGAAAAAGAGCAGAGTAACTTAACAACCTAAGAGAATTGGCTGTGGGATCTACTGCACTCAGGAGACTGCTGTGCTCCCCAGTAGGAATTCCAGCCACTGTAATTAGCAGCAAATTTCCCTATCTCTGTATGTTAAGCAGGGAATTCATCTTCAGTTTGTTTCTGCCTGGGGCATGGAGAAACCAGAGGAAATGAAATGCCTGGGCTAAGCAGTGTTAAGAGAACTGGAAGGCAGCAAAGCTACAAATTATGCTGGATTCTGATTTATAACCTGTTCAACCCTGTCAAAGGCAGGGTCTCACCTCAGTTATAACCCAGAGAAAACTGCAAATGCGCAGGTGTGTAGGAAGCACACAGGTTGAGAAATTGTGGGGTTATGGATAAGGTTGTTTAGGAACTAATGAATTAAAGATAAGTATTGCCTTTTTAGAGTTGCTGTGCAAAGACAACTAATAAGTTCAGGGATGTCTTTTGCTGCCTATGCAGTATCAACTCTTGAATGAGAAAACATTTTCAGTACCCAATGTGAGATTTAGGGAAGGTGATTAGTAGTGCTCAAAGTGAGACATAGGGAAGGTGATTGTAGTATAGTATATTACTGGAATGATAGTGTCTAATATTGTCTGTCAGCCATCCGGTATGACTGTTGACCAGTTTTGTAGGTGCTGTTGACCAGAGTTGTTGGTGCTGAATGGTAGTCTTACAAGGAAATCTTACAAGGTCATCTTACAAGGAAAGGAGGGCTGTAAAAAAAAGACACATACGAATTCCTTACATATTCCTAAACAAATAGCAAAACTAGATCCTATAAAAACAGTAAATTGTTTTTCCGTATGCATTTTGTTTAAATGCATTAATCAGCTTTTGAGTTGTAAATAGAAATGAATCTGTGCTCATAATACTCATAGCTAAATCCAGTGACCTAAGGCCAGTAAAAAGGCTCCCTGTTGCCCTTTTAGCAATCTCAAAGTATTTCATGTAACTTTTGTCCAGGGAAATAAGAGGATGGGAAACATAGAGGTTTATAAATCCTTCTTTTGTTTCATAACCAAATGTTTAATTGTAAATATTTGCACAGACTAATGAAAGAAAGTGGAATATCAGAAAAAAATCTGCTTCTATTTCTCTGGTTGTGATAAAGAAAGTGTGATAGACATAATTTTGTTTAAGCAAAAAGAAGAAACAGTGATAAAGATGGCAAACTGAGTTCTTTTCTAGTTTATAGTTACCAAAGATAAACCTTGAGCTGAATTATATTTTGAATTATCCAAAAATGTTACTCATTTGAAACTTAAATTCTTTCCTTCCCAGTACTCTCAGGAATGACAGGATGTAGCAAGAAAAGTGACGAAAAAATTACAAAGCAATCCATCATAGCAGCCCGGTACATCTTAGAGCACCTTATATTTAAAAGCTCAGGGAAGTAAAGATGACTGTTTTAGATTTGGCTTTGCACTTGCACATTAAAAAAGAAAGCATTTAATTACTTTGGTGTCAAAAGCTTTGCTAATACCACACTAATTTGCATATTTTTTGTTGTTCACCAAAGGTAATTTGATTCCATGTTAAAACACTTATCTAAAAAGACCTTGACTGTCTTTAGAGGAAAGAACAGATTAAAAAACATAATCAACCCTTTTTCCTGGGTTCACAAAGGCAAACTGAACTATCTGATCTTTACTAAAATGTTCCCTGAATGTCAGTTTCCCAGATGACTTTTTTCATTATTTATGCTGCTTATGCAGTTTAAACTTCAGTCTGGCTATCAAACCACACCTAAATTCCAAGGATAAGCAACTGTTAATTCATAATATAAGGATAACTCTTATGAAAAAAAAAAAAAAAGCTTTGAAAATTTCTTTGAAAATTAATGCTATGAGAAAAGAGATGATATTATAAACTCAGATTTGAATTATTTTCCTTACAGGCTTTACATTATCATTATCCCAATCAGTGTTATCAGAAATGCTAAATTTCTGTTTAGAACTGTTTGTGTTGCCTGTAGAAGAGGCTGTGTTCATAGTGAGGCTGGCGGGAGTTTATGCCTGGCATTTTTATCCCTGCATTGACCTGTTGTGAGGAAGTTGTGTCAATCTGACTATTTCTGGGGAAACTGGACCTCATCTACTATGCATTATTGTGCCATTAATAGATTATATTAATTATATAAGCCTCAGAGGCTTCTTTTGGTCACCTCTCGAAGCCAGGATGCAATTTCTTTTCTGTTACTGTATGACAAATGGCAGAGGGGAGGAGGGAAGAGGCAAGAGGTGAGCTGCTGAAACATCAGAGATCATGGGGGGCAGGAAACAACTGCTGAAGAGTCTCATCATCTGCTTTGTTGATGTACTTTTCTTAGCCATTCAGGGTTAAACTTAATGATGATAAATGATATTTATCAGCTCTTAATTGCATAAAGTGGCATTTATCCTCAGTAACTGTTTTCAAACCTCTTCCTCGTCTGCAAATCCACTCAGATTTTGAAGTCATAGCAATCCATCAGGTCATCCCACAAGAGGCTGTGCGTAATCCAGGGGGAATGGAGCCTGTCCACCACAAGACCACAGCCAGGAACTTATGCCCAGGAGAGCAGCAAAGCCCATCACAGGAGATCAGGGACATTCTCAGTGAAGGTGATAGTGATGGGCAAGTTGCTTGCCTTTTGAAAAACTAAAAATATTGACAGGACAGGATGGGCGTTTCTTGAAGAACATGAGGCCAACAAAATTGTCATGGCATAGAGGGAAGGCCAGAGAAAGTGTCTAGGGGACACGTGTTTGTTACAGAAAAAAACTGGCATGTACTTTTCAACTTTGTGACTTCTGGTGTTGGCTGAGGAGAAACATCTGAGGAGGTTATTCTGAGGCCAGAGCAATCATATAGAGGAAAGAAATGTCTTTAATTTCTTTGGAAGAAACTGAAAAAAAAATGCTAGGTCATTATATACTGTTAAATCCTTTGGGTAGGGATTTTTTTTCTTTTTTTTTTCTGTAGAATTTAAAACATTGCAAGGATACCAGACACTTGTATGTTTGTACACACAATCAGAATTATTCATTTGGTATAAATAAACATAGCTGTAATAAAATCAGTAAACTCAGAGAGTTTACACCCTGCAAAATATCAGCCCATAATATATGCATACCCATATATGAATAATATGTAATGATTTTGACTTTTTGCATGATTGTAACTAACTGTTACTCATTGAAAGTGGCACTGACAGCAACATAACTACTGAACTCTTTATTCTTCCTATTTCACTCTGTTTATTGGTGATCCAACTGGATAGTCCTTGTACCTCAAAATAGATTTGATTTCATTTGATTTAGTTTTATACGTAGGCATCATCCAGCTGTAAATATCTGGAAGTGTCTTAGTTCTGATTGTTGGAAGAGTGATCCAATAAACACTGTCATAATCATTTGGAATACCAAACCATGTTTGAGCAAGCTTTTCTCTTTTTCTTTTGTCAGAAACTTGGCATTCTAGCATTTTCCTATCAGTCGTTTGCTTTATATTCTTCTCTAATACTTTATGTTATATTAGAATATTGGGGGAAAAAAAAGTGAAAGCACTGAAATTGTTTTCTTCTTCTTCCCTACTTGACTATATTTCTTCATAGACTCTTGTGATACAGATTTCAATTTTGAAATCCTGGTGGAGCACGGATGCAGACTGCCAACATCAGTTAGCTCACGACTGGCGTATGTTGTCTGTAGATCAGCTTGAGCATAAATATTATATACCTGAGCTCCCATGCTATCATTTTTTTCCATGTGACTGCTTTTATGTTTACCCCAAAGAGAAGAGTAATGAGGCCATTAAATGACACAGAACTTATTCTTGGTTAGTCAAAAGGAAGTACTCTACCCTCTGTGCTACTTTTCTGTAGTTTTTTATTCTGAATGTACAGAAATATGAGAATCAGAGATAAAAATATTGAAGACAAACATACTTTTTCTTTACTTGGTGTAGTGGTATAAAAAGTCTTGCAAAAATAATGAATTTCTGTATCCAGTATATGTGGCACCCTTGTCTTTTATCTCCAGGACAAACACTCGTGTACACAGACACATTAAAGTCAGGGAGCTAAGAGTATTTAGCCCAGATGGGTATCTATCCTCTTCCATCTAGTCTATTCATAGCATTGTTGCTGATGAAAACATTGCTAGTTGTGGGTTTTTCTGGGAAGTGATGAGCATCTGCTACACAGAGCTGGCTGACTAAGAGATTTTTGCCTAGATAGATATAGGGCTTTTGGATGTAAACTGCTTGTTTTTATGCTCTGAGGAAGTAAATCTCCATTGAAGTAGGACTTGGATTCCTACATGTTTCCTTGTGTCACGCTTTCATTGATCTACATTAACATAACATTCCTACAGGTAGAAAAAGTAAGAAATAAAAATTAGTAATAGAGATGTATACAGATATTTTACAGATAAGAAAAGCTTGATTTCTGAGAGAAAGATTATTTTTCCCAAAAACTGAAATTTGTTTCTGAGCTCTGAACAGTTTAAAGTCAAAGCAATCAAATCAGTGAAGCTTCCTTGTATTTTCAAGAAATAAATTGTTAGTGTGCCAAATGTGTATCTTCAGGGCAGCAGTGTGAGGAGAAAAAAATGATCCCAGCACTTTTAAAGATATTTGACTCAAGTATTTGGCGTCCTCCACAGCAGGTAGGAAATCATGAAACATTAAAACCCAACTATCTTAAAGTCAATTTATTAAGGCAGTTGTATCGTCAGACACACCAAAGGGAAAATTAAATCAACTGTCTTTATAAAATGTATTAAAAGTAATTTGTTTTACTGCACCTCAGCAGGAGGAAAAAAATAAAATAAAGACAAACCTGCCACCAGTAATGAATAAAGAACACTCCACAGCAGGAAAGAAAAGAAACAGAAGGAAAAGAAAAAAGAAGAAAGCACAGAATTTAAGGAGTTCATCATAAAGAGTACATGTGCAACATGACAGCTGTGGTCAAAATAGACACACCCTTGTAACTGCGTGTTGGCATTTGTTCAGATATGACAGGATCTTCTCATTATTTGTAGTCTATCCTGCAAAGCCTCTCTTTCTGTGTATTAAAAGAAACTATAAATATGGCCCTCCAAGATGGCTTAGAGAAGTTAAAAATAACTTCCAAAAATCACAGCAAACTAACCTATATTCAGTGTAGCACCATTGATTTCCATGAAGCTGTAAGACAAGGAAAATACAGCCTTGCTGGAAACAATGTTTGCCTGGACTCAGAGAATCGTACATGTTTTGTTACTTCCCTTGGGTCATCAGAGATATTTGTCTTATTGTCCTGTTTGTTTGAGCATTCTCAAAAATACAGTGGATGGCTAATGCTCTGCCAGGTCAGTGGCCATACAGCAGAGAGTACTACCATATCAAATCAATTCAATCAATTCAATCAAATCAATTAAGGTTATTTCTTAAAGACCACTAAAAATATTTTTACCAGACAAATGTTTTTGTATTGAATGTGACTTTTGCATTATGTGGCCGTAGTATTTTTAAAATACTCCTTGGAGCTATCTCAGGGCAAAATGGTAGGAAAGTGACATTAAACTATTTCATTGATTAGCTGATGCTGATGGAGAATGGTAAAAGTTGAAAAGGGTTATTAATTCACTTCCAAAAATTCTTCCATCAGATAGCTGTTATTCTTCTAAAAGAGGCCAATGTAAATTGACTCCATGTGCAGAATACTTGTAGCCACATGCAGCCTTCCTGACTTCAGAAGATTTCTATGAAGCCTTAAAGATTTTGGAATTAGAGCTAAATCCTACTAGGAAAAAGAAAAGGAAAAGAAAACAACAATTAAAAAAATTCTTTTTTCTTATTGCTCTCTAATTTTCAAGAAAGGAATTCCCTGCTAAGTATGTAATGAATAAGTTACTAAGAATAACTTCTGATCTTTTTGAGAAGAAGTATAACTAAAAAGGGAACTGTTAGCCAGTTAGCTTGCCATCAGTATTGAAAGAAAGAATTTAAAAATATTTGCAATTGAAGTGATGTAATAAAAGGGACCTCACCACCCAAACCCACATATTTTTAATTCCAATTGCATTTGAAAGTATGCAGATGAGAATATTTGTATCTTCCCAAAGAAATTCTCAATGGCAGCTATAGAAGTAAGTATATACTTACTTACTTAGGAGCCATTTTAGGATTGAAAGGAAAAATAAGAAAGGAAACCAAAAAAGGTCTTGGAAAAAGGAGACAAAGTGTTACGATTAATGAGGCATTCTTAAATAAGACAGTCTTATTAAAGATTAGTTTTAGGTCCACTATCATTTCTTATAAATGACTTACTTACAAGACAGGATCAAGAGGAGAATTTAAGTATGCTTGTGACATAAAATGAGTTTAAGATCAAACAATCCAAATGGCATTGATAAAATTCAATAGGATTTGTACAGATTAGGGAGTAAGGATATAAGGGAGAGAGAAAAAAAAATGCTGCACAATAGAATTGCAATGCATGACATCGATGTGTTTTATCACTTCAGGTCCAAATAGCATAGCTTATAAAGTGGTATCATAGTCCATATGGAATCTACTTTTTCTAATAAAATTTATCTATCTTCATAGCCCCTTAAGCTTGCATAGCTTGACTGTTTCTCTCTCCAATGTACTAACTTCATAATTCAATGGTTTGAGGTAATTAAAATATAGAATTCATGAAATGTGTTGGGCTGTGAGAACAACAGCTTTCCACTCCATGTCATTCTTAATGTGTGCAAATAGGCACCTGCTCCTCTAAAGCTGTCAGCCATTAATGTTTTCTTGCAGCAAAGTATAAAAAATTAAACAGGTCTTACAGGTCCAGCTTGATGTGGTCCTCAGTGAGGAACATGCAAGCAGTGCCGGGAGGACCATTGATTTATGGTTTTGAGGAGGTGGAAGACAGGCCTGTTCTTACTTCCTCTACATATAGCGGACAGTATGTGACCTTGACAGAGGCCATGTTTGGTCCCCAAATTCAGTATTCATAGCAGAACACTCCACAGGCACAGGGAGCACAACTACTCATGCTGTTGAACAGAATATCAACCATATGGTTTTTATCTTCTTGTATTATTCAAAGCAGAACATTTCTAAATTGCAATAATTACAATTACATGTTGGAAAGTCTTTGGAAGACATCTAAAAGCTGGAAACAGTAGAGGCCTTGTCCTACAAATATTTCCATGATCAGCACTCATTGTTTAAAATTAAATTTATGAGTGCATTTTACCAGGATAAAAACATTGAAGAGGAATTAGAAACCAGCCCAACTTCAAACTTCAGGCTATTGCTTAATTTTTTTATGTTTATTTACTCATTTATTTGCATAATGGCCTTTCATCTTTCTTGAACTTCCAATGGTAACAGGAAATACACACTTCAGGTGCATATATTGCATCTGTTCTCCAAAGATTGTAAACTGCTTTTCTTTCTCCCAACCCATCCTATTCTTTCTATGATACTCTCATTTGGTCTTTCCTGTTTCACTGCTGTAGCCACAAAGGTAGAAGAACTAACTAGCAATTCACAGGCAAAACTGCTACGCAGTTCACTGAATGCCTGAAACATTTGATTTAGAGGCTTCCCTGAGTCTACACAAAGCCTGTAGATGAGGATTATTGGAACCTAGTTAGAGCTCTGATGATAGGGAATTATAGTGTGTGTACTATTTTTCTAATATATGTAAATATATGTTGAAAAGATGGATTAACTTTGAGCCAGTCACTGTGGAAAATGTTTCGGTGGATAAAAGCTCATCTCTCTTTGGCTGTAAGTGCAGGAATAGCATGAAGTTACAGAAAGGAGTTAAGTGAGATATCTGGTATGAACACTTAGACTGTTCTGAAATCTTGCCTTTCTGTCTAATGCAGAGCAAAAAGCAAGCAGGTATGCAGTGTCTGCAATTACATTAGAAAGCTTCTCTTTATATAAAAGAGTCTGTGAGTATATCTCGAGACTATGTGACAATTTGTAGAGCATATAGCACTCCCTTTTCCTTTCTACTTTCAAGGTATTTCTAGGTTGCCAAGTTGCCTGCATGATCTGATGTAAAGTCATCCGAGCACTACCTATTCCTTTGACATTTTGATGGTGGATTATTATATTCCACTTCTGTTTTCTTGCTATTTGTGCACTTTCTATTCTGTGGATGAGAGAGTGGGTATTTGAAGCTTAGAGTCCCTCCTTACTTCTCCACTGGCACTCTTCATGTCAGTCTTCCTGGAGCAAGGTATGCTCTTTGAGCTGCTCCAGGAGGAGGGATGAAAGCCTCAAGCTCTGTTGAGTTTCTGTTTTGTGAATTCCTGCAGACTGTGCAGGTGGCAGCCAAATAACACACTAGCTCCAAGGGGGAAGACAGAAGCATGGGAATGAGCTTAGTGTTTTGGGTTTTCACTGAGGGCTGTGCTCACAATTTATTTAGTTCTGTATGAAAGATTTACTATTTCCAGCCTTCGCTCTTAGCCAGAGTAGAGAAACTGAACTTGTTTTATGAAAGAGCTGGATCCTGAGGCTGAGATAAGGACCATGGCTATGCTGGGCAGTGACATGGCTAGATGGTATTATCAGCTGAGAATGAATCCAAACCAAGAACCAAGTAAAGATTCTGATATCAGTAGAGAATAATCTATTGATCAGAGGTGTGTAGGAAGGTTAGGGAAATATGTGTCCTTGTGTTGGTATCAACATGGCATGGTACTCTTCCAGTTTCAAGAGTATACAAGTACAGTGATCCTATTTTGCATGCAAAATACATAAGAGTATTTGAGTGAAAGATTAATTTATCAGTAATATAAATATGTTAATGTAAGATATGTGAAGAGCCAAAAGATTCAAGAATGTGATCACGTATAGTCTTGAAATCTAATCAAAATATCAGTTTTAATCTCAGTTAGCAGCTATCTAAAGTATCTCTGCATTGCTTCAGAAAGTGTGCATTATAAATTTGGAGATGTGCTGAAGCTTTGTTAGAATATATTTCCATATCTAGTCATGAAAGAAGAGGTCAAGATGAACCAGTTTTACTACAGTGCCATATACTGCTCTGCCACAAGTCTTGTAAAACCCTGAAGCAGATTTTATGTTGCTCAGATTTTTACCATAGATTAGAATGAGAGAGGAGGATTTATGGTTAGCAGGTAGCAATGAGATGTTTCTCATTTGTGTTTATTTTTCTTCTCGTAGAAATAGATGTTGTACAGGCTTCTCCTCTTACACAACTCAATTGATGTATCTGATATACAAAATGGATTAGATCCCTTCCATCCAAATGGAAACATTACATGACATTACAATTCAAATCTGATAACAATATGCTTTAGAAATAACCAGAAGCAAGAAAAGCAATTAATATTTTCTTGCAGTATGAAGTAAAACACAAAACTCATAACAAGATCCCCTAATCTATTGTAAATTTATTCCGAGATTACATCTGCGCTTTGTAATGAAAAGTAGTATTAGAAACATTACTCTGCCTGAGAAATACTCAGGTTTTATGTATTTGTAAGGACTCTTTGTCTAAGTTTGTGTTGTAAAATCCTGCATTGAGGGCAAAGAGTCCTCTCCAGAGGTACCATCTCCAAGTGGGTCAAGTGGAGATATACTAGATTCTGCTCCAAAGGTGTGGAGCTAGTCAAGCAGCAACCACTGCCTGCATGGTGGATGGCTAGACCTGTGGAGACTGGATGGTGAACATCTCTTCCTGAAGGTTTTGACTGCCAAATAAAGGGCATGTTCTAGGGATGGGAGACATACTTACTTCTCTGGCTGGAAGCTCTTCTTTAAACTCTGAAAGTACTTGAAAAATGAGTTCTAAGTAAAAACACGGTCACTCCAAGCATATTCAAAGCTAGTTTTTGCATGCACTGTTTCAAGAACTACCAAGTTTCCCAAATCCAATTTATTCTGTTTATTTCTGAGTAATATCACAACTATGCAGTGGCCTACATTTGGTTAAAATGTAGCTGACAAGCGTAATGAAAAATGAATTATCTGAGGGAACTCTTTTAACTAGAGTAAGCTTGCACAGTCAAATCAAGCTGGAGGCTCCATAGTGCCCTGTTGAAGCTTGTTGGAAATGTGAAATTCATTCTCCATGATGACAGAGAGAGAATCTGAGAAAAGCCTTTTATTTGGCGCAGACTATATGCTCATGAAAATATTTTTAAAAGCAGTAAAAATGCACAGTGTTGACAATTTTGTAATATGTCTGAGTTTGTTTATCATGATGGGAAGAATTAGGAAACTAGTGGCACTTTGGCATGAGTATTATATTACTGGAGGGTAATAATGTGTTACTGCAGTTTTTTAGTCACTGAGAAGACCCAGACCCAGAGAATTATTTTGCTGAGATCTGCACTAACACAGAATCAAAAGGTCTGTACCCTTAGCAGAATTGAAAGAAAAGATCAGACAATAAATAAAAGGAGGAGGTAATCAAAGAAGAAGCCAAAGGAAAGAGCGGGATAATGCTAGTGAACAGGACAGGCAGTGGCCATGCTCTTTTCATGGCAGAAGTGAGTTACAAGGCAGAACTTAATGAAGCAATCAAGAGGTTTTATTGATGTTTATGGGAGGTTCTTCTCGAGCGTGGTGAAAAAGCCTCCTGAAAATGAGCAGCAAAAATTATTTTCTCGATCACTTTAAAAAGTTTTTTTTTCCCTTCTTGTTTAACTAACTTCTTTGTTTTACCTTCATTTCTGCAGACAATTTGAAAGGCTCATATTCCTAAAAGAAATCAGTGGCAATCTTGTTTTTCTGAAGATGAAAGGTTCTTACATGGAGTAAATCAAAGCTATAGATTTTCTTGGAGAGGTGATGTAGGGGAGAAAGGTGCAGTGTGCCACATGCTACTTGCTATGTCAGCTGCATGTAGGAGGGATAGCAGTATGTAACACTGATTCTAGCCCCATTGGAAAAACGTTTCCCTTTTTTAGGCTATAAACACATATAGTGAGCTTTGCGCAACATGGATTTCAGTTTCTTTTCTAAATCAAGTGAGCTGTCCTGCAACTGTCCAGGGTCAGCTAAAAGCTTTCCCTCGGGTCAATTTTGGTCCCTATTGCTAAATGCTAACAAGTGTTTCTATTAGTCTTTCCCTTTTCTGAGGATATTTTCTCTTTTAAGTTTATCCTTTTGTGGGTTTTTCTTTTCCTTTTCTTTTGGTGTTGAAGTTCAAATACCATTGAGTAGTGACTTACAGCTAAAATCATGGAGGAAAAAATGAAACTATTTAGAATTCAGTAAAAAAGAGTAACTTATCTTGCCTCTCTTTCACAAATGTCATGAAAGGGATTATGGAAGACCTGATGTGTAAGACTGGAGAAGAACCTCTGAAGAATCTGTGGTAAGGCCTTCCTTAAATGTACTTTGAAGCTGCAAGTGGACTCCCTTTTATCGTTTATCTCAAGGCTGGAAGGCAGCTGGGGTCAGTGGTGCTATTATAATGTTTCTCATGCATTTTTTTTAGATGGTTTTGTATACATGTACGACAGAAAACATTACACTTGGTAAAAGAGAGTATGCAAATATCCCAGTCAGAGGTGTTCAAAAATGCTTTGGGGAATAATACTCATTCAATACACCAAAAAACGGTAAATCTAATACAGTTCATTTATTGACAAATGCAGTTAGTCTTTCACATTTCCATGCAGAGAATGAGTAACTGTCAACATGTCAATCTTTTGAGGCATGCTGACTGACAAATATTATGCCATTGTAAAAACAGAAGAAACTAAAAATGCAAGTCAGACGTAGAGCAACAGTACAGTAAAATTGTCTTGCTGCCTTACACATAAGGCCACCATTCTGTGTGGATGTGTGTAAAGGCACATGGAAAACATGTGTTCTTTTTCCTTGTGCAGTCCGTCCATTCTCAATAAAACAGCACAGTTTTCTGGGTGTGAGAAAAGTTCCTGACAATTAGATATTGTCAGCAGCTGTGAAGCCCTTGGCTATTGGAGACAGCTTTAACCCCTGGCCTGCTGCTGTAGAGGGCTCATCCACTTGTCTAAGACTATTGAACTGACTTCTAGGTTTTTTTCTTTTTTTTTTTTTCACTCTCTCTCTTTCCTTTTTTTGCCTGAAGCAAGAGCCATGTCAGCAACCTACATAACTTCTTAGATCAGGTCTAGTATGGGATTCTGGAGGAAGAGTTCTGGACCTGTGGGTGAGGTGTTATTGCATAAAGTAATTGTACATGAAGATGGTTTTGGCTTGTTGTTAGGGAGCTTTTGACTTTTTGGGTACTGCTGGGGTTCCTGGCATGTTTAACCTCCCACTTCCACCACAGTCACAGCCTTTATTTCAAAACAATTGAGTAAGAAAAAAAAAATCCTTGTTTGTTTGTTTGTTTTTTAATGTCTGGGATCAAAAATGTCAGCACAGAGGCACACCTATTAGCACAGAGCTAAACAGAAACCCCCAGAATACAGGGACTGTGAGCAGAGGGAATGGTGAAGACACACACAGACAAGCAGTCAGAAAAGCATCCATGTCACTCTTGTTATACTGTTGTGTCAGAAAGGTCACAGAAGGGCAGAAATGGAAGAAAAGCACCTTGACTTCATGACGGCAGTTGTGGTGATTCACTTAACTATTTATGGCATGCTCGTGAGATGCTGGGTGCTTCCAGATGTTCGGAAAGAAATGGGTGCCACATGTTTCTCCAAGGACAAAGGCTAGGAGTACAACAAATTGAACATTTTTAGAAACGTCTTCTAAATGAATGGGAAATGAGCTCAAGCAGATGGTAATATAAGGTTTTATCGTAAAAGATGGCATAGCAAGGTTGTGCAAGGAGTTGACAGACTGATAGACCCTGGAGGGGATGACGCTGGTAGTAGGAAGCATAGAAGTAACGGAATAAAGTGGAAACAGATTAGTGAGGCAACCTAATGTTAAAGAGGTATCATGTTAAACAGGCTGCCTCCTGCAAAAATTAACAATCAGCTCAGTGTTAACCTAGGGTTCTTGCGCTTGCTTAAGATTTGGCATGGGTTGAGTATGTTCCAGTGATGAAGGCCAGAGAATTGAAGGGGTGAAAGGTGTTATCAAAGGATAGAAGAGGAGGGGTTAGGTAGTCAACATTCTGTAGCAATAACTGTATTTGAGCACGAGATAACTTGCTAGGAATAATTCAGGTCTTTGTTTTTAGTTTTTAAGCAGGTCAGTTCTTCCAGGCATTCACAGTTCATTTATTATAGTATATGTTGCTCCTTTTTGGTACTTGATTTTAAGGGAAACTACCTATTTACCAATATGACCTCAAGTAACACTGTTTTTCTCATGTGAAATCTAAATTTCCACTATATTATGGGAACCGCAGAGAACTGCAAGACAATATTTGGAATATGATGACAAAGAATACTTTTGTGAAAAGGTTCTGTATGTGTTTGTTATTTAAATTTTGATCACTCATCTGATTTTAGAAACTGACTTGCAATTCAAATGGATCCTAAATTAAATCTCTTGGGTTAGCGCTTTTTCTGTGCTGGAAAAATTCCCGTTTATATCCAACCCTCACAGTTAGAAAAACTTTTACTCAGATGCAAGGACAGGATTTAACTGACTTTTAGGTCCAAGTCCAACTACATGCCTCAGGACTCCTTCTATGGTGGACATAGATCCAAAGACAACCTCAAAACATTTAGGGATTGTCACATCACCCAGACACCTAAATTAGTGCATGCTTTGATAGAAAAGTGTTTTGGAATCTTCAGTGAGAGGTTATTCCCTTCTGTTTCTCTTAAACCTAGTTTCTCTCCCTTTCCACCCACTGTCCTGCAGATCTACCTAAAGAAAGTCTAGCAATTGTTAGTAAGACAGGAAACAAATTAGTCTGTTCTCCTGACCAGTCATTCATCAAAAAATTAAATTCAAGAAACAGGGCTATGTCTAGAACAGATGTAGCTCAGTATAGCGATTGTGCCAGTGGGGCTCAGCCAGCACATTTCAGAGAAGGATCTGACCTGCGATTTGTAAAGAATAGTAAAAAAATGCTAAAGTAAAGGCTGTGGTAAGGAAAATACCATTTTCACTATACTGGATTTTAATTTAGGACATAAGTGAGGAAGTAATTCCCATCAATAATGTAAATTCCCATTTGCTTGCCACAAATCAAGTAGAACACTAATACTGAGTTTTCTTAGGACTTCATGTTCTTGAGAGCTCCTAGACAAAGGAGCCTCATTAAGTTAAGTATGCATGTTTTATAGTAATGCGAGCTAATATTTGTTTATTGCTTATTGTTTATTCCTGACTGGCTCTTTTGGTTTACAATCTCAGGGAGTCTTCCTATTTAAACTAAATAGTTTATTAACTGAGCTGAACTTCTGCAATGTTTCAGGATGTTTGATAACATAACAAAACTAAATAATTTTTATAGCTTTAATTTTGAATTTTTACCCTATCTTTTAGAAGTCTGCAGATATTTCTGTACCTATCAAATTATTCCTTTCTATTACCAAGCCATTGATTTTTCAGTTTCCCCTATCTTTCTAAATGCAATTTTACGTTCCCCCTACTTGTTGTTTTTTTGTTTGTTTATTTTCTCATTTACATGTTTTCATGACTGATAATATTCAGGTTTGTGCTATTTCTATAGCAAATCTATTCTCTTACAAACAGGAATTAGCAAATGATTAGAGGTAATTCATTTTAAATTTCATTTTGTCCAGTGGATAGAGTTTGACTTTAGTTTCTGTACCTGTGCATGCTGATTTTCATGTTTCTAAAGAAATCTTTGGCTAAAGAAATATTTAGCCAAATCTATTTACCTTCCATATATATATGCATATATATATAAATAACCATTATAAGCATGCAAAACTTTGACAAGTACATGATCTCCCCAGTTTAAGGACTTGTTTTGAATCTCTGCAGCTGGTGGCGTGGGAAGAGGGTCCACCTGCAGCACTAGGCTGGGAGTAACTGTGGCTTTCTGCTGCCCTCCTTTGCATGCCAGTAATATTGCTCAGGGCCCACAAGGTACAGCAGCTGTGTGTCCTACTTTCTGACACTGTTAACAGTCAAGGATACCATGGATTTAAGGATCCAAGGAGCTAGGATCTCATAACCAATGTTATGCTCTTCAGAGTGGTGTCTCTTGTGTTCTTTATCCTAAAAAGCTAAAATATCCAGCCAGTTAAGCAACTAATATCAGCTCATACCAAAGCACCCCTTGCACAACTACTAAATTGTAAAGTAGTAGCCCAAAATTATAAACTAGTGAGGAATGAATGCTGTATATATGATGCTACCCTCCCTGCCACTTGTGATTTTATAACATAATAATTATTTTGCATCTTTGTCACAAACCCTCCCTGCTTTATTTGCCCCAGCCTTGGCTGACCCCTGTTTGAGATAAAAGTGGTCCTGCCTGTGAGCAGGAGCATGCCCACACTGTTGTGTGGGATTGCAGTATGCTCTTTGTGTCAGAGAACATGCTGTGGAGGGAGAGGATAGACAGTGACCCACATCCAGGCTACTGGCTGTTTATTAAGGAGGTAGGTAGATGCCACCCATCTACATTCAGCTGTGCTTCTGTCTGGCTGTGTTCCTGATTCTTGGAGTATTTATACAATTCTTTTTATAGTGAAAGGCTAGTAATAATGATCACTACTCCATGGCTTTTGATAGAGGTTGGACAAACTTATAACCCCATTGGTTCCTTGAATCTTTTGGCTCTGGGTTAGATTCCTCACCTTCTTGCTTGTTATGCAGTAGTTCATATCTTCATAGTTAACATGCATGACCAGCAAGAACCAAGAATTGTTTTAGGTGCAGCTTCCAGCACATCTGTCCAAATTTCTGTTCCTTTAGCAGTTCTAAACAATAACTTTGGCACAATGCAGCTGGAGGACAGTGGTAGTTTCTGATTACAGATGTGACCTGCTGAAGCTGGTCACTGACCACTGAAGTAGTAAGAGTTGTCCTAGAGGCAGCATCCCACCACTTGGTGGGAATGACTTTGAGGAACTGTTTCTCACCAAGCATTCTGGCACATTGCAGAGGGGTGCTGGAGATCTCCTTACCTTAAATGAGTTCTGCCCTTCTAAAGTAGATTTTACAGGTGGCTCTACAAGTAAAAGCAATCATGATCAGAATATGTGCTAGGTCAAAATCCAAAACAACAGAGTCAAATCTTGGACTACTGCAATTCAGTGTAGCTCTTATATTGGCAGGGTTTAGCTGGCTTACTTCAGCTGTGAGTGTTATATCTGTGGTGCAGGTGCACGAAGGCATTTCGTGTGGTAATTACGACTGATTGCTATCAGTTGACAGTAGGTGGTAACACTTGCTCTGTTCTAATCCATTAACATGGTATAATGGATGGTATAATCCAGCTAGAGAATTAGAGAGATAATGACCAAAAGAAAGAAGAGAAAACAGTGGGGATGAAGTATTACAATATCTGCTTAAGTGGTGGTAGAGAGGGACTGTGTTTAGGGAATTTGAGAGGTGCTATGCTTTCCTGAGTCTCCCATTATATGGGATAACTGAAGGACAACTTAGGTTGCATGGTAGGTAAGCATGCAAAATCACTTCAAAGGACTGCTGTGAAAGTGAGAGTCTTTTTTTTTTTTTTTTTGACTATCATGTTTTCACTCTGTGGTCCCATGAGATATCCAATCCCCTGTGTTTTTCCAGAAGGGCCCTGGAGAAGAAGAATAGATCAAAAAGAAAGCTACTTGCATTTCCCCCACATTTTCCTACTAAAGCAAGAGTCATTTAGAGTCTGTAAGTTATGCAGGATATTTTCCCATTTGGTGGTTTTCTGTAACACTGGGTTTGTTGCAATTATATGGCAAAATATAATTTGGCTTCCCTTCATAGGCCGTGTTTTACACTCTTTGCTGTACTTCAGGTTTCAATGTTCGTTTTTTTTTTTTTACTCCTGAGTCATTTTTGTTACCTACCTTTTGTTTTCCTAAAATCGAATGAAGAAGCAGCTAAGGTCTTGAAAGCAATGGAGGAAAAAAAAAAAAAAAAAAAAGGCGTTTTGTATTTGTTAGGAAAATGTAAAAATTTATTTTAATGGAAATTTAAAGGGAAAATCAGAATGCTGTCTAGGTGCAGGTATTTTATGTAAATATATGATTATAATCTGTAAAACACTGCTGAAGTTTAAGACTGCATAGGATGTATATTTCGTTAGCTCAGAGATTAATAACTAGAATATCACTTACCTTAAATCTGCTTTGCACCATTATCTCTGGTGACCAGCCAGATTCACTCAGGGTGAGACAATAATCACTTAATCTCACTGGGCCATTAATTCCTAAAATTAAACCAGTACTTCGACAAAGCTGCTATTTCTACCACTTTTATTGCAACCTAGTGCTTTTGACAGCAGATTCCCAGTTGTTTATCTGCCAGACACGTGGAAATCCCAAAGAAATGTCAAGGTATGTGTGTGCACATTGTTTCTGCTCTGTGCAGTGCACCTAAAGCATCCCAAATGCTGAACTCGCTGATGAGCTGCAGGTGTTGGCAGGCATTTGTCCAATCCTTTGCCTGCCTTGACTGTTTAAACTAGAAGATTTCCCTGACTGTCACTTACTAGGTGTTTGTACAACATCTGCTGTGCTGGGGCTTTTACACAGCCCAGTGGTAAAACTAGTAAACAATGATACAGCAGAGGTTTTGCTCTCTGTCTGGAAAGCATCCATTTCCAGGCAGAGTGCTTAAGAGGAGCTTTGGGAAATGAGAAGTACCTGAAAGAAGTTGTAATAAAAGAGAGGAAATGGTTATCCAGCTTCCTGACAACAGGACAGGACAGTACCACTGATGCAGAATAATCTGTTTTGGAAGCACATATTTTCTTCTGCCTTCTTCTGTCTTGAAATATGGCATGTATTTGGATACATCAGCCAAACATGAATGTTTTTCTGAGTCTTAAGCCTGGTGTCTAGTTGTGGGTGATAGATACTAGCTGCAAAGGGGTAGAAGATGGAACCTCTCCAGCCACCAAACTCATTCAAAATCCTGAACCTTTTAAATCCCTAGTGGATATTACATACTGGCATGCTATACAGGTAGTGAATTTGACAGAGCTAATAATCCTATTTATATGTATAATTATTGAAATTATCCATACTCTTTCGTTTAATGGTGTTCACTAAATTGGCATGCATAATTTATACATCATTGCTGTCAACCATCAATCCAAATGTGAGACAGCAACATATAAACTGAATGACAGAATAAAGTGTTTATGAGTTTATTCAGGACAAGATCACCACAAACTATGGCACAGAAAATTTTCATATCTTTTTTTTTTTCAGTATCTGTGTGAAATATAATGCTGTCTGTGGACTTCACTTGTTGCATTGCTATAAAACCTCTTCAATAAACAATTTAGAAGACAATAAGTACAATATTCTTCAAAGAGACCCTGGGGACACGATTTATACTGCAAGTCAGTGTTATCGTTTTTGCTATGGCTTAATATTCTTAATATTTCAGTCTCTTATTCAAGCGTCAGTCATTTAACACTGAAATGCAATCCCAAAAGTTTATAAATTGATACATCTCTGAGGCTCTATCAAGAAATACACTAAGCAAACCAAATCCAACTATTGTCATGTTAATTTAAAATAATAACAAAGACTTTCTAACTATTACATTTAAACAAGAAATGCTTAAAATAACCCTTGTCTTCACATATCTGAATATGCATCTATGCTACTGCTATAGCTTGAAATTTGTTGAACAATCATGGTATAAATCTAAATGCCAGGGCATGATACAAAGTATTCAAACGCCCCAATCTCATTACATAGGGCTTGCTACACAGTGATATTTGTATTATGTTTACATGTTTATTTTGGGAGTGCACAAAACTAATAGCTTGAGTTGCTGTAAATTTGTTTTGCAAGGTGCCATAGCGTTGAGAGAAGCGATTAATGTGAAATGAGGAAGTCTATGAATAGAAGCAAAAGAGAAACTTCTAAGCTATTTTTGGCAGTCCATAAAGAATAAAGGGGTTGTTTATACGTTGCAAGTAACAACTGCAAATCTTCCGGGGTATTAAAAAAATAGGTCATTTTACAAAGGCTGTTAAAATGCATGTTTTTAACAGAAAGCAAAGATCTAATTGTGATGATTCGGATAAACACATTTTCATTAAAAATATGTTTTGATCTCATATGCTAATTTCTGTGATTGAACTAGGTTATAGATAGTGGTTCCTTATTTAGTTAAGCATTACTTGAACCTTTGTAAGACATTAAAATAGCTCTTTGGCCACAAGAAATGCCAGCAAAATAGCTTTCCCGTGATGGCTGTTGACTTGAATCACTGAGTGATCACCCAGAGTGTCTATTAACCTCAGAAAGGACATGCAGAGCATTTCTAAAAAAGCAGAGGCATCAGTCCAGGTGTGAAAGCAATAACAGTACAAATGCTTTTAGGATCAAGATTGTGATGGCACCTTCAGTAAGTAGGGTGAGGGCTTACTTACTAAGTAATCTGGATAAACCATTGCATATGCTGTCAGTAACAGCATCCTGATTTGAACAGGCAGTCAGACTATGTGATATCCTGAGTTCCTTTCCAAGCTGCATTATTCTATGATGCTAACCTTGAAAGGTATAAACTTAATCCATGGGTTATGAGCAACAATAGCTAATGAAGAGCACATGAAATTTTTAATGTTTTCCAAAAGCTAACTGTGTTTAGACTTATATCTTGCCATTTTTACCGATAAAGTTGAATTTACTGAGCCATACTGTAATGACAAAAAAAAAAGAGTTGAAAATATTTGAGCATTGAATAATGCTTCTAAAGATTACAATATCCTGATCAGTCAGTACTGAAAAACAAGATATATGTTCAAGAAAATGTTAAAGTAATTAAAGAGAATGTATGTTACCACATATAAATTATACCCTTGTACATGATCCTATGTAAGTTTTGGCATGAAGAAAAACCTGGGTGATTCATTTCCCTAGTAAGATACTGGAGAGTTGTTTTGCCACTTGTAAAGTCCACTTGCCATTGAGCATACATGTGTTTTTCTGTTCTGCATGTTTTTTCCTGAGATATAGTTTCACATCTTTGAACAAATATTGCCTCAACTTTTACAAGGAGCAAAGTCTGTGCTGAAATCAATTTTGTGGAGTAGGATACAAGAAAAATTCTGTAACCTCTGATTTGGAAAACTTCTATTTTCTAAACAGGTTTCCTGTGGTTTGTTATTCCTAACCCCTCATTATAAATTGCCATTACAGAAGTCTGCATGCTTTCTGTTGAAGTTCATCTCACCTGATTAAAGAACCAAAGTACTTGTCTTCATCTGAACTAACCACCTTGTGCTATTTTTACAGTCATAGGAGAAGAGTAATCACTTTCATCACATGGTATAACTGACCACCTGCTCATCTAATTCATCTTGGCCTGGAATAGACACCCTAGAAGTCCCTATTTCTCTCCAGTGAATATGATGTAGATTTAAACAATCATCTCAGATGTTGACAACCACAATATAGACACTCTGGATCCACAAAGTCTGAAACACCAAGCACTGAAAATCAGAGAATCATGACGTCTTTGAAAAAACAAAGCAAATGATATCAAAAGAATACTTGAGTAGCAAAGTTTATGGCATCTTATTCTATCTCTAAGGTATTTCATATAGTTTGTGTGAATACCAGGAAAAGGGCGATATTACCCGAGGAAGGCTGTAGTTTTATCTGAATTCTGTTGAAAGTCGCATTCACAGTGACTGCAGAGCAAGATCTATGTCATTTATATGTAAAATTCTGCAATATGACTGATATGATATAATTTCAGTCAAATCCAATAGATGAATTTTGGTCTTTGTTCTGCTTCTCATGCCTCATGGTTGCCTTCCCTAGCACTCTGAGGGAGGCTTTGGGAATTGTGTAAATCCTTGAGGAAAAGCAGTTGCAACTCCAGAGAGAGTATTGATTATCCAAGGTTTACTGGATACTCCAATAAAATCTATATTGCCCTTGACAGGGTTTTAATGTCTGCATACAAATGAGAGTGACCTAATGATGAATATAATACATTTCATTTTTATGACTACTTTCCTGTGCCCTTCCAGTTATAAGTGTCCTGTTTCCCCAGCATCCGGTAGAGCAGCAACAATCTCAAAGGCATGCTGACAAGACAAAGGTCCTACATGCCCACCAAAGTGTAAAGGGTGTTGGCCGCGAGTGTTGGCCATAATGCATGGCTCCCTTCCACATATCAGCAAAGTAAGGAATTTTCTTGTCCCTTGAAATTTCTTTTTTTGCTTCTAGTTTGTACCTCTAACAGGTAATGGAAGCATAATGCCTTTCTAGCGACATCTTTAAGTAACTAAAGGAAGCACTGCCCTCTAAAGGTTGAAGGTGAGATAGAAACCTGCATTACATTCATCTTAGTCTTTTCAGTTATCTTTGTGAAGGTATTTAAGGTCCTATCTAGCACTTAAGCATGAAGACTTAATGCCTTGTATCATCATGATGAAGAATTTTGGCATAATCATGACAGGATTATGGCCAGGATTAATAAATGCCAAAATAATATGCAAATTGAGTATTGGTAGAAACCTGGCCATTTTTCAAGCTTATAACTTTTCAAATTTGTAACTTTTAGGCACATAAAGTGCCTTGAAGAGTCTGTGTGTGGACAGGGAGGGTTGGGGGGAGGAGAGAAGGCATTAAGGCCGTTACCTCATTCTTTTATTAATTAATTAATGCCTAGGTGCAATTTTAGATCTTCAAAAATCCAAGTCTAGTCTACCACCAGCAAATCTAGAGAGTAAGAGAGGAAGTGTATTAGTAAGACACCTCAAGGTTAAGAAGTGACAGTAAAGTAATAAAATTCTATGAGAACCTGAAATTTGAATCACTACATTTTTAATGTATCAATAACAATTCATGGTAAGATAGCTATGCCTTCAAGGCTTTCTATATTTTGCAATGTATTATAGCTGGAGAGCCTTATTTTAAATAAACCAGTTACAGTAATTTTTAGTAATTCAGTTGTATAGGAAAAATATCTCTTCGCAGTTTAAGAGAGGTATCTAGAGGTAAACCCATACTTATTAGGGAAATATTTCCTTTCTAAAACCATGGATGTCATATTTGAATATGAACCAATTGAGGCATCTGAATAAATGGAATTGGACAGAGTCCAGAAGTGTTTTGAAATGAAAGGCTAAGTAAAATAAAATATAATCATAATAAAAAGTAATGAATATTGCAAGACTCAGGGACCCACTGTGTAACACATGATACATGGGCTCCCTTCTACATGCCAACAAGGTAGGGAATTTTCTTGTTGCTTGAATTTTTTTTTTCACTTCTAACAGGTAATGGAAGTAAAATGCCCTTCCTATAATATCCCTAAGTAACCAAAAGAAGCACTTCCCTCTAAAGGTTTGTGCAATTCCTAATGCTACTTACATACTCGATAGAATAAAATAAAAAGGAGACTGCTCATGTGATAGAAATACACATTATTACAGGATGAAAATTCAAATTCAAAGACATAAAGGAAGAAGATAAAGAATGAAAAAAAAAAAACCAGCTTGCACTGGGTTTAAACAGCCCCTGGAATGCTCTTCAGCACTAAAGCTGCTCTGATTTACAGTACTCATTTCTTGACTGCTCTACTGGCATCAGGGGATTACATGAAAAATAGAGTGACCCTGTGAATGTCGACCCCTACTGTCTGTGGCACAGAAGGGTATCAAGTCTAATGTTGTGTGATATTTTCTTAATCTTTCATAAAGAATGTGCTAAAGATATTATTTTGATCCGTCTACTCTATTAAACCTTTTGATCATCCTTGTGGATGAGGGTTCACAAACCATAAACTCCAGCATATCCAATTTATCTGCTCCAGCTGACTCAATTTTTGAATTCCCTAGTTCCAGGAGTTACCACCTTCAGGAATTTCATATATGTAGAAGCTCTGCTTCTGGCTTAGTGCTATGGAGATGGAGGAGGCCAGAGGAACCTTCTGCCATGGAGATCACCCTGCCCCAAACATGAGCAGGGAAAGTCATCAGAGAAAGGTGATTTGCTCCAGAACTAGGCCAGGCAGAGCATTGAGCAAGGCCAGTGTGCAGGATACAGTGGTGGTTTGGGCATCTGATACTGTTTTATTGGTTGGTATTGCGTGTTTAAAAATGATAGTACTACTGTAGTGTTGCCATATTGCTTATAATGAAGGGGATAGCTCCAAGTCCTCAAAGACTGCCTTGTGAAGAGAAAGTCTTGAAGCAAATTAAAATAGATTCAGAGCAAACATTTGCTACCAGAATATCAAAAAGCCGTCTCAATGCCAGGAAGGATCAAGCCCAAAAGATCAGATTTTCTTCCAGTTCTGCACCACAAAAGTCAGAACAAATGCCTTTCAGGACAATGGATTTGTAAATAGGGTGGCAACCAACCTTCTGTTGGAGGCATGGTCTTGTCAGAGTTGGACTCATCTGTGCTCAACCTCTCCTACAGCTCTCAAGCTGATGGAGAGCTAAGATTCTTCTTCCCCCATTAAACATCTCCTGGAGTGCCCAACATCCTTCCAAACAGCCAGATTACTGTAGTATATAAAACTATCAGGTCCCAGTTTTCTCTCTGTAAGGAAAGTATTTAAAAACAGATGTAAAACGATGTCATGTAGTTTATTAACATCCTTCCAAACAGCTCTGGGCAGTGCTTACTCAAATGGTCAAGTGTCATCTTAGGCCAGCAGATTAAAGGGCAGGATTTAATTTCAGCTGCTATGGATGAGAAGAGGGAAAATACTGTAGTTGTATCTTTCTTCATTTTGAAAAAGACTATGTATGCTTAATGAAAGGACACTGTGATGAGAAAATGAGTAATTTGCAGGGAAATTAAACAAGTTAGAGGTTTTTTATGGCTACTAGCAGGCAATAAGTATATTTTTTCACCAGTTTCCTACTGATCACTACATATTGCCAGCCCTTTTTTTGCATTACTATTGAAGTACAGACTATCTATTACTTTTAAAACTTTTAGAAACAAATGCATATTCTGTGGTATTATACATAGGAAATACATCCTCATATAAAATAAACTTGGTTTGAAAAAATCATCAGTAAAATTGTCAAGTAACACTTTTGAATTCCTAACTATTCCTTGTGTATTGTGTTACTAGGATCTTTCTGATGTTTTTCAGTCTCTTTGAAGCATCAGTGACTTGCTTCTTAATCTTCTCTAAAATTTTCACAGAAAAATAAATAAATGATTGTTGTACCATTGGTAGAGATCTTGAAATATTTTATAACATGTATATAACATCTTTTTGAAATAATAAACCACCAAAATAGAATGAAAGCAATTTCTTCTTTTCACCCTCCTTCCCCTGACTTCAGTCTCCCCACCATGCTCACATGTCCTTTCAGATACGGAAAAGTCTTTGCACTCTCATTGGGTGTTCAATGTGTGTTGAACTGTCCATGGATTTCTAAAATATGAAATCCAGCTCTGTAGCAATTTTCTGCATTGTGCTGTGTTGAATAAATAAGGTTAGAATGGTGGAGCACAGATTTCCCGGCAGCTATATGCATGAAAACAAGGATTTGAAATAATCCTTGAGAAATACTTAACATAGAAATCCGTTTCTCACTGTATTATGGTAAGGCAGGTTCCCTGCCCTTTTTGGTTTGTAGAAAGAATATCCCTCATCCCTAACCTTCATCAAATTTCATTTGACTTGCATGTTAATAATATATTCATAACCTCATATAGTTGCTCAGTTGTCTTCCTGGAAAGGAAGCTCATCGTCATGGGAAAAAATATTAGCATAGGTTCGCTAAAATCGATAGAGCTACACTGTCAATAGAGCTACTCTTTCTCAAATTTTCAAAATAGTATTTAGTTTTATTTAGTGATCTTGGGAATATCTGTTTGACTGCAGGACCTTGCTGTGCCTCAGTGATTTACAGTGATTTTCCTATAATATACAATGATTTTTAGGAGCCTGCCTGCAGCTAATTTTAATGAGAACTGCTGCTAAATCAATGTGCTCTGTTTCAAATATGCATATCCACAGAGTCTTTCAGTGTGTTCTGGATTTTTTGATATGGCTTTCTATCAATATGAAATGTGTATCTTCATTAACTACTCCCCGATTATGTGTAAAGCAGGATAAATGCCAGGAAATCAAAGGTTATTTCTATTTTCAGTCTAAGAGCCAATTATTTAATCTAAAGACCAGCACAGTAGCTGGTAAGCTGTGTACCAGGTAATCTTCTGTAGACCAGATGTTTTCCTGGAATTTGGGATACTAGCCCTGAAATATTGATTATATCTGTTACTTAATATGTACACAGCCATATCTAGTATGTGCTACTGTGTCCTTTAAGTCATTTTAAAGGCTTAGGGAATTCTGCAACAGAAGAATGGCTGGTTTATTTGCTTGTTGAATTAGTGTGGTTGCACATAAAACAATTGAAATCAGGGATTTAAAATCTAGTGTGAAAGTATTTCTAAAAATTGAAGCCAAGACATTTTCAGTCCTAATACAATATTGGATCACATTCTGATAGTCAGCATTTTGCCAACTGTCTTAGAAACAGTCACAAAATAACAATTCATACTGTTGAGGCTTTGCGTGCATAGCTGACTATACTGGGTCCTGCAGTACCCCAGATTCTAACTTGCCTTGTAATAGATTATCCCTTTTTCTTTTGTTGTAAAACTCAGTGATCACTCATTCATACCATTATTTTATTTCAAATATAATTATACGCTGAAAATATCTCTGGGAAAGTGGAACTTAGTTAAAAATATCTCCCTACTGCAATATAATTTGATCTTTTTTTACTGAGTAAAATAAGTGCATATTATTTTTATAACTTGCATACATTCAAAGTAAACAAGTTTTTCCTACCTGTACAGTTTCCAGGATAAGTTTTTTCTTTGTTTCTAATACAAATAACTTTATTTAATCATTCCAATAGCAAAAGGTATATATGCAACAAACTCACTGTGTAAATTCTTCACTTATGTCTAGAATTACCTCTTTCATTTCTGTTCATTATACTTCACCTCAATGTGAGGTATGCTTAACATAATATAAGAAATTCCTTCTTCTCCTTCTCCCAGTATGGAAAAGAAACATCCCAGAAATTATGAGAACAAGATACTAATTTAGGAAGTCTCTTTTTTTCTAATGCTCATAGCACCTCCACATCAGACTTTACTTCTGAACCAGAAGTTTTATATCCTTTTCTGCACAAATGTTCAACTGTAACATGCAATATGGTGAGCACCCACGCTGAAAACATATCATAGGTTTGTAGATTAGGCTACTTGGCTCGCCTATGAGGTCACCTAAGTGGTTAGTGTCCTTCACAACGATATAGCAAAGTTAACTATTTCATGAGCAGCAGCTGCAAGTACTGTGTTATCAGTACCACTGGGTAGCACCACTAGATTGGAGAGGCAGGAGATCTTCCATTATCTTCAGAGCTCCTTGTCCTCCAGAGCCTTTTCTTCACTTTTCCCTGGTTCTTACCTCAGTTTGTAATGTTTAAAGAACATACACACCTGATTTTGAATTTGTAGATTTGAAAGACAGAAAACACAGATACTACACTGCCTTGCTTGTGGAAAGATAAATTTGCAGCTATGAAAATTCACTAATTTGCATTTCCTCTGACCCATATTTCGTGGACTTGATGCTGATCTGTCCCTGAAAAGTCCTCAGGTCACAGACTGTCTTCATTTCTCATTGAGTCCCTCAAAGATCAATCATTCTCAGCATTTTGCACTGAGTCCTTAGTGAGTGTGCACTTACAGAGACTGGGTTGACTTCAGCTGAAAACAGTGGCAAAATTCAAAACAAATAATGGAATGAAATCAAACCACATTGCTATTTCATTCGCTATTTATGTCTTTGTGCATTGTAATTGCTGCAGAGGTCATCTGTGGTTGTTACTACATGCTTTTTCCTGTTGTAAGACAGATGCCTTAATATCTAATGTGCTCTTCGGTTTCTAACTTCCCATTATTTTTTTTTCTTTCCATTTTAATTATGTTTTCCATTGTTTACTTCAAGGAAGGACTAGTAAAAGGAGGAGACCCCAGTAATTATTTTTCTATGCTTTCTTACCTTTTCTACACAAAAGATTTATTAAAGATATTTATTAGCTATCCTAAATAGCATTCTAAGCTAGTATTTGGATCATTTCAGTAACTAATATTTATTTTTATAAGCAATAGTTTAATTTGACACTTTGCATAATGCATGTGCAATAACAGTGCAGGTTTGATGGATAAATGCCTAGAAAAAAAAATCACATCGCCTAATAAATAATGTGGATTTAGATATCCCATTCATTTAAAGCAAACTTGTCATGGATTATTAATTGTACTAACTAGCGGCTTGTTTATATATGTGCATAAATAGTATGAAGCATTTCTGAAATACTCCCCTTTGAAGGTACACAATATGACCCTTTCATTGTCATAGATTATTAATATCTCTTCTGAGGTGGGCAAGTTGCCAGTGCAGCTTAAACAAGTGCTAGAACATAGCTTCCTACCTTGAACCCTTGCCTTGTCTCTTGGGATGTAAATTATAGAGACTGAGGTGTTCTGTGAAATGAGGGAATTACTAGAGTAACATGCTTATAAAGACATTGATAAGAATTTGTGCAGATGGTGTCTTCTCTTGCAGTGACCCAAGTAGTGATGACTCTGCACTCGCCTCTCTTACTGCCTCCCTCATGCTGCAGAGCGGGTGTCACCCGCACATGGGATCATACGACCTCTCCTGCATGGGTGCTAATATCAGCAGGTTTAATTTATAGTCAGTGCCCACCTTCCAGTTCCTTCTGTGACCAGCAGTTAATATGGTGCTTTACAAAAGGATATTTGGGCACTTGTTTAGATACACGTTTTTTATGATACGCATTTAAGAAAGACTGTGCACCTAGGAGCCACATGTAGAATCTGTTTCCTCCCACTTCACAAAGACTGCTAATATTTGGGTGATACAACCTGTTTACTAAATTTGTAACACCATCCACTTAATCCTTTTTGAATAGCACATTTTTTTAAAGTCCCTCTTTTTTTTTCTATACCTCTGAGACAGCTTCAGGGCAAACTTAGCTATAGGCTGCTGCTTGCAGTTGGTATGCAGTGGGAAATAGGTTGAGCATGATGCTCCACTGTTTGGTTTTGCAAAGGAGTCTTATAAAACTAGATTTACTAGCCCAGTACATCCTAAGGACAGTTAGTCAGTATAGTCAGACTGTGGCATATCCTCACTAATAAGAACATGCAATTATAACTGTGCTTTCTAGTTATATCTTTCCTATTTTCTAATAGTCACCATTGGAATATTCAGAGAATTCAACCATAAGTTCTTAAAGCGTTGTTTGTTTAAGTTTACCACAATTAATACATTAAATTCATCATATCTCCTCTTCAGGTTCTTTCATTTGCTCTCTCTCTTATTTCATTCCTCCCTAAATACTATTCTTCATCTACTTCAGCCAGTTTTTCTCAGATTTCTGTCCCACTCTTTTTCCCTTTCCCATCTTCTCTTGAACTTTAGATGGCTATCTTTTGTGTTCTGTTTCTCTCTTTAGCAAAATTAACATTGTTACTCTTTCAGATATTCTATGAAAATGCGAATATCTTGCTAGCTCCCACACTACCCTCCTCCCAGCATTTGCCTTCAACATCCACTTGTGCAAAGGGCACAGGCCTTAGCATAATCATTAGTATAGCAGCACGGTTAGAATGGCATTTAGTATAGCTCTGCTCAGTGATCCACTTTAATTCAGAAGCTTTTTCTTGCTATAATTTAATTGGAATCTGTGGAGAATGGGAAAGGAAGGGGAGTTTGTATTTTGAAGAGTTCTGATTAACAGAAGCTCTCAACTCCTGTTTCCCCTCCATCTGAAACCTTCTCAGTGGGGAATATGTTGGTCCCTGAACCAAAGAGGAATCGCTGAGTTTTGGGACTCAGCTAGACTAGAAGAATGAACAGTCTTCCATGCTCGAACTTCTGTGAAATGTTTATTTCTAAGCCTCAGCCACACAATTTGTACCACAGTCACAAAAGTTTAGCCATTATCTTCCACTCACTGTCTATAGTGGCAAGACTGCACACTTTCCTGCAAGCCACTCAAAGCACATACCTTCCTAGGTTCGTATGGACAACATAGAGTAAAAAGTTCGGCATGTGTTTCATTTTTCATCTGGTCTAGAAGTCATAGGTAAAGAAGATTGGGTCTCACTTGTTTTGTACTGCTGCTGCCACTGGAAGTTAATTATTTCCCACTCTGGGTAACTCCTTTATATTCTGTCTCTGTGCAACAATGTATATTTACACCCTCGTTATGTTTTTAATAATGCATTTCATTACAGTTGGCAATTGATGGTTTTCATTACAGAGCAAACTGCTAATTTACTGCTAACGCTGTTTTAATTGTTGGCTTAGTTTGATTTCCCTGTTTTTATTCTTTCCATCTGTGGAATTAAAAACAGGCCTCATCCTTATTTGTGAAATGGCAAATTTTAGATGAAAACTGTAACTTTTTCTCAGGAGCCTTTTTAGAAAATTATTCCTAGTGTTTCTGTTTTGCTGTATCTTAGCATATGCTTATCTCGTACAAACTAGCTCATGGCTTACTGAAGTCTTCAAAAGTGTAGTAGTGTGGGTAGCACTGCGTGATCATGACTATAGGATGTTAACTAACTCAATTTTCAAACATTATCCCTAATCTGTGCACAAAGTTGTAGATAACGAGTATGGTGTCTAAACCAGTATCTACTGAGTAGTTTATCTTCCTGAAGTCTACCATGCTTTTTATTTAGGGGAAGATGGAGAGAGAAAAGGCTACTTTAGATTGTTTTTCAGAGCTGTTCTAATGGCTAAATCTTTAAGATGTCTATTAGTCTTTTGTAGAGAGTGCAATTAGTTGCTCTAGACATAATATAAAGGGGCTGAAAGAAGATGGATTCTAGCTTTGATCTTCCTTGATCCTGAGGGCTGCAGTATTCAGAAATATATATGGAGTTGTTTATTTGTTTTGGAATTTGTTTCTGGAGTATCAGATGACAAATTATTTGTTCATGAGATTTATACTTTCCAGTGCTCCATGCCGATCTTGTATTAGTGTATTTCTGTTGATTTCAGGTAAGTTACATGTTTTAGTCCTCTCTATCAAACACATGCTGTAAAATAAAAATATCAAGAAAACAAGTTGTAACATAAGTAGAAAAAAAAATAGGGAGAAACATTTTTTAGTGAAGCAAGGTTCAATTCTTGTATATGGGGATAAGTAGGTTTTCTCCAGGTTTGTGCAGTGACACTTAGTGCAGGCAGGATTCAGGAGAGAATTTATTGATTCTTCTCAACGTTTAATGGGATCTAATCAAACCTGATTAGATTAGATTAGATTAGATTTACTCCCTGAGAGTAAACCAACAAGCAACACAAGCCTGTCTACAGATAAATGATACTTCTTGATGCCCATAAGGAGGAAATAGTAGGAGGGGGCTTAAGGAGCACTTACGTAGTGGCTAGCCCATCAACAGAATATCTGCTTATAGCTAGCAATAGATGTATCAATCTGGATTTGGATATATATCCATAGTATTATGGATATCTGGGAATAGAAAAGGGGTGTGCAGTCTGAGATCTGAGAAGAAAATCTCTAGGCTGGGAAAATCTGGGGATCAGAGTCTTGACCTGAGGAAGATCTAGAGAATGACATTGGAATTACAGCCTCTAACATGTGGATTTATTTCAGCATATGATTGTATTTTTATACCATTGTATAAAGAAATTCATAAAAATAAGAAAAATATTAAAAATTTAGTGTTGTTTTTACATGGATAAGGTGTGTATAACCATTATGAATTGGACAAAACAATCAGATACTTTTCCAGCTGCCCTGCTGGCCTGAAATATAAAAGCATAGCGTAGGCTTCATGTAGACTCATATGCTGCTAAGCAACTAATTTTGCCCTACATTTTTGTCCACAGTGTGTGATCTGCCTTGCCTTCCCCATGCCAATGCTGCTGTTGTCTCATTTCTCTTACTGCAGAAGGTTGCTTGTCCCAGCGTACCAGGAGGAAGAGTGTTACTGGAGAATCCTCTTGACTTTCTCCAAACTATTCAAACTAGAAGGGTGAAATGCATTATTCTCTGGGAAGGAAAATCCATCCCAGAATGAATAGGCTCTTTCTGCTTTACCTTCCCTTGCTGTGCCTGTGTTTTTCTGCAGGAAGTTACAGAAATGCTCTCAACCACCCTCCCTGGTTGACTGCCCTTCTCCAGGAGTGGGGAGCATCATCTAGTCTCCTCTTAGGTGCCTGCAAAGTCCTAGCAGGAAAGGCAGCCCTGGGAGAAGAGCTTTTCTGATGTCCTGCGTTAGCAATGGCCAGTTGCCCTTTCTGTAGTCGTGGGTAAGTAAGGAAAGCAGGTGGTTCCAAAGCAGGTCCCCTCATCCTGCTGGCAGCATTAAAAATATAGACCTCACAGTTACTCAGCTCACTTGCTGGAAAAGCTGATTGCCACTGACCTGGAAAAGGCATCCTTTGAGCTGTGATGTGTTCACTGGTGATGGTAATAACTATTATCACTGCCACATGGATGTCTATCTAACCTTAAGAAAACTGCATGAAAAGGCATTGTGCCCTTCATATCCTTGAGCATATATTGAATCTGATCTTATAGAGTATAAGACTGGACCTCTTTCCTGCTCAAAAGACATAAAAAGTATTCTGAGACACTGATTATATTTCAGAGTGTCAAAGCAGTACAAATTTTGCAAAATGTAGCTCCCTCTGGTGCTGTGCCTTAAAATAATTATAGGAGGCAACAGGATGAGACTTAAAATTCTCACTGTACCAATCTTTATTTTAGCAGTGATTTGCCTACAGCAACAAAGGCTCATTTTAAAGTTCAAGAAATGTGCTATATCTTGCAGAACTGATTAAAGTCTTCTATTAAATCTTCTCTAAAATCTGTCAAAATTAGTTGGCATTCAATCACAGTCATGATGGTTCTTGAAAATTAGCATGCAGTTTAGAAACCTGATGTCTTATCCACCGATTATGGCATTTTGTTAAATTTTAGAAAATAAACCATATAGATAATGAAATCCTCTTTAGAGTGTGCTTTTTCTGAATAGTTTATACTGAATATTGAAGAATCTCTGATAGAGGAACTTGATTATGCATTTCAGTTTTCCCACAAAAGATAGGCCAAAAGCAGGGGAAAAAAAAAAAAGTTGAAATAGGCTTATTTGCTTCTATGGATGTCTCAGTTAAAATTTCTACATTACAGCAATGCTGAACTTTTAGAAAAAAAAATGCTGGATTTCTTACATTGCTGAAATTACTTTGGCACCAGCTGTGCAAAATGATACAGTTTCATTTTTGGCATCACAAATGAAATCATGTTATTAAATTCTGAAGAGTCAATATGTAAAAATTAAATAATATGTAGCTATTATTTATCAGGAATTACTTACTGAATTTGCTCAATTTATAACTATCTTTTTTTTTTAGCTGTCAAATCTATAAACTTGAGACAAATCTTTAAGGTTCAATCTAGTTGGGGCTTCATCCTCAAGCCTACTGAGAACACACACAGGCAGTTTTCTAAAAAGTCTTGCAATATATGTAGCTTTTCACTCACTTTTCAGTATTAGCAGTAAAGAAGGCAAAGTGACTATTGAATTTCTTGTCATTAAATCAAATTAAGTTTAGAAAGAGTGATTTTTCCCTTTTCTGACCTTCTTAATTAGTTTGCATTTGCCATGGATTGTCATTTGAGTTCAGATAAAATAAAGAAATTAGTTCATTTAAAATAAATATAGTTTCAAATAAATTAAGTCCAGCAAAGGGAAATGAAAAAAAATACTGCATCTGGAGAGAAATAAACCCATGCAGCAATACAGTCCAGGAGCCAACCAACCAGAGGGCAGCTTTGCAGAGGAGAATCTGGAGGTACTGGTGAAAAACAAGTTGACTGTGAATCAGCAACGCACCCTTGTGTAAGGAGGACAACAGGATCCCGGCCTGTATTAGACAGAGTGTTGCCAGTAGGTCAAAGGAGGTGATCCTCCCCTCTCTACTGAACCCTGGTGAAGCCACATCTGGAATACGGGGGTCCAATGCTGGGCTCTCCAGTACAAGAGGGACATGGAGCTACTTGAGCAAATTCAGCAAAGGCCATGGAGGTGATAAAGCCATGAAGCATCTCTCTTGTAAAGGGAGGAAGTGAGAACTGGCACTGTTGAGCCTGGAGAAGAGAAGGCTTAGAGGGGATCTGGTCAATGTATTTAAATACCAGAAGGGAGGATGTCAAGAAGATGCGATGGGGCTACTCTCAGTGGTGCACAGTGGCATGACAAGAGACAACGTGCACAGGAAATTCCACCTAAACACACAAAACAACTGAGCACTGGAATAGGTTGCCCAAAAAGGTTATGAAGTCTCCATCCTTGGAGATATTTAAAACCTGACTGACACAGTCCTAGACAACCTGGTCTATCTGACCCTGCCTAGGCAAGGTGGTAGGACCATACAATCTCCAGAGGTGCCTCCTATCCCCAACTATTGTGTGATTCTGTGAGAAAAAAAGCTAAAGGGTGGTGATGAAGAATGAAAGACTTGAAAGAGATATCCAAAGCAAGGCAAGTATTAAGTGAAGGAAATGAGACATCATAGGAAGAAAATAGGTGTAAGATATTTCAGGAAAATAAAGCTGAAAGATCTGGATGACATTTGAGGAAAAACAAATGCCATATGGAATTTCTTCTTCTCAGGAATCGCTTTTTCACAGTGACCTTAATCTTGTTAGAGGCATGACGCCAAGCTCTTGGTTTCATGGTTTCCCCAGGAACTAGTGTTGCACAACTCTGCATTTATTCCAAGAGAATATACTATAACGTTTGTCTACTGTTGAGGGTTAATTGGATGAGGTTTCTAAGTAGATCATTTGGAAAATGAAGATTGCCAAGTACTAATGACATAATTTCCCTTTCTTTCTGCTTGCCTATGCCACTGAAGCTTGTGTTTATCAGTTGAGGACTTCAGTAGTTCTTACACAGACATCTCAGATATAGCAAACTGCTTCTCTCCACTGAGAAAGGAACTCAAGTTGACTAGTTGAGTTGTCAATGTTTAAAATTAAGAGAAACAAATTCCACGCAAGTAAGTTATGTCCAAAATTAAAAGGAAGGTCTTGCCCTGAAATTTTTTTTTCCCTGAGAATATCTTCAAGTGCCTGCTTCAGTAACCGTGTCTTTGCTTATTTCACTAGTTTCTGGTGCCTGTCTTCTTAGTTTCTAATTAAAACACAGTACAGAATCTACTTTAAGAGAAACAAAGTTTTTTTTTCTCTGAAAGGAAAATAACTTGTGCTATATTTTCTGTATAGTAAGAGGCATTTTCTAATTAAGGTGATGTACTGTTTATTTTGAATAAGCAGATAAGTTATTTGAAACATGAAAAACATTCAGATTGTCTTGATTGAACTGGAGGATCTGTTAGATCACCTCCATGATTCCCATTGATGTTTATGCATATTGAAGAAATAATCATTAAATCCTTCTCAGAGAAGCATTACGATGCAAGTGAAATAATGCATTATTAGATGACTAAATGGTAGTTGTGGTAGAGTCAATAATTAAGGTCACTTATGTTTCTCTTCAGTTCATTAATTAAAAATACATTGCCCAGCTTCTTCATGTTTATGGTTGGGACAGAAATACCATGAGACAATCTTTCATGCATTATAATTAGAGCCCAGTTTGTTACCCAAGCCAACACATTTAAGAACACTAGAAAATAAAAACAATTTGATTATTAGGGGAACCTGGTTGGAACCTTTGAATCTCAAAGTTAAATTTGGATTAGAGGAAAAGACCAGTTCCAAGACTCTTGGAATTCTAGTTGTCTCTAGACTCTAGTTGTCTAGCTAACTATTCAGACTTAAATGTTTATTATTTTTTGTCCTTGACCTAGATAGATTTTCTCTGTGTGTTTTTTGTTTGTTTGTTTTTTATTGTAACATAATGATAGGGCATTTATCATGTTAAATTAAATATGCTTGATAGTCTTTGTGAATTACACGGTCCATCTTATTATCATACTGGCTAAGAGTTCTGTTAATAACAAATATTTCATGGATTTTGAGGCTAGGAATCTATACAAAAGTCCTAGGTCTACTGAGCCTTCCTCCACATACAGCAAAATTGTTCATTGGGTGAGGGGGGAGGAGGACTCAGTACAAAAGATCTCTTCAGTCAATTTATCATTTTTCCACAAACAAAAGGTCAGGCTTCTTGGGAGGCTCTTATCAATTTGCTCCCATCTCCCAGCTGATGTGTTGCTGTTGTAAAAAAGGGAAAGGGAAAGGGAAAAAGAAAGGGAAAGGGAAAAGAGAAGAGAGAAGAGGGGAGGTGGGGGAAGGAAAGGGAAGGAAAGGAGAGGAGAGGATATAGATTCTTCAAATAATTAGCAAGGAAGCATAATCAAGCATAGTGGAGAAATAACATGTTATACACTATATATTTCTCTCTCTCCTTCCTTCTTTTTCTTTTCTTTTTTCTTTTTCTTTTTTTTTCTTTTCTCTTCTCTTTCTTTCTCTCTATGTTTATATGTATCTTCCTCTGTATATTTTCTCCATCATCTTGGAGGGCTTACACCTCCTGATTTTAATTTTATTTTTCCTTTTGAAGGCTTTCTCCAGCTTCTGATGACTACCCGCTGACTAATGGGCTGCTAACAGAGGTCATGGACGAGAGCTGTAATGTTTTGAGTACAGCCTCCTCAGTGGGGTTGTGATATTAAAGCTATAGCGTATCTCTAAGAAGACCATTATCATTATAAAGTAACACACATCATTAAAGAGAAACTCCATGAAGGCCATTATCGTTATGTGGTAACACACATCATTAGACAGTATCTTTAACAGCACAACCCGTTGAGGAGGTTCTGTTAAAACATGACAGCTCTCTAGAGTGACATAAGTCAATGTGGCCATTTATTTTAGCAGAGCTTAGGTTACTTGCGTCTCCATTGTGTCCTCTTGGCCTCCTTTCTTTCCACAAGTCCTTAAGCAGAGGGAGTTGCTCTCAAATATACCCCAGGGCTCTTCTCTGAAAAGGAGAATCCCCACGGGAGTCGTGGTACTCTGCTTCTCTGCTTGGCAAGTTTACTGCTGCACTGCAGGGATGCTGCAGAGGGGTCAGACCCCCCTGCCCCGTGCCAAGGCACCCAACTGCAAAGGTAATGCTGCAGGCACCTGGCATTGTAGGTGGATGGCACATGGAGCATGTACTAAGGGGCTGTGATTGAGAACAGGTACCTTTGTGCCCTGCAGTTACAAGGTAAATCTGCTCTTGACTGTAATGTATACATTTGGCGCTCTTATTTATGCCATCAGGTAATGAAAATGGCTCATTTATCCTAATCTGCATTGGTCTGAGGAGAAAACTGGAGACTATCAGTGTGGATACTATCCATAAAAATTGTGTAATCAAGATGAAATAGAAAAGCACAGAAAAAGCACGCGTTCAGGAATCAAATTTAGATACATATTTTTCTCCTTATATCATGTAATTTGTCTGCCTCAGTTTAGGAATACCAATTCATACCTAAATTCAGTGCCTAGAGCTGACACAGCAAACAATTATGTCAATCTATATTCCTGACCATTGTCATTATGCTTTATTGGTAATATAATGCCTGTTACATTCTGTTGCACAAAAAGGCCATTCTTCATTGAAAACATGTTCATTTTACTCTTAAAATGCATTCCTCTTTTTAGTGTCCTTTCAGAAATTCTAGTGTATAAAACATACACTGTACTACTCTTTTGAAGAAACCACATTTTTATAAGTGAAGTCATTTATTTTCCAGCTCCACTCTGGATAAAGAATTAAGCCATTTAGAAGGAAGCGAACATGTTTTCAGAGAGGCAAATTTAGAAAGATTCCAGATTTCTCCTTTTTAATGTGATTTTCAGGGCCTGTAGAGGGTGCATTTTCTACAGCTCAGGACAATTTAGTTAGTATTCTACTCAAGTACGTGAATAAGATTGGTCTATAATAGATACATTACTTCAGGTGTATCTTGTGGAAAAGCAGAGCAAAAACTATCAACAATCAGACCATGTGTTTTTTTTTTTCCATTTTAATATTGCAATATTAAAACACCGATTGGTATATTTCCTGTTCTTCTTTTCCTCTTTTTATTCTCAAATGCTTAAAATGGCTCCCACATGCAACACATCCTGTATAATCAAGCATAATATTCAGAGATAAGTCAGTGAATTTTCAATCTTATACCAACGATCTTTGCTTTTATGACATTTTGTGCCACTTGAATACAGAAAATTCTGTTATTGCTTTAGCAACTTTGCAGTACATATGAATATTGAAAGGGACAATGGAAATGTCTTCCTTCCATAAAGCAAAAACACTTGGTAAGCAGTGTGCAGATTAAAATGAATGTCTCCATCAACTTTTCATATAATGTACCCTTTTTTTCTGCCATGTAAGAGCTTAAATATTGAGAAACAATTTGCAATTAGAATGTGGTAGATGATAGGCTACTACATATACAAGCATGTGGGAAAGTCCCTGAAGAGGTACAGGCTGAATGATCCTCATGCTAACCTCAAATACCACAGTGACCTCAGATAGACTGCAAGCCTAATAAGGGCTAAATCTCTTCATGTTTACAATCATTCCTGGCTACAGTTTCACCTTTTGGGAGAAATGTGGTCTGTGGAGCCACTTTTCATCTTCAAAATATGAACCCAAGCAGGCTTCAGCATGAAATTCCTGATTTTCTTTTTGACTTGCTTTCTGTGTTTTGCGTAATTATAAAGACTATTTAGTACTCGCTGTCTGTCTTCCAAGCCAGTAGCACTCATCAGGAGCTGGTAAGTATTCCTGTTTTTTTAGAGAATTAAAGTAAGGTCATATTGACTGCACAGAGTGTGGCTCTGCAGTCCTTGCACAAGTCCTGGGGTGTGTAAACAGAAGAAACTTTAAATGAAACAAGATTTAAACAATTTATTTGTCCTTCTGCAAGAGATATCTAGCACAGCTCCTTTCTGCCACCTGAATTAGTGCTTCTAAAGAACCCCCCCGGAAGGAAGGTGTCAGTAAAAAGCTGGCGCAAGCAATGCCACTGTCTTTGCAGAGGCCATTCACACATCCCTGTGGCAAATGAGAGGTCCTTGCAGCACTCAGCTAAGATGAAGCACATTTACTCTGCATGGGAGATCTTCTCACCCCTACAGCTATAAATAGGATGTAGTATTAGCACCTAATATGCATCTTTCACAGTGTAACTGTAATGCCTTTTTGTAATAGCTCCATTTTCTAGATGACATTTACTTAAATGTACTCTGAGTAGCAAACATGCTTCAGAGGTCATTCAGAAAGTAACTTTGAGAAAGAGTCCTTCCTAATATGTTTTCTTCTGAAGACACATTTCTAACATGTTTCTGAGCTTGCTCTTTCTCCTTATTCACTTGAGAATTTTTTAGTGTTGCTATTTTTTTCAACATAGAAATACAAAGTTTAGGACTCCCAATGTCATTTAACACAATTTGTAAAATAATTAATTCTTACTGGTAAATCCCAATGGCACTATATTCCTTTACAAGATAGTTTGATAAGTTTTGATGGATGTCTAAAGATTTAGCACTACTGCCAAAGTCTGTTATGTTGATGAAAAGAACTTTAGTTTAAAGAACAAGACAAGAAATTCAGTAGTGGCTGCATAATTTCTATGTCTGGTTTAGTAGTGAAGAAGAGAAAATGAGAGTAAGATAGATAAAAGTACTAAAATTACTAGGACAGTAGTTGGATAAATAAAAAGGAGAGCTGAAGCACTCTGCCTACTCCCTCCAGAAAACTGGGTCAGTTTTATTACCTTATCTTAGGTTTCCAGCCCTCAGGAGATGCACAGCAGGCAAAGGGAGCCAGGGGGAAGCCACAAACAAATAGGTAAGGACACTTTGTAAATCCTGCTACTCACAGGGTTCCCCACCCCCTGCTTCTGTGGAAAGTGGGCATCAGTGTAGCGATACTGATGCAACTGTGTTGGTAATCGGCCCAAGCAGTCATTAT
>NW_010583843.1:1860-76151 GCF_000705375.1 Tinamus guttatus | reverse complement strand
GTATGTGCTCTTAAAGAAGACAGAAATAAAGAAAAATGTTGGAGGTCTTGATTGCAGACTGGTAAGACGGCTGGATAAAATAATACAATAACAAGTCTTTAATATCAAGATACTTTGGTGGAAGCATGGCAGGTGGAATGTTGTTATTTCTCTCAGGGCAGATCTAAATACAGACATTAATCATCGTAATGTTATTAGTAAAATAAATATTGGGAAGTGTCATGCCAATATGTCAGTGAAATATTTTAACTTCCCAGGCACAGATTGCATACTACTACTATTAAAAGTTATTCCTGAGTTCAACAGATTTCTTCACTAAGCAGTCCATCAGTTCCATAGATGTTATATTTTACAGATTTTGTTTTATATGACTACTGCCTCTGTAGTCTCTAACTGAGTCTCTAACTGGCTAAAAATAGGTGGAAGAATAAATAATTTCAGAGAGGAAAACTTAGAAAAATGAAGAAAATTAGCTTCTTAGAGCAGGTGAACTGTGAAGTTCAAAGACATGCATAGGAACAACAGGAAAGTAAACAGGCCTATTGGTTCTCAGCTTAGTATAAGAAAAGTTCTGGACCAAATAAAGATTAAAAAATATAATTAAACACAAATTATTAAGAGAAAAATGTGATAAATATTACGTGAGTATTCTACAAAAAAGCATTGTAGGCAATGCTTTTACAATTCTATTCCTGTATTTGAATTTCTGAAAGGTATTAAATACAATGTAATTAGTGAATCATAAAAAGGTAGGATTAGTAGAGCAGGCAGTTAAAAACTGGATAAAAAGCAAATAGTGATAGGTAAATTAGAAAGAAGAGTCATGAGTTCCTCCGTGGATTTTCTCAGGAATCAGAAACAGTATTAAATGCAGAAATGTAGTGGCAAAATCTGCTGCTGACAAAGCTATTGCATGGAATAAATTGCCTGATCTGTGATAAAGTGAAAATATGTGAGGCAGAGAAGGCTCTGATTCTGCTGAGAAACTTCAGTTTGTTTGAGCTACTAATGTGATGTAGCCCTGAGTGCAAAATATGGGAAACCCTAGGGTGCCACTAGGTGTCATACTAGCAGAAACAGAAATCCGGGAGAAACAGGTATTACACATGGCACTGGTAGAATCTTCCTGGAATTCAATGTGCAGTTCCCTCTCCCATTTCTCCCTCTTACATAGGGAAAAGGCAAACTCAGACTAGGAGAGTTGCAGAGTAAAGCTATCAGAGTGACTAGGGATAATGAATATTATAAGGGGGGGGGGGGAAGAGGTTATGCCTTTTAGTACTGTCTATAACTGCTACAGCAGGGAGGAAAAAAAGAGGATTAAATAGGATGACTGTAGATAACTGTAAGCAGAAAACAAAGAAGTCTTTAACTGTAAGAGCTATGAGATTCTGGAAGCTTGAGTCTTCCACTGGGAATCACGGAGGGGGACAAAAAGTTAATTAGCTTTAAGATTGACATTAATCCTTTCTTTGAACCGATTCTCTGATATGGCCACCTGCAATAACAGGGGACTGGACTTTGTTCTGCAAGTTTTCTTCATATCCCAGGTTCCCGTGGTTTTGTCACAAGTCTTGCAGATCCTCATATTTTCCTGAAATCTCTAAAAGGGCTTGTAGAAATGTGAAAATCCATTCTTCCAGTAACTACATACTTCTCATGATTATGATGAACTTGAAAAAGTGAACTTGAAGTGTGTGCAATACCTAGGGAAAAAAAAGCCCACATTTATATATATTTTAATACTCATAAGATTTACTACATTAATATCTAGGAGACAGAAACAGAGAATTGCAGAACTGGAATGCTAAACTATCCTTTATTGACAATCAAATATTGTCTATGACATATCTTCTTGTTTCAATTCATACATATTCTTCAGATTGGGTGTTTCAGAGCTTGACCTGGTCTCAGCTCAACCGTAATATTAAATCCCTGTTGCAAAGGAGATGTGTTCCTCTGTAAACTATTTATACCATTATCATGTTCGTGCAAAAACATACATGGGTCTAGTATCTTAGCTAGCATATGCCAATGAAAAATATGTCTATGAAAAATCAATTATCTCAATAGGGTTGCTGACAGGAAAATTAGCACTTATGCATGTGTATGCAAAATTACAGCCCTGGTTTGGGAACTCATGTGAGTTATAGATGATATGCAGACATCAGTGCAGATGTGGGGAAGATTCTTTCGCTGGGCAGAATTATTCCAAGGAAATGGCTGTGAATCATGTCCTCTTTCCTCCAGCTGAAAACTGCAGTTGCGTAGGCACCAAAACACTTTTTGCCAGTCTGTAAGTTATATTCTCTGCTCCAATGCATTTTAAACTTTGTAGTGATGTGCAGTGGTACCATATTGTAATGCTTTTTAAAAATCCAATCAAAATAATTGATTTTTCATACAAGGAGTTCTGTTTGTCATCCCGCTGCTTTCTTCCTAAACCTCTCAGAAATATAAAATGCCAATAAAATACGCACAATGATTATAAAACCACTATCAGCTCCAGTTGTGATATTTATTTTGGCCTCCTTATGTTTTATTTCCTTTCAAGACTGGAGTACCAACAAGGAATATTATTTGTTCTATAACCGTATATTCTATATTCTACAACTCTCGGAAATGTATGCAAAAATTGCTGTATTTTTATGAATATGTTTTTTAACAGTGACTCATCTAAAAAAAATCATTTTAGACAGAGATATTATGACAGAAAATGTATTGTCATACTAATTCAACTTTATCTTAAAATCTATAACAGCTTTATATTTTTAAAGGTAAATGGACTTAGATGTAAAATAGCAATTAGAAATCAATAAGATTTTTTTTTGTTTGAATTCGGTTTTGTTTTGTAAGACATTTCGGACTTAAAAGACAGAAATGGAGATGTGTAACAGCAGGTTTGTTTGTAAGTGATGGATGTACAGCAGATGAAATCCAGTCTAACTCCACTGAAGCTCCAGTGGAGCTTTTCAACCTCCAAAAATCAGACAGCAGCAGAGAATTTGGCCCATTATTTTTGTGGCCTTATTAATGGCCTTTTATAGACAACTCAGTTTTCACTCTTTTTACTCTCACCATTCAAAATGGCTGGCAGAAGTGCTAGATTATAAAAGAAATGTACTTTTCATTAAATAAGTGTGGTGATAATCATGATACTTACTGTGATTTTACCACTGAATGCTCAAGTCCTATACCCTGAGCTAGCCAGAAATGGGCAGGTTTGCACGTAACTCTTAAAGCCATCTGATTTTGGTGGCTCTCTAAACAGATGCATAAAATCCTGTTGTGTGGACCTGGTTTCAAGATTAGGGCCAAGCAGTATTCAAGCACTTGAGTATAGTTTTCTGCATTATGACCATCCACCATCATGATATTCCTTTAACATTAGGATCTCTTTTTTTTTTTCCACTCATCTGAAATAAGTATATCTGTAAAGGATACTAAAATTGTGAGCAAGGTGTATGAATGACTTGTGGTGTGAACAGATTGGCACCAAAACAATACGTTAAGCATTTATACTACACTTAGATTTTTATAAATTTAAACCAGAAAGAAGAGAGTTCAGTCCGGGTACATTATTTTTAGGTTTAGTGCTTACTTGCCTGATGCAGGAGAATTTTAGGCTTTTTATTTATATATATATATATATAATTGCTGAGATTGCTGAGTTGGAATACTTGTTCTCTGCTCTTTTTTTTTTTAGAAAAAAAAAAAAAAGTCTCATCTGAGAAGACTCTTGCCTGCTTGTGTTAATTACTTCTTCTCTAAAGACAGCCAAGCAACGACTATAAACACAAAGTCATTCCTCCATTCTGAATGGGATAGATCAATCTAAGCAGGAGATTGTCATACCTATCTTTTATTTGTAAAATCTGGCAGTTATTCCATACTTTGCTGATAGAGTACACAAACAAACACACACAGAAATTGCTGTTAGATATTAACTGTTTGTACTGAATGCTTCATTGCATATATTTAAGAGTCTCATGAGAAAAATCTCAGCGTATGCACAGCAATGACATGTGTTGCCACCACAGCTGCTACAGTTTTTTCACATTTAATCATGCAGTCTTATGACTATCAGGAAACTATTATGATCTGTGAGAAATGAAAAAAACTTGAAATGACAGATTTTATTTGCCCTTGACACTTTTTTTAACAAACCCTATACCCTCATTGCCACAATCTACTTCCAAAACCGTAAGCCAGATGTGCATTATCCATAGTGTGTCTCAGCACACATCATTCCCACTTACTTGACAAAAACATTGCCTTTGTCTTCTCATAAGAGCATCATGTAAGATATGGTGAAATCTGGTCTACAAATGAGATGGGACCAGATTCAGTTGCCAAGGCATTGCCAAGTTACCACATTTAATGTGCATGCTTAGACTAGGTTTTCACAAATAAGCTTAAAGAAATACCAAAGCACACGGTGCTTTTATTGTGTTCCTGAATTGCAACTAGATAACCAGATACCACAGAGAACTACCAATATGATGGTGCTGAGATTCTTCTCCTTCCCTCTAAAGGCATACATGTATACGCATATTCAGGTTGCAGGAGAATGATCTTCATACCTGTAAGTACCCTGTAAGTACCCCATACCTGTAAGTACCCTCAAAGCAAGAATAGAAACTGAGTGGATACTCTGAGGAACAGAAGCCTCTCTATAAAGCAGCTATAGAATTTGCCTGTGTTACCTATTTTGGTACAGTTGGATGATATCTGTCAATCTGTATATGGCAGCTCGTTGATAGGAAGCTGAAAGTATCTGCATCCTTACTGACTATTCCCAAAGCGTTCCTAGGGAGGTAGCATGGAGATGATTATGCATTTACATGCATGTAGCAGCTTACTTACTTACTATCTCTTCTCTTCCTGCTTAGAGTCACTCATGGTTGGAAGCTGAGTCTAGGATGGCTCAGAAAGACTTTGGGATTTCTCTTTTTGCATAAACATTCCGTGAATTTTCTGTGGACTTCTTTAAAAAGCCTACCAAGTATTCTGCTGCATAAAGGACTAATAAATCATGCTTGGATTAATGAATATCTGGAACTGCTCAAACATTTAGTACATTGGGTAGATTGACTACGTATGTTGCAGTTATATCATGGACTAGAAAAGGCTGTGGAACTTGTCATGCAGGAGTTAAAAGAGAACACAAAACCATCACTGCCTTTGGGCAGACAGAAGACAAGTTGCAAACAACATATTTATACCCAGAAGAAAGTAGCAGATGTTCCTGGGACAGCGTATAGAGCGTCTGGAATAATGGAGAAGCTCCAAAGTTATAGCTTCATCCTAGTTATTTTACTGTAAGTAGTTAAAATCTTGGCACTATTTTCATCACTGAAAAAGCCATAAAATTGCACTTAGAACAAGCTACCTTTGAACAAAAAGTTGTCAAGATATACTTTTTTTTCATTTTGGAAAATATTTAGAAATTGCTTCTTTTACTCTTTAAATCCTTCTACCTGTAACAACAAATGCATCCATAACTGAGATGGAAATACGAATGCCAGAGGACTTACTTACAGATTTTATATGAATGTATGCTCCACCACCAATCAACTGAGCATTGGAAACAATTCTTGTTTCTTTCCCTTTGCTGTTTTAAAGGCATAGAGCTTGACTTATGAAGGTGGTATTTCAGTTCTATGGGGTGTCATTCTCTTGCAATCAGAAGGGCAACAGGCAGCTTGCAGTGACTGCAAATCAGACCCACACACCTGAGGGAGATTCTGTTTTGCCCTTAATAGCAGGACATGTTTAGGCTGATGCGATTGTCTTTGGTTCATTCCCTGTGATGAAGACATCCATCAGCTCTGGGGCTCAGCTCACTGCGGAGTCCTTTCCTCCTAAGAGCACCATGTGGCTGTTCAGTACTGCAAAGGCGACCCAAACACCTCCTGCATGGTAAACACGAAGTGCCTCGTAGGGATGAGGCACCTCATAAGCCTTGGTCAGGAAGCCTGAAATCATGGATGGGCAGGCACCTATTCAGACATGGCTAATTACCACACAGAGCCAGGAACAAAGTGATCAAGAAATATGTGTTGGTTCAGGTATGTGTGGGAAACTCCGTGGCTGGCTGAGTGTGAACAAAGAGTGGCTTACCGAAGTGTGGAAGGACACCTGTAGAGGATATTCCACATATGCTACCAATATTGCCCCCTACTACTGAGTTTACTGGTTGGAAAGATGCACTAAGCAAGTGGGAGACTGTTTTGGCAACATGAGGGAACAGCAAAACTTCTCAGAGAGATGATTTTCGCTTTAATACAAAGTGAAGGGTTGAAACTATCCAGCTATATGTGCTGTCTAGACCACTGGAAAAAAGCAGAACTGTGAATAGCTTCATGTTATCACACTATGAATACAAGTAAAATGCAATAGCAGGCAAAGCGAAATTTAAACAAGAGGGTGTTTTACACCTTTATTTTAAGAGAAGTTTGAGTTACCAGCAGAAATTTATTCCAAGAACTCTGAGAAAAGATAGGTGCTAGATTTTTGTTAAGTAAACATATGCAGCTTTATTAAGACACATACCAAAATCAAGTTTCTGACTCATTTCACTTGCCATATCCCTGACAAGGCCTCTATTTTTATAATAAATTTTAAAATGAATGCATTTAAGAATACAGGGAAATCACCCGTCCTAATTCAATTGGCATCTATTTCCTAAGAAAAGAAAGAAAATTTAAGGCTTTTCTATCATCAGTGTTTATGCATTTGGGAGGAGATGCAAAAATATGTTGTTGTTTTTAAGACAGCTTACTCCAAATGCTGATAAGAAGGTGGCATTTCACACTAAATCTCTGTGCCAGACAGTCAAGATTCCTCCTAATGGTGTAAATTGCTTTTAGTAGGTCACTCTTCAAAAGATTTTGAAGGAGCCTGCTCTCTGATACATTGCTATCAGAAATAAAACTGGGCAAATGTGAGAGGCTCAGGTATAGGTGAGTCCTAAAGGGGCTGTTTTGCAGTTTCTGATTTCCTGTAGTGTTATGCTAATGTCCTTTACCTTCATGTATTCAGGATAGCATTATTACTGTGATGCCCTATGATTAAACCAACACCAGGAAATTTAATTAATGAATAAAAAACCCACTGATCATTTCATCTCCTTACAGTAGTACTATGTATAGTACTAGACAAGCACCTAGTTACTGATGCTGCTTCTTAGATTTTTTTTAAGATTATCAGAAAAATATACTTTCCATGTACCACATACCATGACAGGTGGTATGCAGCCAATTGTGTGGAATTGTGTAAAAGCATTGAACAATTTTAAATTTTTAAGTATTTAAGTAATATTCCCTTGGCATGTAAACATAGACTAGAACTGCTTTTGTGATTATAGCAGAGGAATCACTGATGATTTATAGAGAAGCTTATTGTTAGTCCGATACAGATGACAACTCCATTAATTATCCAGTGGTTTTGTTGATCGTTTCATTTCTTCATGTGAATAATTTAAAACTTTGATACATACAGTAATTTTCATAAAAGGCCTTCATATTGGTCAGCTTGTCAGTTGCACATAGAAGACAGCTTCTCAGAGATTACAAAGAACACTATATAAACACTGTTGCTTTCACCATTTCTAATCCTGCTCTAATAGCCTCAAAGAAATTAACAAAATAGACGACAGTCTCTAGGATCATCCAGAAAATTTTAATCAGATATTTTATTTCATTACTAGTGAATTTTCATGACACAAATAATGTTGACATTTGCAATTTCCAAGCCATTCATTATGGCCAAGAAGGTCAAAGAATAAGAGCAGGGCACTAGAGGACAAGTAATAAAATAGATAATAAAGCTTAACTGTTGGACAGTAGATCTATATTCCAAAATCTTTAAAAGCTGAACAGAAACAAAACCATTATCATTTTTATTGCCATCTCTATGATATGGAATTGCTGAGGGCCAATGCTAAATGGACTACCAAACATGAGCCACAGTTTGGAATTACTACCTTTGAAGGATATTAATATGTATCTGTTATTTCTTTTCCTTGCTACCATATTGCTTGAAGACAGCAACAGCCATTATATTTACATACATCGCCATATTTCCATGCTTAACTTTCAAGCATATTCTCCTTCCATTTCCTTTGTGAAGAATAGTGCACCTTATTCCCACCTCACAGATACAGAACTGGGCAAAACAGTTTTTGTCTTGCAAAATTTGCACAGTATGTGTATGGCTTCATACATAGAAACAAAATTTTCCAAATACACCACTTAGACAAATTAAATACTTTTTTTTTTTGATTAAATTTGGGTCTTATTCTATATGGATCCTTTGAAATAATGAAATGAGAACAAATGAAAAAATTGTTTAAAAGGCTGAAACAAAAAAAAGGGCCTAAAAAATCTGTGTTTTTTTTCTAAATATTTGGGAAAGAAATCTACATAGATATGTGTTATGTTTTAGCATAAAGAGCTATGCTGTTTAGCATAAAGAGTCTTTGCAATATTTGTTTTAAAAACATACATTTTTAATTAAAAAAACCCTGACAGTACAGAAACAAATATAGAAAGAAATGTTTTTGTATCCTTCTTGTAATCAACTTAGAAAAAGAAAATTGTTTTTTATCAATCTTTCATTTAACCTTTTACGTATTTCTCGCAACCATATGATTTTGTTTCAAGGTAGTAGTACATCCTTTGTAGTTTCCAGCACTGGTTGTGTGGGTACAACAGGGTGAAGTAACGATGCTGACCAGAAGTAGGCATCACCATAGCATTTCTATGTGCCTTTCCTCCAGACAGGCCTGTGGCAAACTGCAACTGCTCTGCGCAACTGTACTACCCTTATGATGGCAGCAGTAACTCCTGCTGCAATAGTTCAAAATTCTCACAGTGCTAATGTAGCACTGCAGTTGGACTACTTCTAGGCAAATGTGATACAGTATTCTACAAAAGAACCTTAATAATTCAAAATGCAGAGGCCTTTATGGATAATTCAGAATAGTGAAGTAGAGAAAAAAGACTTAATCGGACTATACGCTGGTGAATAAGAACAAATTTGATTTCAGTGAAATTTTCTTTAACAGAGATTCCATTGCTTGTGAAGATCCAAGACAGAATTCATGCACTCAGCAATGGTGAATACTCTATTCCTCTTCTGTTACTGAGAACTAAACATACAGAGATAGGTATATGTATATGTCTATGTATGTGCTTATCATTCTCTTAGCTTCTTAGGAAAACCCTGTGGAGGAGAGTTTGTTCATCAGGGTTTTGTGTAAGCCCACACAAATTCCTCGGACACTCATTTCCAAGAAAAAAAAAATTAATTTAAACCAAAAGACAGTCTGCAGTCCCAAGCAACCTAAGGAAGATGTAATATAGTGAAAACATAATTACATGAGTTCATGAGGGGCAAATAAACTCCCTAGATCAAGTGTTATGCAGCAAGTGCTTTGAAACAAGCAAACAAAAAAAGCCACTATCACAAACTGGCAATGAAGTGCTAATGATGTCAGAATGAAAAAAAATCAGTACATTAAAAGAGGCTTTAGGGCTGCTTTGTTTGGTACTAAATATATTTGACATAAATAGCAGAGTGGACATCTATAAGAAAGTAGTCTTTTTTTCTTTCTTTTTTTTTAAATACTTGTAAGCTGTTTGTTTAATAGGCAAACTGGTGAAAACACCAGAAAATGAACTGTAAGTATGTAAATGCAAAGATGGCTTGCAAATATAAGTATCTTGTGGTAAGCAGTTAAAAAATGCTATCATTTTGCCTAATTGAATTATGACTCTCTTGAATAACTTGAAAGCATTGTACCCTTGAATCATACCATATGGGCAGGACTCACAAGCCATCAAGTATTTTTCTTTCAACTAATGCCAGTACAAATGCCAGTACAAGACACACAGCTGTGCTTAATGAAGTAAATGGTTCACTGAAACAAACTTCCAGTGACTTCTCTCCGCTGTCACTTGAAACATTGCAAGCTTTAAAAGAGATTTCAAGAGAAATTTGAAAAAAAAAATCCTACCATATGAGCAGGCCTCATGACCCACCAGGCACGGTGTGAAAAACGGGTGCACTCCAGTATGAGGCACAGGGAAGTGTGGGGAGAGTTTGAAAGACTGAGGAAGATCTGTTGGTTCTTCCCCATCTTAACTGTTCATAAGCTATGTGACGTGAAGCACCAAAGTTCATCTGGGAAAACTGCTGGAAGCCAGTTTCTAATTTTTCTCTATCTGTCTCAACTCCAAATGTTCTTTTCTTGTGCTCCCTTCGTTCCTCTCCCCTCCTCATCCCACTCACTCTTCATGCAGGATCTTGGATTTCACCCCCTGAGACTGCCTGCTGCTTCAATTCTCCCTTGCCATGTGCCCGCCATCCCACTCCTCCTCCATCTGTCTGGCTTCCTGGACCACTTCATTTTCTCATGTCAAAATCTGTATTTGCCATGGGGGTCACTCCGTTGACCTTGCTTTTATCTGAAATGTTTGTAGAGAAAGAGGCAATCCTTTACTGTAAATCATTACCACGGTTGCTCCTTCAGGAGGGCTTCCTTTGTTGCCTGTTATTGATTGTAATGTTATGTCTAAACTCAAGCACTAATCTTGAAAACACTTATTTGCCTGCTTGACTTCTCGCCTCAGTGATCCCATTGACTTCAATGGCAGTTTTGTGTGATTAAGAGTAGTGCGTTTTGACTCTTCATCTTTGTCTTTTAAATACAAAAGGTGGTCATTCTATTTGTACAACACTTTCAGGAAGCTATCTGAGGAAAGAATCCAGAAGCAATCCATGCTGATCTATCAACAGTTTTAAAGAAGAAAGAAATAAAAAATTTATGCCCAACTAGGCCTGATTAAACTTCAATTTGAACTTGTCCTGACCAGAAAATAAATGGCTTATGGAATCTGGATTTTTGCCTACTTGAAAAAGCTTGTGTGTGTATGAATGTGCGTGTGCAGAAGTATGATTTATGAAAGTATTGATTTTTTTGTTAAATAATGAATTAGATGTCCTACCACAATATTATTTATCAAACCTTTTTGTCATATAATTAAATTGTCACATAATGGATTACGTCCATATAGTTTCATTAAATATTTAAACCTACACATGACAGTTCACTTTTCCTTTCGCTAACAACACATTTCTTCTCTTCTTTCCCATTAAGGTTAACAGTAGCTGTTCTTTATCCTTTTCATTGAAGTTGCAACATCTGCTTTCTAATGTTAGAAAATATATGTCAAGCAAAACCATGGGGCTTGTATCTTTAGTTATTTTCAGCTTGGGTGCTAGCTCTTCTAACTCCTCAGTCAACTTTAATTGTACTAGTTAATGAAGTTCTCTGCCATGGAGCCAGTTATTCCATCAGTTGTCTCCAGATGCCAAAAGGAGAAGTCTGCTGCACAATAATAAATTAGTTAGAGGGACATGAGAGTGCTCAGGTTTTTTAGAGAAATATTTATTGAGGTCTGAGTGTGAGTAAATTCTCAGGCTTTAAGCAGGGAACAAGAAAAGAACTTTCCTTTGCAATAGTATATTCAAATAATTCTAAGGTCTACCAGAAAAAAAGTGTTATTCACCACCACGTCAAATGAAACTTTCAATAGAATTTAATATATATTTTAAAGTTGAAATGTTTTAATCCAAACTGGAAGCAGAGTATGTAGATAAATGCTCGTCGCAGTTGCAAGCAATTGTGTTACAGATTGAGAAAGAGGAAGTTGATCAGATGTCAAATATAACTGCACCCAATATAAGGCACTAAGAATCCTGTCAAACAATGTATCCTTATCCAGAAAAGCACTAAAGAAACTCCAACTGAAGAGAATGCTTTGAGAAAATTTCCAGAGTTAAAATATTGAAAATAATTCAGCCCCCCAGTGCAGTAATATCTTCAACTCAGGGTAACCCTAGAGATCTCCCATGTCACAATATTGCTGACTCTCCCACAGCTCTTCCAAGATATCAATAATTAAGGGAGGCAGGATAAGAAAGAAAGGAGAGGAATCCCATCCTAGATATTTTCTAATAAGAAAACCCACCCTGGATATTTTATAAAAATAAAAGAATTCTTTCCTCTAAATTATCTCATGTGGGAGAGTAGTGCACTACACTGACCCGATATTCTGAAACAGCGTATTTTTTCTATCCATTGCTTGCTCAGTGCTGCATCATGAAAAATGAGCTACCTAAGAATCCAGCTTTCTTTTCATCTCCTCCTCAAAGTAGTTGGGGATGTTTCAATTTTATGAACACTCCAGTGCCACACCATGGCCTGTTTCTGTCTTCCATGTCATAAATTTTACAAGCAACCTGATTATTGCATTCCCAATATTTCTTAATTTTCCTCTGCCTTCAACGTTCATTATCATTTATGAGACTGTAACATGATCTTTAATTACTTGTAACTGTAGTCTCACTGGGGATTTAAAAAAACCTAATTTTGTACTTTACCGTCAGGGAAAAGAGTATGACCAAACTTTAATATACACTGTGGGATTGAAAATATATTTTCTAAACCTGAATATATTTAAGGTTCTTGAGTGTGTTGCTTCTTATGTAATTTTTAATGTATACAATCTGGATATTTAGGCCTGGGCTAGTTTTCTAAATTTCACTTCTGGACAACAGAGATAAATGGACACTTCCAGTGGCATAAGATCAATTTACCACCCTTACCACCCATTAAATGTCTCACTTGACTTTAAAAGAAACCAGGCTACTATATCCATGACACAAGCATTTTGTAATAGCAAAAAATCTTTTTATCACCTGTGGTGGGAGACAATATATTGAACTGATCCAGTGAGGCAGTTCTTGCGCTGAAGCTATATTTCTGTGCATGGTTGGTTAAATGCACACAAGCAGAGGTCCATATTCAGATATTAACATGGTAATTACATATGGAATATGTTTTGCAAAACAGTAATTTACATGCATGAGAGCATGAGGACGTGAGCATGCCTTTATTGATATACATATGTAGATCTGCCCGAAGATAAACAAGGTCATACCAGTGTTATCCTAAACCAAATACAAATCCTCTCTGGTTCACCATAGTTTTGCCATCTTAGCTAAAGTAAAAATAGTTTTAGAATATGAAACTGAAGCAGAAATCATGGAATCACAGAATCATAGAATGCTAAAGGTTGTAAGAGACCTCTAGACCTAGGTGACCACATGGAGGGTCACCTAGAGCACGTGGCACAGGACTGCGTCCAAGCAGGTTTTGAAGATCTCCAGAGAAGGAGATTCCACTAGCTACACTCTGGTCAGAAATCTAGTGATGTGATCTTAAGTCCCTAAGCAGGAGATTACTAGAATATGTGAACGTTTCTCCTTGTGAAAATCCAGTACAAATTGCTGGACTCGTGCAACTCTCCCAAAAGCATTATAAGAATGCCTAATGATCCCCAAAATAGAAACTATCCTTTTCAGATAATCTTTAACTTGCAAGACTACTTCGTACACTTTTAAGTGCAGCAAAAATACTGCCTGTCTGTGACTTTAGGTCCTCGCAAAGATGGTATTCTATGGCCTGCGTGAGGGTTCACGAGTCTTTTATTCGTTAGCAAGGCCTGTGTTGTCATCTTTCCTGATCCGGTTAGCCGAGGGGAGATTACTGTTTCTTTTAGAAATATATATGCCAGGTTCAAAGTATAAGAATGGGTGTGTGGGGCATAGGAATCTGAAAAAAACAGACTCTGATTGTTCAGAGTTGTACTTTATTCTTAAGTATTCCTCAGTAAAGAGCTGCTTTAAGTAAGTGGCCTTACTGAAAACTGGGCATCTGTTTTCTAGTTTCCTTTATGATTTCATTTTTCTTACCCTTGTATTCTATATGACCTGTTCTCTGTAAGTTTCTGGAAACCCTTGAATCAAGGCTGACAGCTTTCCAGTAAATGACTATTCAGATGAGATGTAGTCCATCTGAAATATAAAGGGCTAGCATTTTTCAAGAAGGCTGCATAGTTCCTTTTGATTCAGTCAGCAGTTTAAGAGATATTGCTGCTGCCATTTCTAGTTCTGGTGCAACTAGAAAAGTCTTCTGTATATTTTATTCCCTCACTCTCCTTTTTTTTTTTTTTTTTTTTTTTTTTTTTTTTTTTTCCCCCCCCCCCCTTTTTTTTTTTTTTTTTTTTTTTTTTTTGTTCTTTCCCTCATTTTGTGCTTGCTTCTGCACACCTGCACACCAGAACCATATCTAAGAACGACGGTGAATAATTCTAGCTGCAGGATATGAACCATTTTATTCGTGTCTTTGGTAGTAGCAGGTTTTTTCCTTGGGAGATAACTCAGTAGAAATGGACAAACAGCTGGAAGAAATAAAAATTCTCCTGAATCATCATTCTTGTTTTGAGCAATCTGTTCTGGTGAGATAAAGATTTTTTTCCCCAGCTGTTTCCATTTCTAGGCTTTAAATGTTGATGCCTTCTCACTGCATGTCCCTCTAATTTCTGACCTTAAAACAAAGTAACTTTAAAACAAAGTCATTTTTCTCATTTTGCAATAACTCTTTTTTTACAAGAGGCTTATTGTCTACTGCAGCAACTGCAGCTCCTTCCATATTGTGAAGAATATGGAGCCCATGCTGCTGGGTGGGAGCTATAATCCTAGCAAAGGTGAAATTTGAATTTGCTGAGCTCAGTGTCCTAGAGAATTAACTCAGCAGAGGAGATAAGGTGCAACTGGGAGTTTAATATAGGCTGGGGTGGGAAAGGCCTCAGAAGGATGTGAAAAATGCCTTGATGGGCCACAGGACACAACATGAGTCCTATATGTTTAACCAGGCCGAGATTTCCACACTTTTAGAAACCTACTGGAGTTGCACTTCTTAGCTTTTCTGATGGCAAAATTAAAGCAGCTCTGTGGAAAAAATGGAAAGACAGAATTAACGATGAACCTTTCCAAATGTTTTAGCGATGAATTCATTCTTTGTGTCTTGTCATCTGAGGTAGATGTGTAGTTCCTAGTTAATTAAGGAGGAGCTGCAGATACTTGGCTTGGGATGCCTTGAGGGGTGTTGGACCTGCTGCAGGAGAGCAAGGAACAAGGAAGGGGCAAAAAGAGAAGAGGAAAACAGGGGGTGACATGTTGGGGCAGCCTGGCTGCCTTCAAAAAGTTGTGTGGTCAAAGAAGATATTCACTATAACATCTGTTGTGTGTAAGTGTGTGCCTTGAACAGCATGCTGCTGGATTCACTTGCCTGTGAAAACCAGGGTTGGGGTCTCGTGGAAAACCAGCCAAGATATTGAACTGTGAACTATAATTAGCAAATGCACTTCTGTAAAACCGCTCTGAGGAATGTGATTAAAGCACCATTGTAAGTGGTTGCAAGGCCTCTTATGAGTAAATGAATGGCCTTAATTACTAAACAGGACACTGATATATGGGCCACATCCTCAACTTTTAATTTACTATTTAATTTTAATGTTGGGTTGCCTCTGTTCCTTTGAAATGATATACTCTGAATTAAAAGCGTATACATTTCAAGTATTGTGTTCATGCTATTGTACTGTCTGGTGTTCCTTTGGTAAATGAATATTAGAATTGACTTTTTGGCGTGTTTATTGCTAGATCATTAAATATATAACTTAACCTACCTGGCATGCATGGAGTTGGGTGGATGAAAGAAGTGGGTTTTCTTTTTTCTCCTTCTTATTATACAGTATTGCTATTTGGCAGCTAATTCTGGGCTGAAGAAGGCCTTAAAAGCCTTCTGAGTTAGGTGAAAGGGTAGAAACTTTGTTCTTTTTCCTGTAGGATTTCTTCATCCTTTTCATTTAATGCAAAAAATACAAAATACATACCTACTAATTTCTATAAATGTCATAAAGTACAAAGGGAGAAAAATGATTAACTTCTTAACTTATTTTTATCTGCAGTTTGAGCATTTTTAAATATAAGAATATGCTGCTAAGCATGGTTTCCTGGATATTCTCTGGATGCTGTGTATTATTTATTCATATTAAATGATATGTAAATTCCAACAAGTCTTTGTTCCACATGTAGGAATTACTCTAGGAGGTTTCCTAGGGTTATTCATTTTGTTTTTGCCCTTGGCTTTTTGTTTGAAGAATGATGGAAAAACATATGGACATGTATCAGTATATGCATGGATAATTTCAAGTGTTGCTTCACACTTGCAGTGTGAGTCAATCTATTATGCAAAAAATGACACCTCTGATGAGGCCAGAAATGCCAGTGGGAGCATAGCAATATTTTATTAGCCATTCTCTTTTGTAATTATTCCTATAATAAAGCATTGCAGGAGAACATGAGAAAATCATCTATGAAATATAATCTTGCCCGGAAAATCATGGTTGCATAAGATTAGGAATCATATTTGATCTTTAATTTTAAATTGGTTTCAAAAGTAACATGAGAAGCCCAAAAGCCTGAATAGTTAAATACTGTTTAAATTTCATCAATGCTATGCATACATAAATCTTTTGTTCTTTATATTAGTTTTTTCATTTAACTGAAACTGGTAAAACAGCCTACATTGCATTCAAATAAAGACAACAAGCAAGCAATATTTAGGAATAAAAACAGATTTTGTGAGAAGAGGAAATGTTTTGTGTGGAATCTATCAAATACATTTTAAGTCACATTGTTTTTCCTCCAGGGTTTCTCTTTGTTTTGTTGCTTCAGATACTAGATACTAAATTCAGTATTAGATCCCAAAAGAAAGGTTAAATATAGTGGTATAGGGATCAATCCTGTTGGACTATATATCGCAGAACTCACTACTATTCTGTGGTTTCTTTTATTTTTTTCAATTTTGGGGTGGTTTTGATTATAAGCGGAACTTATTAGTTTCTGTAATGATGTCTTAGTTGGTAATTCATTGGATAGAGAATATGCCAAAATCTTTTGCATTCAGGTAGAGGCAGGTAGGAGTTATTCCAGGTCATTTCTTTCTCAGAGACAAGGATGCTATTTTTACTACAGACAAATCAGCATGGAATCAAGAATCTTGCCTTTTAAGCAAGCTTCTAGTTTCTAATTTAAGCCTAGCAAAATAATTAATTGTCAAGAGATAATTGTGGTCTATATTTCGCTTTGAGTTATGTGAAGAAAACAACACTTTGCTGTACCACCTTCAGAGAAGCACGGGGAAAAAAGTATGCCTCAGAGCTGGGGCATTTTTTTACTTAATTTCTCTTCCCAAACTTTGCATGTTAATATAAACATCAATTCACTCTGAAGACCGTAGTATGGTTATGTTATCAAGGATTGTATGAAAACTATACTTTCCATATTTAATTAAAGCAATAAGATGGAGTCTTTAAACAGCATTTTCCTTACTGAATTTTTTAAAGGATTATGGTACCAATACATTGAAATAAGTGGAAATATCCCAATTGTGTGACTAAGACTGAGGTCAGTGGTATTTTTTTCCAGAGAAAACTTCAAAATTGTCCCGTTATTCTGTAGGATCCAGATGTTATGAAGGATCTCTGTTGAATTCAAGGAAAATTATGTTATTTTAATCTTGCTGCATTTTGGAATTTTTGTTAAAGAAATATGTGAGGGACAGTTGGTGCCTTCAGTCAGGAAGATGAAAAGGGATCATTAGGAAGATGTGGGGACAGAATGATCATACACCTCTTGCAAAGAAATGCTATTGAGACAAAGGAAGTTCATGAAAATTTAGTACATTTGAGGCCACCTCAGTCTTTTCATAAGGCTTTCTGTATATGTCTTAGTATAAAATGACTAGCACTTGTATTTTGATGAGCCTGTATTTGAAGGAATATATACAAAATCATATGGGTGGAAAGTATTTTAAAAGCCCTAATCTTTAAATTGGGAAGGAATTTTCTCTTAGTGTCAGTAGTTTTAGTGTCAGTAAGGATGGAAAAATCTTTCCAATGTCTTTGGTATGTCCCATTCCAAATCTATTACAGACAATAAATTTTGCATACTGGCACAAGTTCTCCAGCTGTACTTTAAATAGATTTGAGTGCATACTACTCAGAAATTGAAGCAGTTGCAAAACTGAGTCATGAATTTTATACTTTCTAGATTGACTATTGAATAAAAAACATCAAAGTTATTTAGGAAGCTAAATTGGAATGACTTCAGTATCTAAGTCATTTCTAATAATGGAAATTACATCCTTAAATCATGTAGTTGTATTGAAAATTTCTCCCAAAGTTCTGTAGTGACCAGAAGGATATGCAGAAAGTTGAATGGCAACACAGCTAAGTGCCAATGTCCTTATGAGATGCTTTTGATAACCAGCTGTACCTCTTTGCATGACCCCTCTGGGCCAGTCTGATGAGGAGGAAGACAGATTCTCACCCCTTTTGCTCAGGTCCAGGATCTGTAGCTCCTATAATAAAAGAACTATGGCTTCTTTGGCTCTTTTGCCATCATGCTAAAGGACAGCAAGAGTGCAAGCATGTATTTGTATCCTCATGGAATGAAAAAGTATATTAACTTCATATTTGTCCTTCTGTCTATGCATACCTTTTCTTTCTATTTTTTCTCATGACACTACTGTAGGATTTTCAAGCTATGTTAGAATCCCAGTTCTATATGACGGAGACTTTGTCAAACTGACTTGATTTTTGATCAGTAGGAAAAAAGTTACTACTTTTTGTAATGTTTATATGTACACAAAAAACAGAGGGCTTGTTGCTTGCTGTTTGTTGATGTCTTGTTTTTGGAATAATAAAGTCAAAATAGCTAATCAAGATTTTAAGAGTTTGCTAACATGACTTGTATTCTAGTCTAATCAAATGAAATAAGGTTACAGGTAAAAAATATTTTGTAGGTTTGAACTAACTAAAAATATTTTTCTGTTGTTTCAAGGCAGCTGTACAATGACGCTTCTCCTCTCTGTCACTAGTAATTAGAAGAAACACACATCTGCAATTTTCTTCATGAATTGCATGGATTTCCTACACATCACAGAGATGATAGTGAAAATGCTGGTGTTCAGTAATTATGTTCAACACTTCAAGGGTTTGCACAGATATGTTAATAATCCCATTAATCTTCTTTCTTTATATGTAAATCTGTAGCCCAGATGTTGCATCATTTGCAAATCTTGTAATTAAAACATTTTATAACTCGCAGTTATGAAAAGGGGCAGTAGACTAGAAAATGGGTAAAAATGCTTGCCTAGGACATTACCATGGTAACACACTGACCTCCATTCAATTAGTTACAACTAAAGATCCAGCTATTAATTATAACGGTCAGAGAAGGATATAATCTGAATCTCCTTTTACCTTTTTAATGTGGACATTTCTCACTTGCCATAAATCTCTGACTTTAAGAGACAAAGCTCCAAACCTAAGGCATTAAAAGTGATAGCGTTTAAATCCTGATGGAAAGTGGAGGACAGTTAAGGAATCTCATTTATCAGCTGTATTCAAGGTACTTCTTTAACTTTTTGTAGCCTAAGCACTCTGTCAGGCAAGCTTCAAAGTGAATATTCATTATTGCTCATTTAAGCTATTGAAATCTCTATGTGTCAGAAATTATCTCTCAGTTTTAGAAAGCCACTGTTAATTAGGGCCAAACTAATCACCATAGGACTCATGGAAATAGATAGATGCCTCTCTTTGTCAGAGTTTTATGTTTTGCTGTAGAAAAGTTATTATTTCCTTGGCATGTTATCAAAAAAAGTTACATGTTGATTATAGAAGATGCTCTGCTTTCTGGCCCTGGAACAATCCCACTCTGGTCATATGGTCCCCTTGCCAACTGGACAGTAAAGCACACATCAGCATTTGTGGGCGGGTGTGGAAGATAAGCCTCACCAAATTCCTCCTCAACCTTTCCAATAAATGTAACTTTTGAGCTTATAATATCTCAAAATTCTGGGATAAGAGTGAGTGTTTTTATTTATTATTTGTGGTTAGCTCCAAATTAAGTTAATTTTGCAAAAGACTAGGTATCCAGCACAGTCAATTTATGCTTCTTCCCTGTCTTTCGCCCTGTCTTTCCACTTAAAGTGAAACATGTTCAAAATTTGTCTCACCAATGCTGGTGTTATGAAGACATTTATTTAGGCCGTGTAGATTCTTGGTGTTATGTGGTTTTTGACTCTGCCCTGATAATTCATGACAGCATGGAGCAAACAGAGTGACCTGCTTGGGAATAGAATCTGAAAATCACTGGACTGGACAAAACTTTAGCCTGTCAAAGTATGTGATTACTCTATAAATGGCATCCAGCAATTCTGGATTTGACCCACATAGATTAAAATGTGCATTTAAACACATCTCTCCCTCTCTTGTGTTATGTAATAACAGCCAAGATATCTCACCCCAGAAGGTGTTTGTGCATTTTTTATGATAGTCATACCCTGCCCAGATGGCAAGCGTACAAATTGTATCCCATTTTTTGTAGCCCTATATGAGACAGAAAGCACAGAGCAGTGTGACACCAAATATTCTCTGAAATTAATTTGAGAAGATCCATATGCAAGATGCAAATATACACTAATCAGTGAAAATGGCCACTGAAATCTTTCTTTTTACCTTGTTTATTTTAAGGGTTCCCCTATGTATATAACAACCCAGAGTAATTGTACTCTAAGTGGTTCAAAGATGGAATTATGCAAATCAAGCATAATTCATTTCTATGTAGTCCTTAAATTATTTGTTTTACTGGATTCAATAATTCAATGCAGAGACTGTATTGAATGTCTGTTCTTTTTTTTTTCCATTTTTTTCTTGTAAAGTATGAGGGAGTGAAAGGGTGATATGTTCATTATGTTGTTCTGAGAGCTTCTTAGAACTATTTTGATGACATATGGTTTTCCATTTAAATGGATGTAAGCAGAGATCAGATTTTCAGCTTCAAGGAAGAATTTGCAATCAATCTGAGAAGAAAAACACATACTTAACCATATTTGAGGCACTCACAATATAGGAGACTTGAACATTTCAATGAAGTAGAAGGAAAAGAAAGTTGTAGAAAGAAAGTTGTAGAAAGAAAGAACATAGCTTTAAAAAGTTTCTGGAACCATAGAAAAAGGCACTTCTCTACATTCCAACATAATGCTCAGATTTTGTGTGTGCGTGAAAGTTGATCTTCAAGAAAGCTAGATTTCTTGCTATAGCCATTTAATTGCACATACAGAAGAGGCGTAACTCTGGATCAGAACAGTAGATATTAGGGGGTGGTACCCAACCGTAGGCAAACTTGCTATTATTAATTCTATAGAGTCAGCAAATTTCCCACGTCGTATTAGTTATATCTCCCTGCTTCTACCTGACTTAAGTTTCAGCTTTCCAGCTCTTTCTGTGACATATATTCTGCTTGGATTTATTTTGTATACATCACCACAAAAATGAGTCTGGCCTCTCTGAAGACTTCAAAAATACCCTCTTTATTTTTAATCAATATCCTTTATTCTTTGCAGCATTTAAATTCTTTCATTATGTCCCTTCTTAACCATCTGTTCCAATTCAGTGAACCAACTTGATAGTTTCTTTTTCCATGTGTCATTTTTCAAGCCTTCCCTAATGTATGTTAGAAGCAGTGACATCTGAGGTGTCACAACTCGAATATGCAGAGTGTCACACTCCTGAATATCCAGAAGGCCTATTAGCTCAAGTTCTGGATTGCACTTTATTTTTCACAGGACTTCTAATTTCAAATTGATTTATGTTCTGTTACCTTTGAAGAAAGGCACAGCTCTCGTGCATCATCTACTTGGCAGGAATTCATTTTTTCCCCTTTATCTCAAATTTGTAGTAGATGTGTTTACATTTTGTGTGGAAATATGAATGTACATGTACATATGCACACGAATACCCAGACATATGTACTTAACTGAAAGTCAGATATTGAAAAAATATATCCTCTGGACAGCATATGCCTTAAAAGTGTATTAAAAGCAGAGGAGGATGGTGGAATCACTTTGCCCTGAGGAGAGGGTGTTTTGGAAGGAATAGTATTTCCTGTGGCATATAGTGGGTGGACTTTATATTATCCTTAATGATAGCACAGATTGTCCCATGACTCCCCCTATTGCATTTTTACTTCAGTACAGGAAATAAATATATTTTCTCAACACATTTCTCAGAAATATGTCAGAATGACTTTTGCTTTCCTTCATAGAGAGTGAGCAAGAACATGAATCCCTATTTTAACTAACCTTTCGATTGTCCATAGGGAGATGAAGGAATCTTCTTGCAGGACATCCTCTCTTACATTACAAGGGCGGGGTCGATTCTCTAAATCTGTAGTTTCAGGTGGCAGTGCACTGAATCAGACTCATGTAAATAGCGAAAAGAGTATTTCTAATTTGTACAATATATATAGTGCCATACTACATCGAAAGTCTAAGGGGTTTTGTGGGGCCTTTTTTCCCCATACAAATTCAACTTATGATCTAAAACTTACTTTGTGACAAAACTAAAATCAGATGAAGGAAGTCCAACATAGTTAGGAAAGGTTGACTCACTGTGACCCAAATGTCTGACCTGATATTGCTCTCCTTGCTAGTATTCACCCTGCAGGCATTATCAAATCTATTCAAACTACTGTACACTTAATTTGCTGTGACACAATTAGAGCATTAGTAAACTTGGCTAGTCATCACAAGTCATTGTTTTATGAACAGAGTGAAGCTGTAATGATAATACAACTCTGACAATTCAAGGAGTGAGAAAACACTGATTAAAAAAAAATAGAGCATACAGAATGTCTTCTCTCTCCCTTTCTCTTTTTTACCCTTCATCTTCTGAAGAGACCCCTATTTACAATCCCATGTTTGCTGAAGCTTTGACATTGAGGCCTTGTAAAATGAACCAAAAAAGACAGCACTGTGCCATACAAAATAGTCCCCTTGCTCGATCAAGCTGCCACATGTCTTCCTTTGAACATGAGTAGACATAGCTTAGTCCCATCAATAGTTTACTGACCTGTGCTGTGATAACATTGCCATCTCCTGAGTATGCAGCATGTGACATTTTGCAAGCACATTGAATGAGGAAGAAGGGAAGGGGAGATAATGCTTAATCCTGCTTGTCAGGGCATGCTGGACAAAGACATGGGTAATGAGTGGGCAAAAAACTCTTCTGCTGACTGATCGCAACCCTGTGCATTTATACTCTTGAACTTTGTAGTATCTTGATAAATGGAACAGTTTCTGTTAAGATTGGTCAGGTCTTAGCAAAATAAACATCAGCCAAATTAAACAAAAAAATATGAATAATAAAAGTGCCTCAGTGCACTAGAAGTTTGGAAGGGCTTAATTCAACTAAGAATGTAGGTGACTGTGTCTGAGATCATAATATATTTAAGAACTAGTTACACACTTATTGCAAGAATGACCATCCTTCTTATTAGCTTCAAGTCAGACCTAAAAGTGAAAGGTCAAAATTCCAGTTATTGTATTTGCCTGCCAAGAAAGTGCTCAGTTCACAAGTATTATGGAGCTCAATAATTTTTAAATTTAAGATGCCTATGATTTACATTTACTTTAAGAACTGATCTTGATTTTCTCTGATTTTACTAATTGTTCATGTAACAAGAAATCAACCAAAACTATGAATGAATGAATGATACTGAAATCAGAGATTTTTTTTCACAGCTTTTTTTGTTGCATTTTTACTTTTCCTAAAAGATGAACCAAAATAACACGATCTGTTAAATAATACGATCTGTTAGCCCTTCAAGTTTGTCTTTTTTTTTTTTTCTTTTGAGCTGGTGCCTGAAGAATGATTATAATACTCTACAGTCATCTCTTCTGAGAATAAGTTCCTGAATTTGTAATAATAATCTCCACAAGAATCTCTAAAAAGTTAGGAGGAAGATGAGAATCATCCTATCCCTAGAGACACAGATAGAGATGTGAAAGCAAGGCTTGGTCATCTTAATTTGCGTTGTGCAGCTATGAAGATCAAGATTTTGAATTTTCTACCTCCACCTCATCTGGAAGGTTTTAAAAGGATCTTGAAGGATCCTTGGACCTAATACCTCAAACTATTCCCCTGTGATTTTTCTTTTCTTCGCTTTCTTTGATATGTCAGCAGATCACTTCTTTCCTCCGACAAGCGAACCAAGGCCCCTGTCTTAAAATGTGAATTCAGTGCCCTATTTCCACTCTAAAGTCATTTACGACATCAGATATATTTCTTTTTTTCCCAATCAGTGTTTCCTGAGTAGCTTCTTCATGAAAAAGAAATGTGCAAAATGCAAAATAGTGCTGATGATAGAAATTTATTTTTCTTTTTTTTTTTTCCACTTAATGCAGTATACCCACATGGGCTTACAGCATGTCAGTGATTTTGACACTTTTTGAGAGCTGTGTAGCCCCTTTCTAGCTTCTGTTTCACCCATTCCATACTCTTTGTGCTTGGCAGTGTCTCTGCACATGCTTACAGAGGGCAGGCTTCCTAGACCACTTCGTGGTAAGTTTTGCATGGGAACCCGTTCAGCGTAGTAGCCATGGAAATGCTTAACTTCTTTCGTCAGACAGGGCTCTGTACAGATTTTGCTGTTCTTGTGGGAAAAAACAACAGCTGAGCTATAGATGAATCTGACACCCTAAAATTGTTCTATATTAGCTCTTCAGGCATAGCTCTTCAATTGAGTGTAAGGCCCCTGGTAGGAAATATATCCTCTTAGCTACAGATGGAGAAAGGAAAAAGATAAAACTCTCAGAAGGGTGTTATAGCTTTTTTATTTAATTTCATCTGTGTTTTCAGACAGCTTTCTATCCTGTCCAGGAAGAAGCAGGTGCAAGGAACAATCCCTGGCTAATGTGTAAGCTCTGTTCTGATGCTTCTTGGGGAGAAAAAAGTATGCAAACTCTTCGCTCACTTCTTTATGGCCTAATGCCGTGTGAAGTTGTCCTTGCTTTGCCAGGGCAGACTTCTTCTTATGCAACTTCTAAGCTACAAGCTATTTCTTGATTCTCCAAAAATATGACTTAATTAAATGACCTCTTTTGGGCCTTAACCCATGTGAATGAGAATGATAAAAGTTTAGAGGAAAGGACATTAAAATAGTGCTTTGGGAACAACTCTTATACTAGCAAACCATTCAGAAACGTATCTGAGCTAAGATACTAAAACTGAAATGGTTGAACTGGAGCCAGAATCCAAGACACCCATCCCACTCTCTCTTCCCACCCCAAAAGGCAGCTGCATATTAAACATATGCAAAATTTCATTACTGTAGTCCATCTGTAATTTAAACGAGCAATACTCATTACAAAAATATTGTGGCAAAGAAATGAAATTCTTTGTTCTTCATATTGAGCACCGCCCTGAACTACTTGAGACTTTTAACCTGATGTTTTAGAGCTTAGGACTGCATTAGAATATCAAATGAAGTTCCACTCCATTTAGCAGTAACATTCATGTTTAATTAAAAATTACAGATAGCTAGAAACATGCAAGTCTTAGCTTTCCGTAATGCTCAAACTGCTAGAGAATTGAGTGGATTTAATCCTATTTGAACCTTCTGCAGTTTTCTTTCTCTGCAAAATAAGTAATTCACTCTATTTTTTGTTTGTTCATTCTGCAAAAAGTATATTTGCCCATACAGCATTAGATCATATTTTATCATAATTGATTTTGTAACATCATGGACTGGTGTGGATAAAGCTGCACAGTTAGAGGTGATATAATACAAACAGGCAAGAAGATAGGCATAGTATTTTTTCTGGTCAGTAAAATATAACATATTGTTTGCCAATCTAATGAAATTGGTTACTGTTCTATAACTTGTAATTTTCCTCCCTTTATTTTACATTTGATTAAACCATTACTTTTATTAACAAAGAACTTGACTTCATTGTTCTACCATTTGGTTTCTAGGGTATTCACACTATTCTGTAAATTCTGTTTTCAAGAAGATATAAGATGTGCATGCGTTTCCTGGCAAAGCAGTGTTCAGTTGCAAAAGCTATCTTAGTAACCAAGTGATAGATTAGTTTCATGAAAGAACATAATCAGATAAAATGACAGGAATTCATTCAAATATGTTAAAACTGAGGAGTGTTTTTTTTTTTTTTTTTTTTGAATAAAAGGAAAATCTTTATCTGAAGATATAATGTGCCTCTAGGACGTGATGTTGGATATTGCTACATGAATTAAATCTCAGGATGACAGGATAATTAATATAATAACTCTGTCCTCATAAAGAGCTCCAAAGGTATGAACAGGTGTATATAGGATAAATGTTTTTTCCATCCATACATACACTATGTACAGAGTGCACGTAGCACTCTAAAAGGTCTACAGCAATGTCAGAACCTGGTTCACGGTTCTTTGGCTTAGGAAGGATTCTCTGCCTCTGGGGCAAGAAAGGCCCATTCACTAAACAGGAAATAGTTTCTGATTTGGAAAAGTGAATGAGGCAAAAATGGTTTCGATTCAGGCTGAGTTCATAGCTTACTTGCTGTTGAGGAAAGGGAAAATAACCTTCAAATTTAACTCCAGTCTTCCACAGATGATACATCTCAGTTTTTTTATTTGTTGAAAATTATGATATTGAAAACAATTGAAATACGAATTGAAAATATTTAATTTCATCTCTCCAAAAAATGATAACAACAGAAAAAGTGCAAATATGTGTGTGTCTCCTCTCACTCTGCTTCGTAATGAATGCGGGGTATTGCAATGATGAGTTCACTTAGAAATAAGCAGACAGACCTTAGCCGTGTATTGTAGTTAGTTGCTCCGTATAAGCTTTTTAGCAAGGCTAGAGGCAATTAGGTGGAAAATTCTCTTTCTCCGTGTGTGTCTGCAACTACCATTGCTCATGTTCCGCCGGAATGTCTAAGGACAAACTCTGCTTTTAATACATTTCAGGGCTCTACCCGCCTACGAGCTGTGCAGACGCAGTATGAGCAATGCACACCCTATGACTTGTAATAGTGATTGTTTCCTTCCAGAAAGAATGGCAGTCTGGGGCCAACAGTAGGTGGCAACAAGCATCACAGTGAAAAATAGATTACTCTGCTTCAGTGAGAGGAAAGATGAAATTTAAATTCCATCTAGAGCTTCTAGGGTGGCCAAATATCAAGAAAAAGAACTGAATCAGTGCATATGTCATGTGCTTTGGCCTGCCCTTCTCCCTGGATGCCCCTCTGTACTCTCTTGGGTCCGGAGCGGATGTGACAGATGGTTTAGACTGTGATTCCTCACTCACTCCAGTCAAATGTCCCTTGCCAAAGGCCAGTAGGCTCAGTTCTCCAGGTAGTTACTGCCTGTCTTCTGAAACATGCCGTGAATTCATAAATTAGGAAACTGAATATAAAACTCGCAACAGGCTGGCAAAATTCTTCTGGTTTTCCCTTTTTATTTACAGATTGTGCCAATAAGCATCAAATAAAATATTTTGGTTTATACCAGACATTAATTCTGCTCTTTTAAGATGTTGTTTGTTCAGGAACGCTCAAATTGGTTGCAGCAGCATCTGTTTTTCAGTTCTTCTTTCATCTAATTTTACAGCTGGATTCTCTGAGCCACAAGAAGGTCAAATGATTTGCCCTGACTCTGCCTATGAATTTATGGCATATGTCTGACAATCAGAGCCCATATGCTTGCCAGAAGTGTGTTACATATTTTAAATATATGGCTTAAAATAATGACTTTTTTTTCTAGGAAAAGTGTTGCTGCTGAAGTGATTTCTTATTTTGCTAAATTAACAGAATATACTGAATTCTATTATTCTATAACACAAATTTGTCTTTAGACTTTTACTAGCAGTAAAATCTTACTTTTTTAAAAAAAAAACCCTCTAATCTTTTATTGGGGAAAAAAAATGAAAAAAAAAGTCTTATTTTATGGCAAATTCTACGGCACACTCCAACAACAACAACAAAAAAAAGAACAATTTACTTCAGGTGTAACCATTGGAGTTTGAATCCAAACCCAGTATTTTTAACATAATGAAAACAACCATTTAATTCCATATTTCATGTACCTTGGTTTTGGATACCTTAGTACTCTCAAAAAATGAGAAGAGCAGAGAAAGAACATTTAACTCTGTATTCTTCACTTTTTTTTTTTTTCCAACAAGGGGAGAAAGTATAAAAGTGCTTCAAGATATGAAACAGATTTATTTTGAGACGTAGTTCATCCATGGCAGTCCAGGATCACATAACCCTAGTTCTGTCAGTGCTCCCTATTCCCCTCTTGTCTTGGTGCTGTCTTTGGAGGAAAGGTCTAAAGTGCTTTCGGTGAGTTTAGCAGCACTGCTAAGTAGTAGTTCACTTAACCCAAACTCAGGTAGCCTAGGTAGGATCAAGAGTGTGTAACTGAACCAGCCTTCCCTTCTCCAAAACAAAACCAAGCAAAACAATGATACTGAAATCTCTTCTCTCCCTCAGAGGACTGTTACTGTGAGAACATCAAAGGTGCTACTACTCTCCAACCTGCACCTTATGTCGTATGCTGCTCTGGTTGCACTGATGGTCTCAAGTGCCACCACGCTGCTGTTCACATCTACACCAATATTACAGACTCAGCATATAACAGTAATTCTTCCTCGGATCTGTAGTTTTGTTTGGATGTGCCAAATATTTGAGGTTTAATTCAAAGAAGATGAGGTTAGCTTGCTGGCCCAGAGAAGTGTCATTTGTTTAGGGATATTTATCTTCGTGGGAATGATTGACATTACTTGCAGGATTCTCAATTTTAAATTTATCTCTGCACACAGAAGCATATATTTAAAGAGGAACCAAATACCAGGTAAACTATGACCACAGAGCTGGTGTTGTGCTGTGTTTAAGCTTCAAAATTTAAGCATATTTCACTTGTTGCAACCCAGGATGTATTCCTAATAAAAGAAAAAACCCTAGTTATAGGGCTTTCTGGCTCCACCTTTTAACTCATGAAGTGCTGCATGATTTATTGATTTGTGGGGGGAAGAGAAAAGAGCAAGTCTTTACCAAGCTCCTGTTCAAAACCTGGGGAAGGCTCACAGTTGCACCCTCATGTGGAAGACATTGTCCATATAACATGGCAGCGAGACCCTGGCAATCCTCTGAAATCCTCATCACTATGGGAAAAGACAGACCATCAAAACATTGGTTGTCATCAGGATGAGCCCTGAGAGCAAGACAGGGGCCCCACTAGCTGTATATGGTGGGCAGGTCTGGTCCCCAGGCAGATAGGGGTGCTGCATCCTTGGATAGAGAAGGCATCTATCCATCTGGAGGATGGACAGATAGGGCAAGGATTCCTCCAAGTGAGGACAAGGGGGCTGAGGACACACACAGATATATTACAGTGTAATCAAGATGGTTGATATGGTAAAAGTTAAACAGATTTTTAACAAATCCAACAAAGACAAGAGGTGATAGAGGCAGGCAGCATGTTCCAACACATAGGTAGCAGGACAGATACTTCAGGGAGAAGGCAGTAACGTACCTTCTAGCAACCTCCTTGTGGGTGCTGAGGGGCTGCGAGGGAAATTGACCTCAGAGATGGCATCCAAGGTCAGGTGCTTGCATCCCTATAGGTGCCCCTCCTATAGCCTCCCTTGGAGCCACGGTGTTGGGTTAGACGAACTTGGGAGCTAGACCTTTCTTATTCTCTTTTATTGGGCCCAATTCTGAGGTTTAGTTTCCTGCACAGTCACAGTCTACCATTAAATATCAATTAAATATCATAGCTTCTGGACACAAAAGAAATAGTATCCTGTAGAGAAGAAAAAATCATATGGAAAAAAAATGTATGTATTTTCATATGGAATCTTTAGTTGATCTCACTGCAGTTATTTTCTTCCTATCATTTTTAAATAAATAGACTGAAAATTTAAAGCAATTAGTTCTGTTAGGTACATTAGAGCAATACACATTCTGAAGTGGGGAGCTACTGGAGCCCCACCTGATGGATCTCTTTAGGAGGACCTTAACTTTAAGAGGATGCCTTTACAATGCCTTGCCAATACACACAATACTTAGCCTTCTGAATAAAAATATAAAAAACAAAGGAATTCTTGTCTTTGTGCTGCAATCCTCACACATTATTTTTTCTATAGGAATTGAGACTTGTAAGTTTTTCTAAGTTCAGTCCTTTTCAGTTAAATGCATCTTTTTTTGTGAAATATGAGCTTTTTAAAACAAATTAACAATATTCTTAAAGGCAAATAAGTTAAGGTTTATACTTAGATATATATGCATATATATGTAATCTTTTTTCTTGATGGAAGTTCTCATTTGGTGCATACTTCAGAGGTCCTCAAACATTTTATATATCATTTTCATTCCTTGATAAATTAATAGAATAAGGCAAAAGACTGTATATTCTGGTTGAGAGTGTTTTTACCATTCTCCATTTAGCTGACATTTTAAGTGATGATTAAAACAAACTCACTATAAAAAACAGTTCTTTGCTTTGTTTTCAAAGATGTTAGCATAATTGGAAAGCTTAAAATAAGATCTAATTTAAAACTTTTTCTAAATTTTAATGTAATTAATCTATTGGAAGTTATCTTGAACATCTAATAGATTTCTACACTAAGATTTTATGATAGATTGGCATATTTTACTGAACTTAAATTCTCAGCCCACTCTTCATCAATGAGTGCAAGATGAATGTAAGATCAGTATTTTTTTTTTAATTAAAGGTTTTTCTGTCAAAACAATGCAGCAAAATTCTGCTTCATGTTGGATTAAGCATATTCCATTGAATTTTGGTAAATATAAATGCAATTGCAAATCCTCAAGCGCTGTTCGTAGTCTGGCCTGCCAAAAAAATCTATTGTAGTTGTTGAGAATGTTTTTTCAAAGCTCTCTAGAAGTGCATCATATGGTAATCTTACAAAAAAAAAAAAAAAAAAAAAAAGAAAAGAAGGAGGCTGGGGCTATTGTCAGATATTTGCTTTTTAATCTGCTTGATATGAAGTATGGTATTGCTTTGGTATCAGGACAGAAGTATTTTTCCATAATATCTCCTAATTTCTCTCACTTCTCCCCCCAGCTCTGTACAGTACATGTCTATCCTACAGTACCTATGTATTTTAAACATAGACTTTTTAAAATAGTGGGCTTTATTTCCTAGTAAAATCTACCCTAAGATTTAAGGAATTGTTATATTGCACTATGAATCCATACTGATATTCATTCTCAAGAACACATTTATAATATATACAAGAGTGGTATTGAAAATTTCAAGCAGTCCAGACCAAAAAAAAAATAGTTTTTACTTTGTATGTTTATTTTTAGATGATGTTATAAAAGAAAGGGTTGTGTAGTTATTTTTAAATTGCAGTTTTAAGTTTAAGTATATTAAGCAAATTAAATGGTTTGGATTTTCAGATGAGGGAAGAGATTATCATAGGAGCTGCAATTCTTTAATTCCAAAAGCCAGAGCAATTGTCATATGGGCTCTGTTTAATTAGAATGTGTGAGTTGGATAAAATGAGAATAAGCGGATTTTCTTTCTTGTTATCCCTTTCTAATAAATATATGTGTTGACAGCAATAATATTGACTTAAATAGTTCATGTTTGTTACATGAAACTTCCATTTTATTTATGTCCCACCACACTGAGGAGCCTCTGAAATTTCACACAGAACAACAGAACAAGGATTCATGCTGGATTAAGCAAAGGCAGAAATGGAAAATGTTACTTTATTCTTGTGAGAAAAACCATAACAGTGTTGTTCCCCGTCAGCCCCATTGGTTTTCCTTGAAGCTGCTCTCCTGCCTTCCCTTCAAAGGTTTTCTCTAAGTGAAAGTACAAGTCTCCAACCTCCTGCTTTCTCAAATCAGAGACCTCCCTTCTCTTGGATCTTGGCAAACCTCCCTTTCCATTTTGTTGCTTCGTAATGGACTACACACAGCAATATAAAGGAGTTACATAAAAAAGCTATGGTAGGTTTCTTTCTAAAGCTGGAAATTATATATTCTCTGGAAATGCAATTTCTAACTTGCTGTCCAAAATGCACCCAGTGGATTTTGACTGTATCTGAATACAGACTAAACCTGCCAACATTTCTCCAGTACCACCAACAGCAAACATCCCCTATGGTGGAGCAATCGGCGACTGTGGATATAATAAATACAAAGGCATATAATATGCATAATCCAGCAAATTGTATGCCCTTGAGGACTATATGAACGAAACAAAGCAAACATCGTGAGTCCCAAGAAACTCTTCCAAACAATCTGAGACACACTAAAATGCTCAGATGTCAGTAGGGAATAGTTCTGCTAAATCATCTCTTTTTTTTCATTTGTGATCCACAAGAGAAATCTAAAAAAACACCTTCCATGGGAATTCACAGCTCAAAATATCACAGAATCAATATAAGGATAGGTCTTTTTTTTTTTTTTAATGGTACATTAAAATCTCTGCTGCTTTTTTCTTCCCAAACTTTGTTGTTTGCGGGGGTGTAAGAGATTTCTTGATTTCTTTCCTTCCCTTCCCCTATTAACAGTACCTTTCCTATTCCTTGACAAACTGCTTCTGTAGCACTCCTTCTGCCTTCCCCAAGACCAACTTCTTCTTCTTTTAAACAGGATAACTGACACATATTTAAATAAAGTCTATGTCATTGCTATGAGTGGACCACCTCTTTTCTTACATCAACAATAAAGGGAAAATAGACCTATTGCAGGAGGCTACCTGAACTGTAAGGAGTGGCTTTTGCTCACAGACCCGTGCTCATTGCACAGTTGACAGGATTTTATTTTAAAAAATCCACAGATTGGCACAGACCATCTGATTTAAGAGAAAAGCGTGATGGAAAATGTGTCTTAAGTACCATACTGCAGAAGGGACAGTTAGTTTTATTTTTACCTCGTGCTTTTGGGGTGCTGTGTAATACTCCTGTAGATAAGCTCTAAATGCTTCATGACTGGTGTGGGAAATGGTTTGCTGAATCCATGTATCCACGCCATCCAAAGTCCCCTACGGAACTACTTCTTTCAAGCTAAGAGTAGCTAGTTACAAATATACAGAGCAAAACATATTTATGATGATATGATGTCCCCTCCTAGCCATATACTCTTAAATGTACCACCTTTGTGCCGCAGGTTCTTCCATTTCACTGGTGCTACCATCCAACTTTCTCTAACAAAATATAATGATGCATCTCTTTTCCTAACGAAAAGGCAACAAGACATATTCCAGGGCTCTAACGAAGCTCTGTGACTTATTTTCAGAACATTGTAATACTTCTGTCCTGATAGTCTGCAAAAATGAATGGTAATTAGCCTTCTGGCTTGGCAGGAAATTGCCATATTGATCATCTCTGGAAACATTGACTGTGGAAAGGAAGAGAAAGCCACAGAAATAAATACTTGTGGTGAGTTGTTTTGTTTGTACTTTAGCATGAAGAATTATTAATATTGGAGCAAACACAGCTAAATAAATGGTATTACTACTGATTTATGTATGTAGAAATAGCTTTTACTATCACTAGTGTAAATTGAATAAGGTCTCCTGAAAAAAAAAATAAAATAAAAAAGCTGAGACTGCTTTAAGTAAGACCACTTTACGCTTGGTTGTAAAGGAAATATTGCTATTTAAAAATGTAAAACAAATCCTCCTAACAGGGCTTTTCAAGTTAAGCTATCTCTAAATAAAAGATGATGAGATATTTAAAGAGTTTCAGGGTTCACATTAAATGCATAATTCAAGACTGAATGTTGAAAAGGGAGTAAGTATGCAAAAGGCTTCAGCAATATATCTTTGCAATTCTATATGGTCTGCCGTGGAAGTTTAATTGGCACAGAGGAGCTGGAATGTAACTAGGGAAATAGTTTGGATTATACAGATTTTAAGCTCTTAAAAATTGCTAACTTTTTAAAAGTGCTTCCATGCAATAACAGCCCTTCTTTCAGGATTTGCTACCTTGCAAAATGTAAGAAAAAGAGAGTTTAGCAGTGTGAGCTAAAGGAGCTGATGCTTTAAAATGGCCATTCCTGTTGTTATTGCATAATACCATGAGCCCGAATTAGTGAAGAGCTTTAAAAATAAAATAACACAGCTGAGATCTTGGAAGTTTTCCAGGCTCATGTTGCATATATACCCAGGCTGGTCGCCGAAATGTAAGTAGATATTGAGGAGTACCTAATAAAAATCTATTGGAGCCCTGCTGTGTGATTAGTGGTGGGATTTATCTAGACGCTTGAGACTAGAACTGGTTCCTTCATTCTTAGTATGTTCAGACTGGGAGGGCATGGTCCATCTGAGCAGGATAGCTAGAATGACATTATTAACACCTGTCACTTGAATGTGGTGCTCTCATAATGAGGAAGATGAAAACTGTCATATCTTGAGTAGGAGAGAGAGAAAGAATAAAATATATATACATATATTTGCAATCTCAATTTACTTATTTAGAAATCTCAGCAATTATTTTCAATGGAGTGAGCTATCATATTGTATGTTCTTTATAGAGAATGAATTATGTAATATATGGGAATCTCAGAAGGATGTTTTTTGCTTCTACTAAGTGTCTGCAATAAATACATTTTATTATGTCACATTCCTTTTCCGTGGCTGTGCAAAGTCTCGATGAAAATAAGAGAAGTATTTTTAACAATGTCCAAGTTACTGTAGATGCATGTTTTAATGTCCCATTACTAGCACTTACCAGGACATTTGGCAGATATTTGCATCCCTTTCTGAATATGTTTTTGAATGTGTAATATTCAAAACATTGTGATACTTCAATGTACAATATACACTAATATTTCAGATGTCAATTAATGGAGCTCTTTAGATAAGGACACAGGTATTTTGGGAGTCTGTGGAATGGTTAGGCATTATGATCAAAACGATGAAAAGGAAACAGATAGGAGGCTTATTCTTATGAGAAATCCTGAAACTGTAATACAGATGCTGTATTATACTGATTTAGTATAAAACGCAAGAGGGAGATGGCAGCACATTATCTCTTATGAATGTAATGAAAATTGCTCGGTTATAGAAAATTAATGAGACCTCCTGCAGTCAAAGAATAGGAGCTTAGTATGGTTTGAACTTTCCTTCCAGCCTGTAGAAGGATAAATTGTTCTCTTGCTTGTGAAGTTCTAAATTAAGGTTACTTCTGAGCATATGCTTCAGTCTTTTTCCGAGCTATTATAAAATTTTATGCCAGAACAGTACAAATGCAGGCCAAGCATTCAATCTGTGTTCAAAGTAGTTACTCCATCTTTATAAACTTTGAGCAAAAGTGTGGTTGGGGGAGAAAAATCTTGGTGTTCTTGTGGAGGACAAACCATGAGCTAAATTTTTTTTCCTAAAAGAGTGAAAGACACACTCACCTAAAAGGAAAAAAGAGCTGACTGACTTCAGATGTGAGGTGGATTGTACCTTCCTAAAATGGGATATGAATTAATGATTAAGTTTCTTGAAGAATTTAAATTTTCCCATGCCTGGAGCACTCTCAGTCCTAGAGAGCCTACCGTTAATATTTTCTTAAAGTTTTTTTTTTTTTTTTTTTTGCACTACAACAATATTTAATTACTAGCCTATATTAAATATTCCTCATAGATGTTCTTGTTACTGCAATACAATATACATTACATTTAGCAAGGTGCTCTTTAGAAAATTGCAAGCTAACAACCACTGTTATATTCTGGATTCAAATATATAATTCAAAAAATTGAAAAAAAAAAAAAGCGTAGTTTACATGTTATGTTCAGATTTTTCACAGGTTGTGGAGGATTAAGAAATTGGAGTTTACAGTACATTTATGGATGTGAATATTATGCCAATGTGTAAATTACTGATTTTTTCACCCTCCATCTCTGAGCTTTCCAGATTAAAGCTGTAGTATGTATTATACCTCTCAAAGATTTGTATGAAAGCAATCTTGCGTGGAATTTAACACTAAAGGCTCAAACCTAAATTTGGAAAGATTAGCTTTTGTTGCTATGGGAACATATATTTCATTTAGTCTTAAAAGAAAAAGAATATACAAATTTATTATAAAAAATAACACTATCAGTCCACTTGGTGGGGCAGGAGGCTCTAGAAATAACTGTGTAATCCAACTGTATGATATCTCCCTGTTGTGCGAAGCATGATTATACTGAAGAAAGCTTCTTGTCAGTTTATTGCTCCATCATAATCTTTTCTTCTATAAGTTCACATTTGTTTGCATTGTAAAATCACAAACTGCACATAAATAAGTTGTTTAGTCATTATTTGCCTTTGTAAGGCATCATTGGGGTTGTCTATTAATTTTCAGATGATTATTTCTTTGCCTTTCATAAAGATTTGTATGAATCCTAGATCTCAGCATGTTTTTATTCAGCTACAAAAGAGTAAAGGAGAGAAATATGATGTTGCAATAGAATTTATTCTAAAAAACTATTAATATGAATATGAAAGTCGATTCTGCTGCTGAATTCTGGTTTTGCTTCTTCGCTTGAGAAACAAGATGTGCTGACTGTGAGGGAAATGGTGGTAAATGTCTCATAATTAGTCTTCCTCTACTTGAAGAGTAATAGAGCTGTGGAGAGGTTTTTCCACACTTTGATGCATTCTTCACAGATTTTCTTCTATCTCTACTGTGCTGTTGGCAGCCTGCATGTGAAAATCTATCTGTGTGGTAACAGCTACAAAAAAAAATCCTCCTTTTCTTAAGAAAATGAAATGCGCTGTAGGTATGAAAGTTATGGCATGATTTCTTTGCTTTTGTTTTTACGTTATGGTTACCATCCTGTCCACTGTACAGAGGGTCAAAATTTGCATGAATTTACATAAGGTGAATTCATGCTGTTCTTCATGTGCGGGATTTGTGCAGTTTATTTATTTTCCCATTAATCTAAAATCTGGTTTGGTTTTCAGGTTAAAGTGAGCATGCAAATTAAAATGAGATACAATAGAAACTCCAAATCTCACTAGGTCTTCCAATGAAAGTCTTGAGAGGTGCATCTTTTATAATGTTTTGATATAAAAATACTTGAATCACTCTCTTAAAATAACTTGGCAGCTTCAGGCATGCTATTATTAATGCTGGGAACATTTGCCTTTTAACAAAACCCAAATAACATCTGCCCTTTCTCTAAGATGCCTATAAAAAGAACAGACAGAAACAGCAAAATCAGTAAGAGATAAAATCAACTTAGAAGTGGGAGGATACAGAGGCTGCAAGATCTTTCACTTCATGTCTGTGAGGGAGGGGGTGCACGATCAAAATGCTATTCATCTTTCGGTAATCCTAGCATTATTCAGCACGATCTCTACTTCCCTTTTATGACTTCTGGTTTTGCTATAAGCAGTTAACTTTGCTCTTGTTGAAACGCTGCCATTATTATTTTATCATCAGCTATGTTAACTGCTCTGCCCACTCTTCACAGAGATCTTTCTTTGGCCTAGAGACAAACCATTTAAGCTGTGTTATGTTTCATTCTTCCAAGTAAAATTCCTTTTTTAAGAAATGAACTGGTGAAATGTTAAGAGAATGTTAAGAGAAACACCCTTGCTGTTTTATTTCGCTGTGAGTTACAAGAAAATAGCCCCAAATCTCTAATGTTGTTCTAAGTGATACAAATGCATAGTGCCTCTGTTGCCTCTCCAGAAACTCACACATTGAATACTGTGCCCAGGTTCTGCTTACCTCTGTGTCAAAGAAATAAGCAATAGTTTAGTATACTACAGTGAGGTGTTGATTTGAAATTGTATTTTGTAAGCATTATGTCAACTAAATATTACACGAAAAATTTTAATTTAAAGGCTGTGGCAATGGCCATTTCATAAACTTGTTAACTAGCTTCACCAGCATAGCATCATTGTGTAAGAGGGATGACTATGTGTTATTTCTTATCCATGTACCTTCCAGAATACTGTACTGTGCAACGCGATTAGCATTACAGTTCACAGCAGAAGTATCATCTTGGAAAAAATCTCCCTGTTGCCCCAATTACTGTTTTTCAGCTTATAGTACAGCATAGCCTTGGAGCACAGGAACTGGATTCCCGTCAAAACTAAATCAGAAGGTCTGCAGGCCTGGGCTATAGGCCTGCGGGCTATAGGGCCTCAGCAACCATTGCAGTTGTTTGCAAGAACAAGTGTTTTCCTGTTGGCCGTGGTGCTTGCTAAGGTAGATGCCTTGTGTCATCCGAGAACTATCCTATCCTTCAACTCCCCACTTGTTGTATTCACCTTTTATACATTAATTTATAGTTTTTAAGATATACCTCTTTTTTGTGAAGTTGTTCTGCAGTTACTTTGAAGGCTCACTTGTTATGTGTCTGTATAGATATTTGTGTGTTTGTGTGTCTGTGCATAGATACATAAACTCATGAGCATGTGGACATATGGACATGCTTATTTTTGTGGATACAACCATCCACAGATGTTTTCTCTTGAAAACCCTGAATGGAAACTTATTTTCCACTGGCATTTTCCAAGACCTCACTTCATATCTATGCTTCCTAAGAGAAGAGAGAGTATCAGGGTAGGGCCACAGGTTCTGCTATACTTAATTTCTGTGGACGTAGTTGCTCCCCAGCAGTTCTTACATATTTATATCAAAGAATATCTCTCTCAGACATTTTCTGCTCCTGCGTGTGTTTGTATACCTTACTGAAGCTCTTGCATAGATGCTGCTTAACTGATCTCTGCAAAACATAGGGTTCAGAATGAGAGAATGGTACAGGTGACAGTGGGAGAGACAAAAAAGGAAAATACAGTTAGTTCCAGTTTCTCAGTGAAGGAAAGTGTTATTTTAATGAAATCTCCAGTATTATTAACATTGTTCTGGCAAACATATATGCATATTTAAAGGAAACCTTTGATCTTTTAATAATTAAAGCTTTTTGCCTAAACTTAAGTGGTTTTTTCACTTTAAGAGCTCTTTTTGTATCTGATTTTCAGTTGTTTGCTTTAGTAAACCTCACTTTATTCATTACAGTAGGAAATATTTCATGCTGATATCACAGTACTTATGAAACTATAGGCAATAACAAAAACAGAATGAAGTTTATCATTGTGGAGAAGAACTTGGATAGTTTCTTTAAAAAAAAAAGTGTGTTTGATGGAGAATTTCACAATTAAGCAAGGAAAATTGCTTTTAAAGAGAGGTCTGACTCGAATGGTGAAGACACTGCTTTTATAGAGTATCTGTTAATGATTTTCTCACATCCATGTAATTATCAAATAAAAAAATCCATGTAGGTGGTAATGGTCTTCCCTTGACCTTAAAATCTGAATTCCCATTTTCATCTAATTTCTTCATGAACACCATCCCCTGCCTTACTGCAGGGGTGCTCATATATATGAAGTTTCACATTAAACCAGTATAACAAAAACCAGTGTTTCAGAGCTTCATTCAGTCACACGCATGGGCCAAAAAGGAATCTTTTTATGCTTAGTGAGTAAATGGCGATACGTATACTATCTTTATTTCTTCTGAGGCATCAGAACCTGTCTTCAAGTAGAAGAGGTATGTTAAGAGAATGAGCAAATGAACCAAAAAATTGCTTTTCTGAGGTAGCTGGGTAAGCTTAAACTGACAGAGAGAATTTTCCTTCTCTCTCCATCCTTATCATGTTCTTGGTACAGATAAGTTCATTGTCTTGGCCAGGAGTTACCACTGAAAAGTCATCAGCTGAGGAGATTTGCTTTCTTTCTTCTTTGGATATATTTTCTGTCTCCAAACATACTGAGTGTTGTCACAAACAGGGCTTGAGTCCCTCCTCTCAAAAACTGCAATATGCCCAAATTGCAATTAATTTTATAAAAGCATTATCTCTTTTAAATGTGTGAAAATAGGCACTGGTATTATCATTGATTTGAATCTTGGCAGTTCAAGGGATGTTGTAGAGAAGAACAGGATGGAGAAGAAAAGAATCATCAGGTACATGGGCTAGGTATGTCTTGTTCAGGCCCCTCACTTTTGTACCTCACTCAAAGAATGAAAGTAAGCCTGATCTGTATTCCAGGTTAGTGGAATCTATGGCCATCAAGTGACAGACAGTGTGGGCAGGTTACCCCTTCTCCAGCAGGCTGCAAAGTGGACTGGTTTTGACAGGACAGATTGAGAACCAGAGACTCTATCTCAGTGGTACAGGCACACATACCTTCCACAAAAGAGAGTAAGAGTTGGAGAGGGCACTTGAATTTAGGTTTCTGACAACTGTGGCAGATCAAACAAATGTTTTAAATTATTCATCTCCTGTTCTAGATTTAAGATCTTATTGCACTCTTCTGGGACTGAAGGAGGGAAGGGAAGCAGTAACAAGCATGACAGAATTTTTTCTTATTCTTTTATTCAGAGAGTGCATCTTAAACCTAAAACTTGTTCCTAGCAAACTGGAAGTTTCTGAAGAAACAATATTTTCTTCATTAGTTAATGAATTAAATTAATCGATATTATTATATCTGTTTCACTTAAGAATCTGTAATTCTGGAATGCAATCTGTAATATGAATATCTAATAATGAGTTCAATGAAAATAGCATGTCCCAAGAAAATATAGTGTTTATCCTAGTATATGAATTAAGTCCTCTTCCAAACCAAAGTATCTGTGTAGAATATTGCTTTCAGCGACAGGGTTCTTGACTCTACAGGCTATTTTACGGATAAAGCTATGTTACTGCTGCTATCGTATTTTTGTCCATCGTATTTGTTGATGGGGTTTTCATCAACAGTATTAATTTGAATCGAGCCACTTCCACCTTTTGTTAGAAATGTATGAATGACATTTATTACTTATTACCAAAACAATATTCTAAAATGTGTCTTTTTTATATACTACATAAAAATCAAGAAGAAAAATAAATATTTTATCCTTGGAAAATCTGTTCTTTTATCAAGTGGGTAAAAGTGACATGATGGATTTGTGGTTTTATAACAGTAATTTTCCTAAATACTTGTATGCAGTACTCATTTAATTTATTTTCCCAGATTTTTTTAATTTGATTTTTATCCTGCAAAAAATACTAACATTTTTATAGCTTGTCAAAGCATTCAGGAGTGCAGTTACAAAGATAAAGAAACAAAGATTATTCTGCTGCTGGGCAAGTGTCTGCCTTCTTTTTGCTGAGCTGAGCAAAAAAACTGCCATTACTGACAAGCAGAATGTTTATTGGTTTGCTTTATTTAGATTTTTTTTAACTGCTTGCTGAAGAGTGTTTTTGCCTTTTCCTTTGAATGTGCTGTTTGTTGCTGGCTGCTTTTCAGAGTCCAGACAACTGAATAGGTTCATAAGTTTCTGATCTATCCTAGAAATTTGTATAATTCTTTGAAGAAAATTATCAATTGAACTAAAAACACTTAATTTTGATGTAATCATTTAATTTGCTATTAAAATAGATTGCAACAAGGATTTGGCTTTGTTTATAATGGTATTGAGATGATTGATAAGCAGCAGCACAAATGCTACTGTGGGTGTAGAATTAAAATATATAAATCAGTCAATCAGCTTTTTTCTTCAGAGGTGATAAAATCTGATGAAATCTTCCAAATGTTCATCATTTTCCTTCGTGCACCTAAGAACAACATTTCCAGCTAAGTCTCTAAATATAAAATACCCTACATTTTACGTATGCTTTGCTTGAAATAACAAATAGTCTCTTCTCAGTACTGAGCCAGAACTTCAGATGGTTTAAATCAACACAGACTTCAATAAAACTGTTGATTTACTTTTTGTTTTTACTATTAGATATTTATATAGAGGAAGCCAAGAAAAAATACTGGCTTACAGAAATTTAACATATTACCAAATAACCAATATGTCCGGGTATTTCTTTTGAGGACATCCCTCTGCTTTAGCAGTAGGATCTAGCTAATGTAGCAATTTCATTTTGTGGTGAAAAAAAAAAAAGAAAGAAAGAAAATGGCTGCTTAGTTACATGCTTCTCAAAGCTCTTTTCTGGGAGTAATACATCTAAGAAAATTCATGCAGTAACAATTTTTTTGTCATAATCGTGGTGCATATGTAAGGGATATGTCAATACAACCATTTCTTTGTTTGCACTTACATTTTCAATCTCCTAATATTACTTAGTTTTTATTGTGTTCTGCTCTTTCACATGCAAAATATGTGAAACTATGATATGAAGGCACAGCTTGTTTTCTCTGAGAAAAGGAAAAAGCAAACATTTTAGCAGTATATTAAACAATTCTATGATTCCAGAAAGGACTAGATATAGAGTTGCTTATCAATATGTTTATTAGAAAGAGGAAGACAAGCATTTGAGTTATTTTACAGAGTTCTCCAGGATCATGAGATTACATATATGCTCCAAGTGTAGATACAAACAGCAGGGGAGTAGGTACATAACTTTTCATGCTATATGAAAGTCTGAGTTCTTTCAGCACTTATATTTGTACTTACCACTGTCTTTCAGTTTTTAGTCATTTCTATTTTATCTTTATTTATTCTGCCTTTTATTTTTGAGCCTATTATTTTTTATTGCTTCTAATATAAGACATTAGCATGGATGCTATGGTTCATGTTGCAGTTTTAGTTACTCTGAACATTATCTTGGAGGTCTTCTCTTAATTTCTGTCTTTGCCACAAACATCCTGTCTAACTGAAAGCATGTCTTTAGTTGATTTCCTTTGGTGATAAAACTGTCTTTTTATATCCCTGCTCCATGGACCTTGCAGTCTTTCTGTATACACATGTACACCAGAACTAGGAAGCAATTTGAGTTTTCTAAATGCTACTGTAAGTCAAGTAAAGAATAAAGGATGAAAAAAATAAAATGACCACAGCCATTGGACATGGAGGCGGGGGGAGGTGAGAAGACTGGAGAAGGTGTGCCAGAAATGTTAATACGGATATCAGGAAAAAAATATTGACCATGGCAAACCTTATAAACCTGAAGAGCTGAATGAAATATTTCCCATTTCATCCATTTCATTAATAAATCCAAAGAGCAGGCAAATGTTCTAAGGGTTTTTGTTGTTGTTGTTGTTTTGTATTTTTTTTTGTAGTTCTGGACAGAAAAGTACTCAGTTGCAATGAAAACATACAAGATCCTAATTGGAGGTGACATTATATGTTCATTCATATTAAAGTGGGGGTGAATAAATTTCTCAGTTTTATATTACTTTCCCAAATAGTTTCATAACCGTTTTTCAAACTTCCATATGTAAAATGATTTCCTTATCTTTTCACCACTAGAAGTGCTATTCAACTTCATGCAGGAATACTCAGGCACTAAGCGAAGAGGGTTTCCCCTTCCTGGTCCATCCCCACCCTCCCAATTAATTTTAGGCACTGCCAAGAGAATTGTAATTACAGAAGCTGCAATCTGCCTAGGTCACTCAGATTAATGTCCTGCAACAACCTCAGTGATCATAAAGGCCATTAGTCTAGCTTTTCTTATCTGAGAGATAGACCCTCCTACAGCACAGTGCCCTCTGATATCAAATTTGACGTTTAGTCTCAACTTCCTCCTATCTTTTTGTGGTCTTAATAGAAGGGGTTTTTTCTATGAACCAGTTTTGAATTATTTATCTTAAAGTGGCACTAAGTACATAACTATGGCAAATGTTTTCTCATATGGAAGATGATGTTTAATGAGGTCTATGGACAAGAATGTCAGCAAACTTTAGATATTTCCTGTTTAAAAGTCTCCTGTAGAAAAAAGTTCATTCATTTTTAATTCTGTGTAGAGTTAAGGTCAATACTAATTCAAAATAGTAATAAATGTGTATATTGCTTATCTGGGTAGTGTCAGATATTTTCATCAGGTATTTTCTGCTAAGAACTACAAAATGGCAAGTGCAATATTTCCATGAAATGGATTTGGAGATTTTCTTTCTTTGGGTGGGCTTCCTAAAAATTTCCTAATGTCTGGGATTCAGACTGGATTCATGTCATTTGCTTTTTCTCCTGTTGCAACTTTGTCACCCTAAGTGGGGAACTCTACATCTTTAACTTGTGTACAGTCCATGAAAGCATTGTAAATACGCTGGACTCTGCTGACCTTTTCAATATACTATATGTTGGCTGGTTAGCCATTCCACCTCTCCCCCACAGGTTAATGAAGTTGTAAAGAGGAAGGAATAAAATGGCAAGCCAATCAAAAAGGTCAAAGCTGTACAGCGCATCACTACAACTGACAAAATCTATGAGGCATTAAAATTTGGATACTTCATTCTTAGTGACAAAGATTGTAATGAAACCAGGAAAGAAAGCTCCTTGGTTTGGTTCCCATCATACAGAGCATAATGTGCATGGGAGATGATGCAATCTGAGACACTTGCATTCCGAGACAAATGTTTTATATCTCTTGATACATCCTGAGGCCAAACAGTAGCATAGTTGGACAGTAGCATAGATAAAAACCTATGCTCCCAAGTTTACAGGTACATTCTTCAGTCTTCTTGGTATTTTTGTGCCAATATCTAAAAATACATCCTTTTAATATCATTTGTGAAAGGAGGGTGTAGACTTGGATTCCTGTGAAAGAGGAAAAGGGAATAGAAAGCTGCTCAGGATTTATCAAAAAGACCTTATGAATCTGGGAGTTGAAGTAGACTTAGGTGTATGAAATAATGTAATACCTCTTTCCTACGTTGTTGATATAGTAATCATATAGATTCAATAGCATCCAAAACATCTTCAATTACTAGAAGTTCTAGTTGTAAAGCATACAAGAAAAGTATATGTAACCACTGCTTAACTAAAGGACTTTCCATAGTTAAATTTTAATCACTGTTTGAAAACTCACACTCTCAAATGTTGTCACTGTAAGGTAGCAAACATGAAAGAAATAAAGTCAGGAAAGGAATTTAGCTAAAACTTTTATTTCTTTTAATAACCTAACCATTTTATGACCACTGCTGTTACTTATCCTTTTCTGGTGTTGAAACATTTCATGTTTGTGTCTTACCTGAGTATTACAGTCTCTGTGTTTAAAAACACTTCTCTTTAACACTGGCTAGCCATTTCACTTAAGTGTAAACTGCTAAGCATATTTTCCAGGTAGTTTACAAATAAATACATATGAAATGCATATTTTGTATGTAAAGTAAAAGCAGCTACTGAGACTCTTAATAAAAAGGGTTAAAAAGATATCTCAAAGCTGAAGAGATAGAATAAAAAATCTGAGTGGTCTTGCTACATTTGTGAACTGTAATATAGCGTTTCAGTTTGTGAATTTTTTTTTTCTTTCCTAGAAGCAGTTAAAGAATATTTACCCACGGGGGAGTAACTTACAGTAGCTTGGCCCAGTGCTGTGACTTGCTTATGTTAGATATATTGCTCTGTGCTTGCTGTATAAGCACATAGATAAATGTGGCTTTGATAAATGAAATAGTTTCTCTTGACTCCGAGGCAGCCTTACAGTTGAAAACTCACTGATATTTCTCTTCCACTGGAATTCCTGCCTGGAAAGGATGAGTTATAAGGAAACATGCCAAGAGGTGCCTTCTGCTGCACTTTATCACTGCCTGTAATCCAAATGCCTGAATCAGTGCCAAGCTAATTAGCTAGTTCAGTGCTTGTTGTATCAAGAGCTCGAATAAGCCAGGAGAGGTCACATTTCCAAGAGGAGAGACACTTTTTCGTTTGCCTTTCTGTTCCTGTGGGGCTCAGGCAGCTCCCAGATGGGACAAAGCCCAGTTAATGCCTCCTATTGAGACGTGTACAGAAATATTTTTAAATGATCACTGATTAAAAGCAGCCTTTGGTTACCAAAAAGCTTTGCTGAGGGTGATAAAGGAGACAGAAAGGCTTAGGGTTTTTTTGTTGTTGTTATTGTTATTTTGCGAAGAAGATACAATCATAGCTTGATTTGGATAATACAGGGAAACAAAAGGAAAAATCCAGTGGAACTGGATCACAGCATTGCTAAACTTACTTTTGACTTACTGTAGTCCAAACTCTCAAGACATAAGCACAGTCTGTGTCCCAGGACATCCTCTACTTCTAATCCCAAGAGCAGTCAGAGAGGCTAAGAGCATACAGGAAAAAAAAAATGATCTCATAATAATATAAACAAGGACAAAGTTCAGTAAAAATATGCATTATTATAAGTGTATACTGGCATTCTCAGTTATATAAGCTTAACATAAATAGAAAGGAGACTGGCTCACATATAAGAGTAGGCAGGTTATAAAATTACAACATCCATCAAGATTTCTATATTATCTGCCTTAAGTAAATAAAAGAATAAAAACCACAGCAAGTATTTTTTTGTGGTCTGTCATTTTATGAAATAAGTTCTTTACTTGACTCTGAAAGCCAAGTTCATTTCTTCCCTTCCTTCAAATTAGGTTTATTCTGCCAATGTACTGTGTGTAATTCCGATCCTTTATAAACTTACCAAGGAGTCAGGCTGACCCTGGGTATTTGTCCTAAGGATGAAACAAAGAAAAGCTCTCATAGAGCTATGCATTACCAATGGTTTCATTTTAAAAAGTTATATTCTTTCAAGAACAAGGTGTTGAAGAAAGAGTTACAAAATAAAATCAGGATTCATAGTGTAGTTTCTGTTTATTTTCAGTATGGGCCTTTTAAACACACGTAAACATTTTTATCATTGTGCTGCATTGTCATTCTAGGAGATAGCTAATAATGTAAAAAATCATTTTAACTTGGGGTATATGCCTGTCTAAAATGCATGCAACAATAAAGGATGGCCACAAATAAAGCTTGGCAATAAAGCTCGGCAAGGGGTGTGGTAATTAAAGCAATTCAGAATATTGAGTGATAGAATGCAGAAGACAAATTTGAGATTTTTTTTCTATTTACTAAAAGCTTTGTGGATCGCTGTCTAACAGTTTTGTTGGGGTAAGCCTGATTTTGTTGCTATGTGTTTATTACTATGCATAGGTAAATAAGCAGATTAGGAGAGAACAGAGAATTGCTGCTTCCTAAGACTTTTATGAAAAAATAATTCTTTTTTGGCAGGATATAGCAAATAAAAAAGCAAAAAGCCCTGACCAATAAAGCTTTCAAAATTCTGTATTTCCTTTTTATTCTTATTTTCATTTTTTTTTTTCTGGACAATTGTTAAGATTCTTGTGTTTTTCATTCTTAGCCTTTTGAAATGTTAAAACTTTAGACTCAGCCACTTTGTATTGTTTCATGCCAACATCCCAACTAATAGTTATGGCAATTGTTTTCATCATGGCAGTGTATTAGCACAAGTATTAGCTTTGAATTAGCCTTGCATCAATTTCTGAATATTATGTTTAGCAATAATGCAAGCACCTCAAAGTGGCCTATTCCTTCTTTCTCAAAGTGAAAATCTTAATAGGAGATGTTAGGAAGATGGTGTTTTTAGTGGATTAAGCTGTTTTCAGTGAATAAAGTACTGTATTGGGAACTAAGCTGCTGAAGACATATTCACAGTTCTCCCACTGACTGTAAGGCACTGGTGAGGCTTGAATGATACTCTATGCATTACTTTTCCTACATGAAAGGTGTGGTAGTGTTCCTTTAATTTACTACGTTTGCCAGCACCACATAAGAACCAGGGCAAAGTAACACTTATGCAAAATTTAAGTCAGTATTTTTTTTTCCTTGTTTGTTTTTTTCTTGATGTAACATGTTGTGTGGGGTATTATTGACAACAGATGGCTGAAAATGTCGCTCAGATTTTCTGAAATAGAGAGTGAAACAGAAGTCCTCATGCAGGGGTTGTTTTGAGGGATAGGGGTGTTTGCTGTGGCTGTGCCCATGGCCATTGCCTTGCTCTGTCCTTCCTGTGCACTTTTGGAATATGTATTATTCAGAAGGGTATGTCCATAATTAATGCCAATGAGCTCTCTGAGGAAAGACTCTCTGCTTATATACCACTCTGCATTTGAAAACTAGTGTTTATTTTATATACTTCCCCATGCTAATATGCAGTAAGGTGCTTTGCTCACAGCTCAAAAGAATTTTCCAGAGCCTATTTCAATGCTACCAGTTTCATCTATGCAGACAAGCCAGTGACCTGACTACCAAACCTCTGTGAATCAACAAAATAATAGGTAGCTGCTTTAAAAGAATCAGTAATGACATATGAGTTTGAAAATATGGCAGAGGAAATGATTGGAGATCAGAGCAGAGATGAATCAAATGAATCTATCCTTGGAGGAAGCTCACTGCTTCAGTTAGACATCGTACTACAGAAGGCTGTCACCACAGCTAGTCCAACTGGACTAGGTCAGCAATGTATCGATGAAAATGATAAATTGGGGCACCGTGGGCATTGCTGAAACCACATCCATAGTACAAGCATGGTTTGGAGTATGACCAGTGGAAACTTAAAATGCTGCAAGTACAGGATAGGGAAAATCCATGCCATCAAAGAGATGTGTCATGATATGAAGTTACTCATGTTTTTACTGAGATTCTTTCACAAGCAGGCTGAGAAATGAACATTTTCCAAAAGGTGCCAGCCAGGACTGAAGGCTAAAGCCATGTTTTCTTTCTATAGCTTACCAGCTTTGTAATGTAGCAGCAATTATGCTGAAATTGCAATAAATTTCATCCATTTGCTTAATTCAGCATCAGAAAAGCTTACCATTGATACCGTTGATCACCTCTACTTCACTATCATTGTGTTTTGTGCTCTGATACATTACTTCCTGTATCACATGTGCAGAAATAGCATTTAGGTAAAAAAAATCAAGTTCTGAGAGAGCTGATTTTCTGATAAAGAGAAATACTGTGCATGCAAGTCTATTGGTGTGCTACAGAAAATTAAGCACTTCAATAAGCACTTCAGTATAACTTCGAGAGAACATTTATAAGCTGCTAGTCAAAAAGTAAAAATCCAGAAACTTCTTTGCTATGGAACTACTTTGAAGAACATAAAATAAAGAGGTGATGCCTCTAGGTTATAAAGATGTATGCCATACTAAGTATTAGTGCATTATGAATACCTAAACTGGCTCTGGCAGTTTTCAGATGCAACAAGCAAATCAAAAGAAATAATAACAATATAAAACACACAGTCAGAAAAGATCATAGATTTGAATCTGACTCATCTCTAAGTAGAAGACAAAACCTGGATTTATTAAAAAAGGAAAATCAGAGTCTAGATGCTCTTCCACAGTATTAGCCTGTATACGCTAAATGCTTCTACTATCTTACTGACTACTGTAAAAATTCTCCTGTTATAAATCTATTTTACTGAGGATGGTAGTTCTCTTCTAGATTTGTTGCTTATTATATAGTAATATTTTTGCCTCACATTCCTCGCATGTTGCTTGAGATAGGCCTTGCCAAATGCCCTGCTGGATCCCACCTTCTCCTAGATCCAGCTATTACAAAAATGTTGAATTAGGCTTTAGTACTATTTACATGTTCTGAATCATTAGTTAACTCACAATGTTTTTCTTAATTATAAAGTATAAATAGAATATATGCATAAATAGAGTACCTAGAAAGCCCAAATCAGTATTTCTCTACTGCTATGTATTTATAATGGGGTGATTTTTTTTACAAGCATGTGGGATAATTTCAGTGTTGGCACTGACTGGCAATATAGGCACTTATGCTCTGAGGGAAATTGAAAATAGAGGTCCTCTTGATGAATCACTCTTTCTGTTTGTTTTGCCCTAAAATTTCCGTGGGCTGCAGTCACAGCTGATGTATACCGAAGGAGTTGACTTACTGCATGTGACAAGGGGTGAGTGAGAGGGTGGCAGAGGGCAGAATGTGGCCAGGGTTTGAATTTAGGTGGGTTTAGGCTGACCACAAGCTTTTCTGAGGAACCTCTGTAAGAAATATCTCAAAGGAGATGTTTACCACTGACTTTGATTGATAAATTTCAAAGAGTCTCCTAGACCAATTCTTGCCCATTTTGTGCATATGTATATGTGCCTATTGAGTGGATTATCTTTCCAGTCGTGGGAAAACATGATTGCTAGTCAACAAGTCTATTAAAAGATACAAAGCTGTAGCTTACATATTCTAATGTCTACAAACTGAAGAGAAATGCAGCTCTCCTAATTAAAAATTCAAATGGAAACACATGTGTTTTGTGGTATTTCTTGTTTTGTGGGTCTCCTTTTTTTTCCTTCTTTTTAGCAATATTGTTTAAGTTTTATAGAAGCCTGACTCTGTAAAGAGTCAAAAGCAAACTAATTTGGTTATTAGCTTGTGCATGAAGCGATCCCACTCTACTCATTCAGAAAATAGGAATTAAGTTGATTTGACAGCCCTCCAATTTTGCTTTCAGTGCTATTGATTCCTTTCATCAAGGCTGTGCTGCTCTGTGCTTGATCTTGCAAAAGGGGCTGATGGGCATACTCACTCTAATCACATTTCATTGTACATTCACCACATGTAATAATAAATTTGACTATCCAGATCAATTTTGGCCCAATTTCCTCTCACAGGATGCAATTCAGCGATTGCTTTCTATTTTCCCTTTAAGGACCATCTTTTGATTCATATAAGGTTATTTTTTTTTCCTGCCCCAAAAATATAGACTAAAAGAAGCTTCTATGGCATTCTGTTTTACTTGCAATCTGTTCTGGTAAGACTGTGCTTGGTTTTGGTAGGCCTGAGATTTTGATAGGCCTGAGATGGTGTATAATGAGGGTGAGTTTCATAATGGCTTTCAAAGCACTTACTGTGTTCATAGGGTCTTCTTGAGTGAACTGTTTAAATACAAACGCTTCCGTGTAGTGTACTGTTCAATATAATTGGCAAATGCAAAGACCTTATTGCATAATTTTGCCAACCAGGGTTGCAATATATCTCAATATTTTCTGTAATGACCTTATAACAGGATCATTACTTAACAGACAACTTTGTAGATGAGGTTAATGTACTTTTTGTATTTTCTTCCCACAGAAATTAGAGAGGAAAAAGATCTGATAGGTCAACTAGTCCATTCCCTGCTGGTGATTTTATTATGTTATTCATCAGTTCAAAAGGCCACTTTACTCTTGCGAATTTGTAGTACGGGAAAGGCAGTACTGGACTTGCCTATTTTGCAAGTTTTGCTAGTGATTGTGAAGTAAACCATAAAGCTTTCACTTCCTGTGTGCAAAAAGGTATCTAAAAGCAGTTGGAAGTAAGTGAGAAGGGAGATTAATTCAAGGAAACGGCTCTTATTTTTGTAGTTTAATATCACATTGATGCTTAGAGAATTAATGCAAATAGCACTTCCATGGAGCTGGAAGAGTTCATCTAGGATTAAAGATGTGAGATTTACAACTAAGATTCATTTAGTTTATAATTAAATAACAGTTACGTGATGCATAAATGCTTAGTAACTAAGTTCATTAATACAGTTAAGTGAAATCCAATTAAATATATGGATTGTATGTACATGGCCATAGGAACGGAACCTCTCAGGCAAGTGTTCTTAGTGAGTTATGTTATACCGAAAACCCAATATGATTGCAAATGTACACAGTGATGTACACAACGATTTGTATGAGTAGAATCTGTGTTCTTATTTCCCATCAAGTATAAATCACTGTGTTGTGAACAGAGAAAAATAACTGTGGAACCAGAAAATGTACTTCCTTATTTCCAGTCAGAAGTGAATGGAGTTCAGAAAATATAATGCATCCAACATGATACAACCTCAATAAATATCAATATTTTGAGTTTTGCAAGTGTTATAATGTCTTCTCTAAAGCAAGGATCTGAGGTCTTTAAATCAGTTCTCATCATGTGTAATATATAGATATGGAAGGTTTCCCTTTTTAATATAGATTTTAATAATTTATTCCTTAGCAAAGCAAAAAATAAGATAATACAGAAACTTTAAATATTTTCTTTCTCTGTAAGAAAATGTTTGTGGAACATTCCTTTATGCATTAACCTCCTTAGTCTTAGTTTCAGCCATCATTTTTTTTTGTATTTATGTTATAAACTTGATTTGACCTAACGGCTTGAACTTGAATTCTTCATTTTGATTTCCAGTTTTTCTTCTGAAAAAGCCTTAAATACTGTAGTTAGCTGTTCTAGAAATAAACCTCGTCCTGGATAGTACAATTTGTTAGCCAAAATAAAACTATAATCAGGAAGGCCTTCTGGGATATTTTAGCAGTGATACATACTAATTATGATAAGTATTAAATATGGTTATAATATGACATTATCAGAACTTAGACCATAGGTACTTTAAAGACTCATCCTCTTCAGTACTCAAAATAGAAGGAAAAATGTTCATTGTAAATGATACCTCTTAAAAGGTTATATGTCTTTTCATTAGAGTTGGACAGAAAGCATACAAATTAATGCAGAATCCAAAATATTTTTTAACTGGAAAATAACTTTTAGGAAAACTTGGACTTTTTCTTCTGTGCTATAGCTGTATTTTTTCACCAAAAAAAAAAAAAAGGAAATTGCATTAATAGTACTTCAATAGTGGTGTCTTAGGGTTTTGCAATGCTACTTGTCGGGAAAAGTACATTTATTTTGACAGAATACTTAACAGTATTCACTAAGCTACAACGAAAGCTATAATGAAACAGGCTTGGCAAGTCTGTGTCAGGATGAGTGTCTTTCTCTGAGCTTAACTCTATTTCAGTGTTCCCATTTATCTCTCTACTGAATGTAGGCACCCTTCATGGTCTGCCAGACACTCTGTCCTTGCCAGGTAGCTGCTGCTTTTAGGCATTAGCTGCCAAAACAATTCAGAGATTAATGGGAAAACATCCATAAATTACAGCACAACCTCTCCACTTTCGCAGAAAATGCAAGATCTTTGGGATGTTTAAATGCTGTAAAATGTCTTAATTTGTTCAGACACTTGCACGATTATTAATACAGACAGATGCAGAATACAAAGACCACAGGCATCTAAACTAGCTTTGACGGGAATTAATACAAGAAGATGAAAAAAATATTCCCAGAGAATAAATTAGTGTGACATTTTATTGCAATTTCAACAAAAGATTAACAAATGCATATCTTAAATGTTGGTTTCAAAATCCTGCCAGGAGATGCACATAATGAACAACACAACAAAGGTAAGAAGAAAGAACATCCCTTTGTGGAGTTGTAGACATTCCCTAAGTAAGACAGCACTTGTCACCTGGAATAAATCATTGAATGTGTTGTTTTCCCCAAGTCTTTAATTACAATTGGCATTTTTTTTGAATCTAGTGCTGGAGGTAGACAACCTCTATGACACTGAGGGGGGAGAAAGCAGCAGTGGAGATGGAAGATTGGTTTCCAGGTGTTTCTAAAATTCTTCAATGCAAAAAAAAAAATTAAGGTCACATAGTTTACACATGTAGATCCAGCTTCCCTTGGACCTGATGCTCTGTGCGCTTGTAACACAGCCCAGATCCAAGGTGTCATTGGGATTCATCTTGACTCACATCCAATCTCCATCAGGACCTAGTAGAAAAGAGTGGACCTCTGCAAAGTTCGCTCTATGTGGCTCACATGGGAATTTGCTAATGATGTCATTATCTCTTTTCTTGCCAAAAAAATGATAAGAACAGCTGCCATAACACTAACACTTGATAATTAAAATACACACAGTCACTATACATGCTTGTAATGTCCCATGAGCCCCTTAAGATGGGACTGCATCGTCATCTAGGCCAACATAATAGTTGGCTGCTTCCAAAATGGGTAAAGGCTTGTTTCCTGCAGGTTCTACTTTGCCAGCTCATCCTTAGTTGTGTACTTTATTCTCCATGTTTTTCTTCTGCTCCTATCCCCAGAACTTCTTTTGGCATTGCTGCTCTGGTTTTTGGCAAGTGCTTCCATGTGAGGATAAAGTGTCTTTTGACACAGGTGTATGACAAAATATGCTAGATATGCTAGATACTATTTGAATTTTTGTGGTTGAACCTCTTCTCTGGTGAAAATTTATCACAGTTCCTTTTAAAAGCTGAATTTGGTCATGCTCAACCCCAGTAAAATCCAAAGTGATTTTCTCACTGCCATGCATGGAGTTCAGGCAACAGCTGTATCCTTTAATTCCAGTACTGTTAGTGTATAACATCTGTAACTAGCAGAGGACTATGTTGAATTTCAGGGCTATAATGTAAATATGTCTCACTCCGTAAGGTGAATGTAGTTTTACGTCTTTAGCTGATCATGCTGCCTTAGAAAGGGCAATGTGTTTAGAGAAAACACAAGTAATGACTTATAATCTAGTTGCTCTTACGGTCTGGACAAGTAATTATTTCCTCTGGCCATATTCAAGGAACACTGGCTAATTAAAAAGAGACAGACTTTGGCACGGTGAGAGAAAAACTAAAAACTTTTTCCTGAATTTTAAGGAGAGGTTAGGAAATAATGGAGAGTAAGGATGTGCAAAGATATGGTCTGTGTGGAAGCTGTAGGAAGGAAGGGCATATTAAAGCCTATGAAACAGCACTGGAAGCAAATGCTTTCCTCTGTGAATTTAGTTTATGAAAGAAAGTACATTGTAAGTCCCAATAATATGATGAATAAATAAATAAAGTACAAATCAGTGGCTAGAATGGAAAGAGAAAGACTGTGGTTTTGAGAATCACAGTTTGGGAATAGAATTAAGAATTATTTCTATTTTTTTAATTTTTTTTAAAAAAAGACAAGAAAACCTTTGTTTTGTTTTTGCCTTCAACTTAGCTTCCATTAAGAGTATGTCTTAGCTCAAGCAAGCCATACCAGAATGGTGAACCTTAGGGTGGAACTTAGGGAGGTATCTGAACAGTACCTGGCATCCTACTATATTTCATCAAAATATCTGAATATCTGAAAGGAAAAGGCATTATGTATAGGGCATTAAACTGTACAGTCCAGTTTTGGAAGATATAACAAAACCACGTAGCAATGTCTGGTGATATTAGTTATTTTTTAATTTTTAATTAATCCCTGCCAAAATGCCAAATCATCTTGAGGAATATTGCATGCACTCTTAACATGCTGTTAACCCAGGCTAAGGTTACTGAGTAAAGCAATGGCATGTTTAGACTTGCATTTGCAGCAACCGAGCTATCATGCAGTACAGCTTACTGACCCGTAGTGTCAGGCTCTCCTTCACGGATGCTGGAGCTCAGTGAACAGTTCCTTCTGTTGAAGTGACAAACAGCATCTCTCTTCATGGGGATGGTTCTGGCATGCCACTGCACCACAGCTCTCAACCTCCTATTTAGTGAAATACCGGGAAAAGTTATTGGTTTCCAAAAACCGAAGAGTGTTTCAAAGCCAAAAGAAAGGAGAAGTGTGGAGGCCCATTTTGAATAGTAGTGTGGTATGTCTTGTTAGTAGATAACCAGCTTCAAGAATGGCAGTGCAGATGTGCTATCAGCAGCAAGGGGTAAAAGCAACTGTCTGGCTGCTATGTGACCAAGGAGCTGGTTGGATAGTTTTAGTATAAGCCTTTAGATTACTGGTTTATTCAGGAATGATGCTTCTCATTCCTTTAGACAAATAAGGCATTACATCCAGAACAGTACAGTATATAAGTTTTATCTTATGTATAATAAAGGGATTTTGACTTTGGCTTTGGTGTTTGACTCGGGACTTTGGTCTTTGATTCAATGTACTGGAGTTTGTTCCTTCGCAAGTTACAACAGAAAAGCACATCTCATTACTTTGTTGAGTATTTCAGGATGACGTGTAGAAAAAATATTTTTGAAGGCAGTTTCATCTACAGTCAGAGAATCATCTGTCACAATTGCAACAGTTTCAATATTCAGAGTCCCTTCGCTTTTGGCTTTTAAATGAGAAATGCTTCACTGAAGATTGTAACTGTATTTTATCAAATACTATTTTAGCAAAATTAATTGATACAATGTGTTTTAGTGTGTTTCTTAATCTATAAGAATATCTGTCCATGTCCATTGCTCGATTTTTTTATAGCATACTTCATTCTAGATCCATGACCTATGATCTTTAATACACTTTCTGACAATAATAATTTGGATAGTGGAAGTGCAGTATCAAATTATCAATAACCTCCTTCCCTGAGATAACACTAATGAATCATCATCCAATAGGGATGTTCTACTTAAAACATTGATCCTTAACTGACTCACATTTTACACCATAAAAAAACTGCATCTCCCTCTCTGCTGTTCTAGTAGATAATATTTTTAAAATATTGATTGTTTTTAGATTTCTTTTTTTTTTCTGAAAGCTACAGTTGAAAATTATTTCCCTCACACAGTCTTTTATTTACCCTTTTGTAGGCTTTATTTCTATACTTAGATTTTCTTGGTTTCAAAATCTTCATACAAAGCATCTAAAATGTAGCTTAAATAAGCATAAATGAAATTCCCATAATGAAGTCTGCCAGGAAATGCATGAGGTTTGTACAATTCTCATTATATTGTGGGAACAAATGGACCTTAAGACCATATTGAAAACCTTGATTAAAAAATCGTGACTTGTGTAGGCTGCTTAAGGATTATTGACGTTTAATTTTGCATTTGATATTAACTATCTAAACCCACATCAGGCGAAACTAAATATTGCATTACTCTAAGTAGTTTTCAGAGAAAGAAGAGATTTCACCACTGAAACTCTTGTCATTTTGAACATCTCAATTAGCATATTTTAAGAGTCTTTTAAACCTTGAAACATAATCAAAATTGTAATGAAATATTCTGCTCTGAGTGCCAAATGAAATATGTGGAAACCTGTTTTCATTTCACTGTCTTTCCTGCTATCACAGAGTTGAGAAATTCTCATTTTAAACAAAATTGTTCTGAGCTTAAAACCTGCATGGGATGCATATTAGGGATGCTAACTTACTGCATAAGAGCCAGATAAGCACCTCTTTTGACATCTGCTTAAATCAGCATTTGCTGCAGCAAAATACGGCCCATATCCTTGCAGATTTAGGGGAGCAAACCTTTCTGAGTTTACTGGAGCTCATTGGCTCCCATCTGACTTTCCAGCTCTTGCTTTTTGTCCTGCTCTGTTGGGTTGCGTGGCAGCATACTTCCCTTTGAAAGCCTTTCCGCATACCACTGCATCCTCCACTGCTAAGAATTTAATGAGTGCCGCAAAATAATTACTGTCAGTCGCTGCCCATTCGTGCTCCCTTCTGCAGTCCTCTTGCTAAAATATGTCATGTGGGAGCATGCACGTGAGTACTACAAAGGCAGAGAGCAGACATGACGATGGGCTGGGGGCCCTTTCTGCCGCCTGTGAATCTCTGTCAAATAAAAAAGAAAAAAAAAAAAAAAACAAACAACTTTCAGATGCTGATCCATCCCTATTGGAAGAAAGGAGATTACTGATAATCCAGTTGGCCTCATCCAGTTGCACTCGTTACCAGGAACAGACCTGCACAGAGAGAAATTTAGCCATGCTTCTTGTGTCACAAGGCCGGGAATAGATGCCCCATGGGGTGCTGGGGTATCATAGAATGCTCAAAGTTGGAAGGGACCTCTAGAGATCATCTAGTCCAACCCCCCTGCACATGCAGGGTCACCTAGAGCACGTGGCACAGGACTGCATCCAAGCAGGTTTTGAAGATCTCCAGAGAAGGAGACTCCACAACCTCTCTGGGCAGCCTATTCCAGGGCTCTGTCATCCTCACTGTTAAGAAGTTTTTCCTTAAGTTCCTGTGGAACTTTTGATGCTTCAGTTTGTGGCCATTACCTCTAGTTCTGTCAGTGGCCACCAGTGAAAAGAGGCCAGCACCATCCTCCTCACTGCCTCCCTTGAGGTACTTCTAGACACTGATTACATCCCCTCTCAGCCTTCTCTTCTCCAGGCTGAACAGGCCCAGCTCCCTCAGCCTCTCCTCATAGGGCAGATGTTCCAGGCCCCTGATCATCCTTGTAGCCCTGCGCTGGACTCTCTCCAGCAGCTCCACATCCCTCTTGTACTGTGGAGCCCAGAACTGGACACAATACTCCAGATGCGGCCTCACCAGGGCTGAGCAGAGGGGCAGGATCACCTCCCTCGAAAGGGCTTTCACAGGAAGGGTATGTTGTATATAACCTCTCTTAAAAACACTCCTTCCCCCCATTCATTACCGTTAAGAAGAAATTAAATGAAACAAAGAAATTTGTCTGCTCATCCCAAGGAGAAGCCCGGCAGAGGGGTGAGCGGCTCCGAGGGGACCTTGCACAGACGGCTGCAAGCGCGAGCAGCAGCACTGTCAGTGCCCAAACCCAGCAGGGGCTCTGCTCTGCTTCCCTGCAAGTCCCGTGACATTATCCACAGCTGTATCCTACGGGAGTAAGTTCCTTCCCGAAGCAGCTGTCTCCTTTCCTCCTTCCTGCCAACACACAACCCAGCCACCAGGCACCGAAACCACCCGCGGGGTTAAGGAAGCCTTTATACAAATCAGTCTTCTTTAAAAACTACCTTAGAGCCTTCTACTTTCAAACAAGATATTTCCAAGTAGCATACTGGAAAGTACAAAGATAACTGTTTATTCTCAAAACCATATGGCAGGATTTTCAATCCATATTAGCAGCTGAGGAGGGGAAATTATGTGGAAGAATCTGACAGGTTAAGTAAAGCAAACTAAATCCACTGCACTTAACCGTTCTTTAAAGAACACTTGGTGCTGGCTCACTGGTTTGTGGTGGGAAGGTGGGCTGCCTGCTGACATCGGTAATAAATGGCGCTGCACATTTCATGAGTGATGAGATTAATAATGCAAGAGCTGACTTCAGGAGGCTTAGCAGCTTTACCTGAGGGGATACTTGTCCTAGATATTGAACCAAGTCAGCATTGGCAACTCTATTATTTTTGTCATTATTTATATTATTGAAAGAAGCCTTTGTTAAAGCAAATCGGTATTTACAAAGTAGAGACTGGTTTTAACTAGAAAGGTACATATTGATTTTTCATTTTCTCTTAAGTTTATCCTGGAATATGAGAGGGTAAGATCTGTAGCCTTGGTTAGGCACTCTGAAGGGGTCCCATGCTCATGTGGAAACCACCTAAAAGCCTAATGCTTTTGTTTACATAGTATGTTGCCCTGGAACAAGAAAAAAATCTAAGTTCCTTGCTACATTCCTTTCATATACTCTACAGTGAAATCATATATGCAGTAATAGCATTTCTTTTTCTCTGAAGCTTGCTGGAATATGCAGAAATAAATTACTATATATAAACTATATATAAAGTAACAAACAAATAGAAAGGAACAGTTTCACTCCTCATCTTTGCACTTTCCTCCCTCTGTGTCCGTATACAGGTGTATGTGCATGTATTTTGTTGTGTGTTAGATGCCTTGGGACAGCCTGTCCCAAGGCAGATCAAAGAATACCCATTTTGAGTGATGTACTACTATCCCTCAGAAAAAGCCTGAGCTCTTTTTAAGATTTCAGCTGAATGTTGATTCACTTGAACCAACGTAAAGAGTGAGCATTTACCCCACAGACCTCCAGTAATGTTGGTCTTCAGCGGACCTTGTATTCACAACGGTAGTGGGTGAAATGCATCAAGGCTGGGAGGCATCCTGCATCTCCATATACGGAGAAATAAATGTAAGAGCGAGGATACTCTTCAATATTAATCTGAGATTCATTCTGTGGGAAAAAAAAATGTGAGTCTTTGAAAATGTTCCCTAATTTACCATAGGTTAGCATTCTAATTTGAAAACCAGGATGTGAAATTTGAAGTTTATGCCTCTGTTGCTTATAACACAAAATATATCCTGAGCCAAAACGAGGTAAGTGTTGATTGTAGATCCCAGTTACCCACAACAGTATGTAAATGTGCATACTCTTGCACTTCTATGTTAGCATGCATATAATGATGATACATATGATACCCATTGATATATGATATATGATATACATATTGTTCCCACATGTAAAGTGATGGAATAAGTGGGCTATTATGCACAAAATCTTAGCAATTATGCTTACGATTTCAAAATCAGATACCAAGAAAGCAAATAATTTGGAAGATATTAAGTAAAATGAAAAAGGGGTTGACAGATGCTGTTGATTTTATTTGAGAGAGAAGTTGTTATTAACAGAACAAGTGTGAATAGTCTATTTTATTCTGCTGAATATGATACTAATGCTGTGTGTAAATATGTAAAACGCCTGGAAATAATCTATGTACATAGCCATCCAGTAAAAATAGATATGCAAAGTTTGAAAGAGAGTTTACACCTGAAATGGCCATGTATTTTGGAGGAACATTGCTAGTGGGATTCCTAAATAGGACTGTGCCCTCACATTGGATTGCCCCATTCTATGGTACCTCAGTTTCTAAAACAGAATATCTCTGGGCTGCAAATAAATTCTGCTTTGCAAATATTTTGTCAGTGACAAAAATGCAGATTCCCAATACAAGCAGATGTGATAGGAAATTAGCAATTAAAGATGCATTTCAATTGCAATTATCTCAGTTTTAGGCAAAAAAGAAATAAAATATTTAATTTCAGGTTAAACAAAATGGCAAATTAATCAAATAGTACAAATAAAAAGGTCAGGAAAACACAAAGAAAACATTCTCAGCTATCACTTTATAATAGTTCTTCTTTTATAATGTACCTATGTCCCAAGTATAATTTTAAGGAGGAAAAAATATTTTTCTTTCAGTTAACAACTAAGAAGCCAAACTGCACAGCTATTGTTGGAAAAACATAGTATTCCTGAGAGATGTGTATATGTGTGCACAGCTGCACAGACACAGAGACCATATGCCTGTGTATAAACATTTGATATCAGTACATGTGTGTATGCGTGTATGAATATTTTATAATGTGTTGGCAGGTATGCAGAAAAACCTGAATATAAACTAGAGGCTTTTTCTTCATTTTTTTTTCAGATTTGCTGAACAGCTCCATGGTTTAGATTAGAAGTAAAATGAGACTGCTTTGTTCTTCTCTTAGAAACAACTGGATTCATGTTGAATTTTTTACTGAAATAGGTTCAGCACAGCTTTTTCCAAAACACGGTCTCTGCCTACAAGTTAGTTCGCTACTGAGTGCGCCAAGCTGACCTCATTCTCCACTATGTTATCAAACCTTAAATATTCTAGTTTTGTAGCAGAAGTTCTTATCTAAGTGAAAGATTACATCTTTCCAGAACATCAGTTTTGTATGATTCAGGGTGCATATTTTTTCCTATTACTCTTCAAAAGAGTTGAAACATCAATTAAAAATTGTAGTCCTGTCTCTCTTCTTTCCTTTCATTTCCCATTCAGTTTTCTACTACTGTTTATTTCTACTTCTTTTCTGTGGTTTTGGACATGTGATACTTCTTGAAGGAATGTTGCTTGCAATATCCAATTCTGCACCCTCAATATAGGCCGCATGGCTTACCTATATTATCCATAGTCAAGCTCTTTAGTCAAGCTTTTTAATTCGCTCCTCAGAGACTACCTTTAGAAGTAAGAGAACATTTTATTTAAGGCAGTAACAGTGTGCTTATTTAAGCAATGGGCTACCCATAGGAGAGTGCTTCCAATTTGGGGACTGAAAGATATGGCCAGGGAACAGGCAAAAAGAAAATTTCTGGGCAAGGCATTAGATGGTTGAATCCAGACATATGAGCCACCTGACATATTCAAGAGGTACAATTAATAATTTTCATTGCTTTCAAAGTGTTCCTGTTACTATTTTATCCACACTGAGATCTGAAAGGGAGTCCCACTCCTACTTGGAAATGTTCAATTAAACAAGCACGCAGCAACAGAGTAATACTTACCAGTCAAACCCCATAAATTCAAGCTCTGCCATTGAGGGCCTGTATTTTATTGGCAATGGCCAGTTACAAGAAAATACAGAAACACCTTTCCTCCTTGTACTACCTGCTATTCCTACTCAAGACTGCCCAAAAAGTGCTTGAACATTTTGGTACACTCCTGGTGTGGGCAGCTCGTGCTCATGATAAGAGCACGGTCAAAGCCACAGCTGGGAAACCCCAGGAGAAGGCTGGGAATGTAGCAAGGGATGTATATTTGATTTCAAGTTTAACAACCACCTCAGCTGGCTGCCATTGCACAGCCAGTTCAGGCAACACAGATTGCATTTTCTGCAACAGAGCATGGAATTAAGCTCTGTAAAGGTAGGCCTAAGTCAAAGAGAGCTGCAAGACCTCTTATGAACTTGAAAACATAAGAAACTTTCTTCTAAACTAATGTTTATCTAAATCAAATTAGTAACTTCAGTCAAATGTGTGGAAGAATATCAGATTATGAACCTTCTGTGGAGATCGTCAAAACCCGCTTGGACACAGTCCTGTGCCACGCGCTCTAGGTGACCTCTAGAGGTTCCTTCCAACCTTAAGCATTCTAGGATTCTATGATTTAATTTTGTGCTTTAGAAATCTACAAATTTAGTTGAATCTTATCTTTCAAGAAATATTTGATTACTGATTTTTAACAGAAATGACTTATTTTATGCTAATTATTTTTGGATACATTTTTTGTTCTTTAAATATTTTTCCTACAATTTTATTGGTTTGCAAAGAAAGAGCTAAATAGTATTTCTGTCTTTCAAAACATAACTAGGACAAAGAAAGTGGGAAAGTAAATTTCATTGAACTACCTCTACTATACGCTAAAATAAAACTTATTGATAGAAAGGCTGGCAATACATGCTACTTGCTTGTATCTGGACAAAGTCAGCTGTTTTTTTTCAAGAATAGCTCAAGATATTAAGTCAGTAATCTTTAGGTAAAAATTCTGGTTTCCAGGTAGGGTAATGCACATTCATATTTTTATCTCAAATTAATCAATACTTTCTTACAGAGATTTGAGATTGGTGGTCAAACAGCTGCCATGCTTGAGAGAAAGAGATTGCAGAGCTGTTCCTGCAACCTGGGCTAATGCCCTGTTGCATTCAGCCTCAGGGCTTTGAGTATTTTTAGAATCTTTAATTTCATGAAAATTCTGCTCCATTTGCACTTACTATTTGTTTCTGTAGCATTTGTACTCTTCTCTCTAGCTAGGAATTAGCCTTCTTATCCTGGCCATGGCTTTCCTATGGCTACAGGGTCAGGAATCGTTCACATTAGGACGATGTGTGTCATTCTCCTTGTGCGTTGGGGTGATGCTCAGCAGGACAGATGCCTTCTTTTCCTGACTCTGCCCCAGAGCCTGTAATTTCTGTCTTCCCTATATGTCAAAGCGTAACCTCCCAGCCAGTGCAATAGTGGCTCAATAACTGGGTCAGCCACTTTCCAGCACTCGCTGTTGCGTATACTGCAAAACTTACAGAGCTCTGGGGAAAGGTTTAAAACAACCTCTGTTCCTTTGACCCGAAGCTGCAGTCAGCCTTGATGGCGGGCAGCCTGTTTTCTTTCAGCAAAAGAGGGAAGCTTTTACATTCCTCCAGCACACCCCTTGCCACCTGACTGAAGCACAGGATGGCCCAAATACGCAAGCCCAGCCTCTGGTACGCCAGATAAGCACAGTTCTGAGCTGCTTCCAAAGCAGCCTGGCAGGTTGAATGAGCATGCATGAATTAGGAGGACAATCTGTTACAGAAAGTGGACACTGCATAATTAAGAAACCTTTTTTTTTCTCTTTTTTTTTTCTTTTTTTCTTTTTCCCTCGCTCTCCATCTCTGCTCTTACATTCATTTCTGTATTACAGCTCTGTGCTGTATGGCAGGTTTCAATGAAAATGCGGGGTCCACCTGGTGCTGTCAGTTGCAAGTAATGTCTGTTTAGCATGTGCATTAAATTAGGCAATTAACTGTTGGAATGTATTTGTGCAGATAGTCAGGCTGCATTTTATTATAATGCCTAGCTTGCTCCAAAAGGGCTCAGTTTACTTGAATTAAAGCTGCTCTGACTCTCTATAACCATCATCCTGCATCTGCTGATATGCAAGTCTCCTGGAAAGGCTGTGTTGTGGCTTGGAGAGCCATTAGAGGAATGTTTATGGGAAATCATAAAGCAAAGCTTGTGCAAACCCCCTTAAGTACTTGCCTCTGCTGCTTCTGCTCCAGTAGTTATGAATTGAGCCTTGCTCCAATTAAACTATATGCTAAAGCCACGTGTAACTTAAACCCGCAAGCATTTAAAAACAAGTGATCAGGCTAAAGCCAGGTTAGTCGAATTGTGTTCATCATTTCTAAACTAAAAGTTGCTCACTGGAGTCAGTCATTTCCAGAGCCAGAGTGACACATGATGTGGAGGAGGAGGAAGCCGAATGCAAAGATTTCCAAAGAAACAGTCAGGGCCAGATTTGCTGCTGTCACAAGTGGCAGCTTTCCATTCGTGTCAGCTCCCTCAAAAAGTGGGGGAAAATAGAGCCTGCCTCAAAGCACTAGAAAAGACTGAGTAAAATCTATCATGACACCAAGTTCCCTGTCTAATGCAATAACAGTCAAAGCTATTATATTTATTCCTCCCAAATAACTTAAAGAGTGTTTCTCCTAAAACTTTAAAGCTCATGGCAGAAGAACATCTAAGCACAGAAGCACAATATTTGCAATTCTTTCCTGGAAGCTAGAAGGATCACTCTCTAATAATTAAACATTTTCTGAAATCAACCAGTAATATAACTTTAATGATGTGGTTAAATTTTAAATAGAGCAGATGTGTTCTGACATTTATTGGAGCCATTGTACTTTTGCAGAGCATTTAGTTATTAACTGCAATTTGATTATGATTTGTGCATGCGTGTGCCAATAACATTTTTATGTTTCTAAAGAATGAAAATTGCACCTGAAACTCAGCACGTGCCTCACATTTTGCATTTCCTTTTCATTTTGGGTTTTATGATTTTTAATTTAACATTTCCAGGAGGTCCTTAAATATTTCATATTTTTTAATGAATTTGCCCCGGAAACATAGAAAATTCTGGAGAAGGTGTAAAGTGCTTTTGCCAGAATCAGACACATGTGGACCATCCACTTCCTAATTTGAGTTCACAGCCAATTGCTTAGTCAGCCTTATGAGAGTTGAATTTTGGTCTCATTTACAGCTGTGAGGGGTACAGTGGAACAGCTTTGCATTCATAGCATGCAACGATGCTTTGAGGCTGATATAGCTTTGTTGAAGCAAAGGGTTCAAAGCAGAACCCCCCACAAGGTGAGTTGCTCTCACAGAGTTCATGGAGAGCTCATGAAGGGTTCATGGAGCAATCCGTGCTCTCCAAGAGCAGTGTAGACTCTTACGTTGCCGTTCACATGTACCTGCTCCTAGTAATCATGTTCCTTCCTTCTCACACCAAAACACTAAGTTGGACTATTGCAAGAAAACAGTTATCCATTAGGGAATCAAAGGAATGCAATGCTATGTTTGTAATATCAACAGTTTAATGATGAATGATCATCAAGGACTGCCAGTGGCAGTGCTCATATCTAGTATGTTGATATTATCACTGACTTTTGTTCCTAAAATCTTCAAGTTCTGTCTCCCTTGACATCCCTACTTAATACTCCTTAATACTCCTCCACAACATATAGCTAAGGAGTTTTGCTTTTTTATTGTAGACCAAGCCAATTGCTTCCTGACTTCCTTGTTGTGAATAGGGCAAATAATTTTAGCTGTTCCAGGACTGTTATACTTTTCCCTCTCAGTATGCTATTTGCTAGACTAAACAAACCCAATCTTTCAGCCTTTTTGGTTCTCTTGTTTTCTAAACATTTTATCATTTTTATTGCTGTTCTCTGGACTGTCTCCAGTTTGGCTAGGATAATGCTGAAAACTGAACAGTTCTCCTGCTGAGGTTTCACCAATAGCAGTGGAATAATTACCTATTCCTTAAGACACTCCTATCAATATGTCCTAATATAAGACCTGCCTTTTTTATTTTCTTTTCAAAAATATCACCATATTGGATCTTCTGTTTATCTAGCTTCTTCTCTGCAACACTGCTTGATACTTCTTCTATATTTGTGCATTTGATTTTTTTTCTTTCCTAGGAGTAGCACTTGATGCAGTGGCTGTAATTGAATTCCAACTTAAAGATTTCAATTGTCCAAGTGCTGATAACCTAGGGATAACCACAAATCTCTGAATTGCAAATGAAAATATAGACAGTAGAGATAGAATTGAATCCAGGACAGAGATCTACAGAATCCTAGTTGAATTTCCTTTACGTTATTCAGTAAAATAATGAAAAAATGAAAATGAAAAAAAAATCTCGAAGTATGATTTCACATCTAAGATCCTTTCATTCTTGTAGTAATTTCACCTTTTTTTATTTATAGTTGAAAATGAAAAGATGGAACTTACTAATTAAATTGGTTCTACGTGTATATATATATGTATATATAAAATGAACGATTGCTTTGTTTTTGGTGTTATTTCCCTAGAAAAGACTTTCAGAATCCTTGAGAAGAATTTAAAACTTCACATACTATTACTCTGAGTGTCTACAGGATTTGAGGATTACTAAAACTAGATGTGATTCATAGTGCAGGACAAATGAAGTTTCTTAGTTTAAAAAGCTGGACACACGGTAATCTGAGATGGTTGGATGATTATTTTCATTGCTGTGTCAAACAGATTGAGGCCTTATTCTGCAAAACCCATGAGAGTAGTGTTGGAATACAGATCTTTTCATTTTTAGGTTGAGTCAGGTTTAGCCCAAATTTGTAATGATAAACATATCTATGCTAATGCTGTGGAAAAAATTAGTTTACTTTTGGTGAACAGGGGATATTGTTTCTGTGGTTGCAAAGCAGCTTCCCACACAATCCTCTGAAAGTCTAGGAAATGCCCTTCTATGGGGTGGTGTAATCAGTCAGAGCCAGACATCGCCTTTACAGCATCCTTTTCTTCTTGAAATACTCATTTCATTCTGCCGTGGGGACCACAGTAGTCTGAGTGTTAGGGTATTTGGATCACCACTTTCTCAAACAAGATGAAAGGGCAAATAGGATTGGTTTGTGGGATGTAGATATACTGGGACATTAGACCACAAAATGCTCATTTAAGAAAGATATTCCATCATGTTAGAGGCCCCTATTGATTGATCCTCTATTTTGGCTAGTTCAAAGGGATTCTGGTTTCTTTTTTTATTACATAAGTTACAGCCCAGGTACAACTTTCACCATGAACAGCATGGTTGCCAGCATACCAGCAATGAGCTGTATGCAGAAATATCCCAAATTCCTTAGCGTGGCACGGAATTGGGAGGTCATGATGTCTGTAGTTAAAGGCAAACTTCTGGTTTGCCTTTAGGTACAGACAGAACCTCTCTTAATCTCTTTTATTTGTGAATAATAAAATGTAAATGGACACGTATATGCTTTTTGGATCATCATGATCTCTCTTCCTTGTTTTGAGCACTCTGTGATTGGATTTATAACTGAAGAGGCAGTAGTTAGTTTCACGTAATTACTGCTGTCTAGGAAGCAGGGGAAACTCTCCCTGCATGTACTATCAGCAAACTGTAATAAGATTTTTTGGGTCCTATGAGCAGAATTTGTGAGAGAACACCAAATAGGAGGAGTATCAAACAACATTGCTCTTATTATAGTGTGTGCCATTTGTTGAATATATGCTGAATATCAAAAGACTGTAAATTCAGCAGGGAAAAAATCAGTAGGACTGGTGAATTAGGTTGCTGTCTTTAACAAGGTCAGAAATTCTATAAAACATTTAATTAGATCACAATATTTTTCAGCATAGCTTGATCTGTCAGAATATGACAGATACTCTCAAAATGGCTGTTGGCATATCTCTTGTTTTCACTGAATACAGAGCTGCTTTTAAAAAATGAATGAGTGTTTTTGCGCTAAGTTTCTGCTCAGCAATAGAAGAGGAACATTTGAAGATGGTTTTTATCAGGAAGCTGTCTGCCTCGGGAGTCTGGAAGCTGTGGCAAAGCAACTGAAAACCCCGTCGGTGAGACCCACTCTCTAAGACTAAAATCAGTTGTTAGCACTGTGACTGCTTTGTTCTGCACACACTTTCCCATGACTCTCCTTCTTATGTACTCCTTTCTAAAACTTACAGACTTTCAAGATAGGAATTTCTTGGAGGATTTTCCTTTCTGTATTCCCCCTATATTTATGAGCTTTTGAAGCTGTTGTGGTTTGCATAGGGCTTACTATTTGCTTCCTGTCTATCCCTGCCTGAATTCCACTCTGCAGCCTTGAAATGCTGAGTCTGCTGCAGTCAGTTTAATGGCCAGATAGATGTCGGAAACACTGGAGTTTAGCTTTCAGTAGGAGGAAACCAAACGAAAAGCTTGGCTGTAATGAAAAAGCCATATTATTCAAACACAATCTTTTGCAGTGACAGCCAAAGGATAAGAGCTAGCTGGGATTTCCACCCAGAGTAGTATAACAGGATTGTTGAAATTACTGACACTGAATTAATAGTTACAACAAAGATTTAGTGCAACTTGATGAAAAACTCTCTTGCTATTAAATATGTTGCTGCTCCTGTAAAAGCAAGTTGCCAGAGCAGTCGAAGTGCAAGAACAGTGAAGTACATTTAACTCAACTTAAGGATGGGTCAGTCCTCTGGTGTTTCAGACTCTGGCACGGTTTTGTTGCTTGCGCCCTTAAAAAGAAGATGACTACATTGAAAATGATACCCCTTATTTTACCAGTGTGATGTTCCCATGAAGCTCTGGAGTCATTTTTAACATTTATTCTCACTATTCTGTTGGCAATATATAGAAGTTAATTCATGCCTTATCAAGACAATTTTGGGAGGGTGAATTGTATGATAGGAAATTAACTGGAGAAAAGTTGTGCATATAAATGCCTACCTTTAGTTTGATTCACAGGAAAATTTCAAATACAGTATTTGTGCTAGTAATTTTATATTTTTAAGGCAAAGCCTGCATGTCTATAGTGCCGCTTAATGCCAGATCTCAGAGACAATGTCACTTATGGCAAACCAAAGATTAGTGCCTGGTATGACATTCCTACAGCAGTTAGCAGAAGGGACCCAAGCTGTTTGTCTGCACTGTAGTATTTAAAAACTGTGATGCTTTCTATTTCTAAGACAGTTCTCATCATCTTCTTTGTTCAAATTTTTAATTCAGCTTGTTCCTTGTTGAACAAAGCAAAGTGGCAATTAAACAATTTATGGAGGATGTTATTTCTGCATTTGAAATAGAAACTTCAAGTTTGTGCCCAGATTTTATTGAAAAGGAAAGAGAAGCACGACATCTGAATTTCTGTGTTTTTGTGGAATTCCTGCTACCTTTTTGTTGGCTAATTAGCTCTTGTAGTCTCCTATCCCTGGCCAGAACAAGCTTCTCCACCACTGTTTGTTTTTTTTTGTTTTGTTTTGTTTTTATCATCAGAAACCATGGAATGTTTTAGAGAGAAGTCTTCTGTTTAGGCATTTATGCTCATTTATGATTTCAGTGCAAGAGTTTTCTCTCTGGTGTGACTCAGTCTAATTCATTATCTTTATGCTGATTTTTTTTTTTCACATTCTGGGTATGTATGCAGGAGCTCATGGGTTCATCACTGATCCTCAGCAAGAGCAACTTATTCTCTGACGTATTTGGGTGGTTCCTCTTGTCCTCTCATAGATATGGATAAATTTCAGGGTTGATAACGCTGTGCCTCACTTTGGGAGAATTTGAGATGTAGGATTCAATCAGTCTTCAACAGAATGCTAACTTTAAGAACAATGTGACATGGTAAGAAACTTCTAATAAAAGAGTGAGCTATTATAGCAATTAGAAATATTTATCTTCTATATTAGCATGGGTTTTGGGTTTCTTCTGTTTCCCTTGTCATTCTCTAGCTTCTGAATCTGATATTCGCTTGAATTTGAAGTGAAGATATCGACTTCACTCTTTAGTAGAGAAAATCATTTGGAGTTAAATTTTCTCTTTGAGTAGCTCCACTGTCTCACAGGACAGAGCCAGAAAAAGAGTTGACCTTTTCTTTTGAGAACCTCTCTGCTAGCTGGCAAATGCATAGGTACTTGCCATGGCGTTCATGGTTACATTAAGAGCACTTCCTTGTCTTACAAGTCTAGTCATTTTTGAGCCTAAGGAGTCTAAAAGGTAGCAGCAGACCTAAGCGCAGCTTATTAAAGCATCCCACAATGTCGCTATTAAATCTTTGGTGAACTCTTCATTTCTAAGGAAGTCAGTCACCTGCCAGCCAGCTGGCACCCGAGCTTTGTTACAGATACATTTGACATCCATCACAACATTTCCTGCAGTTACCACTCTGCTACTTAGACCAAATTCCAAATTCTGGCTTGCAGACTGTAATTTGGAGACATTAAATGACTATAATGTGAAAAGTATCTGATGATGTATTGTGCTTTAGAATAATAAAACTGCTAAAATTGCAGCTTGGAGAACTAAATCTAATATATAATTATCTGTGTTTGTAGGATTTCTTCTAAGGATGTTATGTTGTTTAAGCCATGTCTTCCTTTCTCTTTTGTTAGTAACCCACGTTCTTAGAAAGAGGATCATGCATTTAGAGAGGTGCTTGGCACTTAGCCCTACTCCCACCTCCTTTCCTTCCTTCTTGCTGACCATAACAAATCTTCTGGCTTTGATTTCGCTTCATATTCAAAAGGCACGACAGAGGCCTTAATGCAAACCTTAGTCCAAGTGTTCCATTTTATTAGCTGCAATTCTCACACTGGAGAGTGTCTCAGTGCCAAAATTCTTTCCTTTTGGTTTTTCTTAAGTCTTTATTTTTAGATGAGTGCTATCTGGTATTAAGAGTGAACATGGTGATTGAATGTTCAGAAGTTAGTGACTTTAGGGAGCTTGCCAACAATACAGTATGTGGCTTATTTTATTATTTTTTCTTCCTTGCTGAAGAAGAATTTTACATGTTTGGAATCACTACAGACATTTTCGCCTCTAAAGATGTTTTATCTCTTCTTTTCATCACCCTCAACCTACTGTGACAATCTGCTGGTTGCTTCCCTGACACATCCCAAGGAGTATTTCTTCAGTATTGCAAATAATTCTCCCTTGCTCTTCCTCATTTCTTAAGGTTGGCTGCCCTGTCTTTGCTCTCTCCAGGCAAGGATCCTTTGAGAGAAGTGATGAATGAACCTTGAAAGCCTGAAAGCTTGTATTTGCCTGAGGTAGTCAGCCAGCACTATTTTTTTTCTGATTTTTTTCTGAATTTACTGATTTTGTAACCTTGTTTTGGAAATCTCAGAAGGTGACATTTAGGTATGAGTCCTCTAAGAGCTACTCCTTCTAGCCCCTGTGGGGAAGGAAAATGAGATTATCCCACATTGCATTTTTTCACTTACTGCTGCTGTCTACCCTGAAATTCAAAGGAACAATGCAAGGCTAAGAGAATTCAGACTGAATCTCAGTGAAAGCTCTAATCTTCTGCTTTTTCATATATATAAAGTGGAGAGTGATTTGAATGGGTGAGTGCTCTTATTTTATCCATCCCAGCTTACATGTAGACAGGACAAAAATCGAAGCCATGTGGGTAAGTTAGCAACACAGACAATTAATGTCTGCAGTCTGCCAGACTGGCCTAACATTAATTCATCTTTTGCCAGAAGCTACTTGGTGCTAAATTCTTTAGAAGGTCTTTTCCTTGCAAAAAAAAAAAAAAAAAAAAAAAGACAAGTAGATTTGGGGGTTCTTTTTTACCTTGTATGGTTTGCTGATTTAGAATTAGCATTCATAACTCAATACAGATCTATTTTTATCCCTATCAGTGACATTGAGGTTAAAAAAAAAAAAAAGGCAGCAAAACAGTAATAAGTAAAGTCTATATTGCTCCAGATCAGATTTTGATATATTTATTTATTATTTCTGCTTTCCTTTTCTCTAAGTTTCTAAGAATAGAGGAGAGGACATGTACTCTAAATGATATTATTCAGATAAAAATTGCAAACAAAACAAATTTAGGTTGACAGATATACCAAGAAAATAACAAAAAGCTTATTATGCAACCTAGCTTTACCTCAGAATTAAAAGATACTGCCTTGCACATTTTATTCACTTTTTATCAAACATGCATATTCTATCATGAAATTGCTCAGTCAAGTAAGATCAGATTCCTGGAACATGATGAAATACCTCTGCAATTTGTTGAAGTGGGAAAGGCAAATCTAAATTTGTTTGTGTATTTTAGATATTACAGTAAGGAACAAAACAAGCAGTAATGTGAAAGGCTGACAGTTTTTATTGCCTTTCTTGTGTTTTTATTGCCTTTTTCTTGTGTAACATTTTTACACGAACTATCAAAAGTGTGTGTGAGAGGCATGCTGCTTTACCGAGAAAGGAATATCTTTTTCCAAGCAAAGCTTTCTGTAGCCTGAGTAAGAAAAACCAAAAAGCTGAAAATCATAAACCAAGTTATGGATATCATTATGCAAACTTCAGCTTTGCTTTGTGACAAGCAAATATTTCAGTTATGAACAGTTGTATCTGCATAGCTTTTATATTTATGATTCTTTCTCCAAATACTTAGTATGGATTTTGACATGGAGTCTATGACAACTCCAAGCAAATATATATTAAAGTCCATTTAGCCACTGCTATAAAATGATATTTTGAATCTATACTTGAGTGTTTGAATATTACAGATATAATCAAGTGTTGCATAGCACTTTAAAAATATTCCTACTGCTGCCCTTTGGCCGCATAGTCCTTTTCCCAAGGGAGAAGAAGACCAGTAATGATCATTCCTTTCACAATTAACCTGCACCTAGAGAGAATGGTTAGGTGATGGCCTCTCAGCCTTTGGGAAATGTGTGCTAATTTGTTGTTTCTGAGCCTTATGGTTTTTTTTTTTTCCAGCATGAAATATATTAATTATTGTAAGTTTGAGATTCAAAAAGCATGAAGTATAAAAATGGCCACTAAACTACAATAGAATTTTTCTAGACATCTTACTTAGCTTTAGCCTTAATGTTTAAAAAAATAAACACTAGGAGGTTTGTTCTAACAAGCAGATCGTATATGTTGAGAGTGCATCTATAGAGCAGGCGGAAGCTAATTCTGCTTCCCCAAGCCTTTGTATCTGGTAGCATGAAAATCTTCTCTCTGCAAGAAAATGAGACCAAAATATGATAGGCTCTTTCTTCTGCAAGGCCTGATACAAGAGAATCTCAGACATGAACAAAAATCAACCCTATTACAGTTTGGTGCAAACTGTTTCAAATTAAAATTTGTGCAAACTGTTTCAAATTAAAATTTAATGCCAACTTGCAATGCAAATATTCATAATTACCTATATGCCAATGCTATATTTCATCTGTTATCAACTATAAAATCCTTTGTATCTGGACAACTTGTCAGAATATTACACTGGTTGATTGTTAGTCACAAGCAGTTAAACAGGCTATTGCCTAAAGCACTATAGAAGAAAGTAACAATTAATTTATCCCCCTTTCTTCCAGGCAGTTATTACTACTTTGTGTACATGCATTAACCCTCTCTGTACCTTAGGCCTGTGACACAGACACTTAGATATCTTCCTGATCTATGCCATTTTAGACTGCTAATTAGGTTCCAAGCCAAGGACAGGTGTATCATTTTGTATCCAAGTCCATGCACCACTTTGTTGATTCCAACTAAAAAAGATGATGTATAAATACTTCCAGAATCAGATGAGAATATTTGAGAAAGATCAGTTCCGCTGATAGTGTTTGACCTTGCATCCTAATAAATTAGCTCTGCAGCATGGGAACGCCATAAAGAAGATGGGCGTTCAGCCCTTATCTGGAGAACGAGAAACTAAGTCCTTAAGTATTCAGGGGCAAGTTTTATTCCCTTGCTTGTAGTAAAGTTATTGGAAATTCTTGTGTAGTAAGAGAACTCAGTGTGAGTAGAAGGGAATCTAGCCCTAGATTTTCATCATGCATAATTGCATTATTTCTCATTAAACTCCCATTCTATTTCTAATTAAATTCATAATCGTTCTACATTTGATGCTAGAAACTGTTGTGTAGTGTTGTTGGGGTGCTATTTAACAGATGTCATCCTTCCCTAGGAGGCAGGTTTCATTGCTGTGTGAACTGATCCTGCAGTGTGAAGTCTGAGCAGGTCCCCAGATAGCCAAGCATGAAGGGGGACATGGTGAACTAGCAGAAATGAATAAATGAGGCAAGCAAAGAGTATCTCTACATATAAGATGTAATTCCTTGTATTTTAACAGGTTTTAAGATCATTCCAGTTTTCTCCATCCATTCATAATAAAGTCACAAATTTGCATTGATACCTCAATTCACAGTTCTCAAGCTCAGGCTTATAGGTACAGATCAGTCTTTAGACATTTGTATTAATTTTGTTTTTGCAATGCAGATCTTCAGACTTAACTTCAACTGGTCTCTCTCCCTCTCAGTCTCTCCTTCTCTCTCTCTTCCTTTCTCCCACTTCCTCTCTTTCTCTCCCTCTTCCACACACACACTCACACACAGTCCTAAGAAAGCTGAGCATTTTGGCTTTTTCTAGAACATCACTTTTTTTTTTTTTTTAAATCAAATATGTTTCTTTACCCACTGCAGATATACATGTTGTCTTAACTTTCTTCATCCTCTTTGTTCCAGAATAGTTGTCTGATTATCTCTGAATTTATTCTGACAGGTTTTCTTACTGCCATGCTCCATGTCTATCTGAGATCCCACTCATATCCATCTCTGATAGTTTTTCTGCAGCACAAAAACTTGGGTTAGCAAATCCCACAGGTGCCTGCTGGTCCTCAATCAGATCAGAGCGAG
>NW_010583837.1:39870-53461 GCF_000705375.1 Tinamus guttatus | reverse complement strand
TTTTTTATTTACTTGGATTTGGCATTAATTGGAGCAGAGCTTTCACAGTGATAAAAATCTTCTAATATGTTTATCAAGGACAAAATACCAATAATGCAATAAGACAATGACTTTGGGTCAAATTCTATTAACTTACATTTGAATGCATCAAAATTAATTCTTTGGATTCATACCACCATATAAAAAAAGAACGGTTTTATATCTTAGATTTCGATGCTGTGCCTCTGGAGTGAAGTTAATTTAGACTCTACATGTCAATGTCCTTTACGTGTCATCTGTTTTTTAAGTCCAAACAAAGCATTTCCACAAAACAATGAGGAACTCAAGGTCCTCACTGTTTGTTCAGTGCTTCTAAATGTCCTTTGAAAAAAGGAATTCTTGTGTACAGCTTATGTGTCTGTAACAAAAATAGCTGCTCCAAGTGCATGCAGCTCTCAGATTTTGAGCTGAATGTGCGTGGAACTCAGTGTTGTGGCTGGATCAGCTGCCACAGCTCCTCTCGCCTGACGCGCGCCAGGTGTGTTGGTGACAGCCCGGCAGGCACCATTCGGGGCAGAAGCCTCTCCCAGGGAACAGTTTGTTTCCTGGCTATGTTATAAAACGTCTCTTCACCGTCCTACGCGTGGCAGCTCCTGGCGGGGATGCGGCCTGCGCTGCTGGAGCGACGCTCGCACGCACCCTCGAAGCAGCGGGTCTGGCTGTTCAGACAGGGCATCTGCAGTGGGTTTGATGGAAACGGCAACCACCGCGTAGCACACGCGGGATTTTTTTTGTCGCCACGGAGCGAGTTTGCTGAGGGCAGAAGAGACACGATGACCCTGTTGCCTCTCCTCTCCGTGGAGGCCAGAGCAGGAGGATGCTCCTCCCTGTTCCGAGAGCCGTTCCGGGGGTTGGATGCGGGTTCCTGGGGAGTGTGGAGCAGAGCGGGCAGCTCCGGGCGGTGGGAAGGCCCCGCCGGGCGGCCGGGGCACGGAGGGCAGCGCGGTGTGACCAGCAAGCGGCTCCCACGGCAGCGAGGCCTGGCCGCGCCGTCACCTCCACGGGCAGCATCGCGCTCAGGATCCCCGTTATCCCTGAGCCAGCCCTGCTCCCCTTACTTGCTGCCTTTGTGCTGCTCTCTCACAACCCGGACCCTGGAAATCTCAGCGAAGCCTTTTCAGAAATTTATATCCTACTTCTGCTGGGTTAAATGATGTCTTATTTGAAACCCTGTTTGAAATAAACATGGGTTTATTGTAGAGTTTTGAAATGGGAAAATACTGCCAAGGAATAGGCAGTCACTGGGGCTGTAGGTATGAGATGTAATAGCTAAACACAAGGAAAGCGATTGCATTAAAGATAAGATACAGGTAACATTCCCCTATCAAACGTCATTTGTGAAGCACACAATGCAAAATGTTAATGATGCGAGGCCCTTAAAGCTCAGGTTTTTAAAAGTAATTAAAATAACCCTATTTTGTGACAGTGAAAATCATACCAATGTAATAAAAAGCAGATTTATCTGAGGCACTTCAAATCCTAGGTTTATTCTTTACAGTGTAGCATAGAGATAATTCGCATTGGCTCACAGCACAGCAAGGCAAGTACGCCCCAACATAACACTGAATTTTATGTTTCAAATTGGACTATAACTACGATCTTATGTCACATTGTATTTTTCTGTACTAATGCACCTTTGTATTCCCAGCCCCATAAACGGTTGCCTCTATTTGTTTTTTACATTTTTTTCCTCCTGATGCTTTGGCGAAATGGGTAACACACACCAATGGCACTGCTCTGTTTGGAGACCAGCCATTAACTCAGGCTCTAAGTGTCCAATTTGCATTTCTATCACAAGAGAAAAAGGCAGGGATGGGGCCACCGATTTGGTACCTCCTGGTGCTCCAGCCTCCCGGCCTCTCCTGCTGCCCTCACAGACCTGGGCTGTGCGTGGGACAGGGACAGACAAGTCCAGGGGCTCTTCTGACTTCATTTCTATCAACTCAACGGGGCAAATGGGAATCTCCACCACTTCTCATTAGGGAGCAACCATTTACACTTACTTGAAGTCTTGAACAGGGATGGATAAGCAATTAACAATTTACTAGATGATTTGAGATCTGTTTTTTGCAAGTAAGCAAACTGCTTTTTTTTTGAAAATATTTAAATTGTTGCCTCTAGAAAGAATCCGTGAACAATTTCTGCAAACAGTTCTTGGTCTGTAGTTAGTTTGGTAAGAGATTTCTCGGGGGCATTTGATGTCCAGAACTGACAGGCTAAGTTAACTGTCTGAAACCATCGAGCACACGTTTCATTTTTGCCTTGTGTTTGGAGGGCTGCAATAACTCAAACCAGGTTCTGATGTGAGCAAAATATTCTGCAGCATTATTTTAAAATGTTCAGATGCCATAAGCATTCTTGTTACTAAAACTGTTAGAAAGTGTGACTACCAGAAAGAGCCTATGTTCAGCTGAACTAGTAGAATTGTGTGTAACAGTGGCTTGCAGTGTCTTCCCAATGCCATTGGAGAGCAGGATATGAAATAAATCCATCATTGCATTCACCAGGGCTCACGTCTGCACATTGCTGCCTCAGGGGCAAAGCAGTCGAACACCAGCCTCTCGGATCTGAAGTCTCAATGAAATAGAAAGGGGAAAATCTCAATAAGCCAGTGACGGAAGCTGGGATGGGCAGGGAGGAGCAAGGAAATGCTTTAGGAACTGAAAAAAAAGACACAGAACTGGCAGGGAAGGGAAGAAAGGCAATGTATGCAATGTTTAATGATATTTTTTTTCCTACAGTCCTGAGCAGGTCTCTGTAGGAATAAAACGTATACCCCTCTGTGTGAGACAGAGAGGTTTTAATAATTTTCACCAGGCTGTCCCAAAAACAAGAAAAATATGAGGGAAATAGAGATATGGATATGCAAGCATGTATAGATTTGAAAATATGCAAATATTGAAAGCTTTCATGCTGGAAAGGGCGAACTTTCAGTGAATGGATTCAACCTATTCTTAATTAAGTCAATATTTAGTTATTATAACACCAGAACTGTGTCTGTACAAATAGCCGCCTGGAGCCTATTCTTTTTACAGACTGCACAAGTACAAATTCCCAGGCAGTGAACTCATCGTAGTCTTTCTGGAAACAAGAATTAAGAAATACTCAGGTACCCAGCTCCTGTTAGAGAGAGGTAGAGGTGCACGTGATCTCCAAGGGGAAAGATCTCCAGCAGGAAAAGATAAACTAACAAGTTAAAGTAGTTGTATATTTTGTGAAAGTAAACAGTGTTTATAAGGCAAGGAAGCCCCAGCAGTAAAATCCCTTTTTTAAACAAGCCTTTCTTCCATTTCTACACCTACAAGTAAAGAACAAATCAGACAAATATATACTAAGAATACGACTCAACAATTCCTTTGGTTTCTCAACCTTTCAACATAACTATCTCTTGTTCTAAATCATTCCCTAATTTCTTTTTTTTTTTGTCTGCAGTTTATAATGCAGTTATTTAAATAATCCAAAAGTGAGCTGATTTGATTATAACCATGCTATGTTCTGCTTCTTGAGTGGATGATATGTCTTAGAATTAGCTATCTACTGTGAATTCATTAAGGATCCTTGTAAGAAGCTATTAAGCTCCTTTATGGAACCAGGTAGCTGAAACAATTTGAGTCTTCCTTAAAACTTTGGCAACCGTCTCTATTCAGCTTGACAGAATATGCACATGCCATGCTGGAAGAGGAATTCTGCTGAGTTTTTTGTGATCATTTTTCTATTAATGAGAGAGAAATAGAAAGACCAGCGAAGCAAAGAGTAATAGCTGCAAATCAGCCTCAGGCTCAGCCAAAGGGGGTTTGGAAGCTCTGTCTGTAAAAGGGCTAAGAGGGAAGGTCTTGGGCAGAAAATCTGAGACATGGAGGCATCACCCATATCCTGGTCAAGGAAAATATTTTGGGATACTCTTTGTGACCAGCACGTGACTCCTTTGTCTTTTTTAATTCCTACAGACAAAAATTCCAAGACCTTGAATTTGGTTAATGGCTTTTAACAAGAAAGTATAATATCAGTTTTAGGAATGGAATACAATGTCCACGGAGAGTAGCTAGGAGTTGGTCCTGCTGTCGATCCATGATGGACCGAACCATGTAGATAGTTGCATAGCTCACTGATGTCTCAGAAAATGAAAAATATGATTTAAAACAAGAGCTGGACAGATAAAAATGAATTAAAGCACCATCCAAAAGGTTTCTAGAAACAATCTGAGGGATGTCTTGCTTTGGGAGATCAAACATCTGCTAGAGCAACAAGCAGGCTGTCTAGACAGATGATGAAGTTCATTTGTCTCACAGTGGCAGGGCGGATCAGGACAAAGTGACTAGTAATGCAATTACTCCTGACAAAAGTATTCTTCATGGCATGAGGGCAGGCAAGTTAAAAGAAAGTTGTGATTACTTAATAGAAATAAAATGCATTGAGGACTTAGGCAGTTGAGAGAGGAATGAGCAGACTTGAGGGTGTTTATTTGGTGATTTTGGGGATATGGACAAACAAAAAGGCAAATCTTATTTTCAAGACCAACTGATATTCTAAAGAACCTGAATCACTTAATGTGACTACGTTATCCCGTTTAGTATCTGGTCTTTTCCTGAAGTTTTGTACCAGACAGTTCTCAGAGCTGGGTAAGGCACAGTGGAAAGCCAAAAGGAGATGTAAAGGAGAACTCTGTCCACACTGACACAAGACCTTGGAGCCTTGCCTTCCTGGCACACAGATTCAGGATAAACCAGGAATGACCAGTTTGACAGCTGCTATGAAATATGTTAGATTGTATATTATGGTTATATTCTGCTCCGTGACATTTTTGAACAAATACAAATAGTTTGCAAACTAAGAAAGACCAGAAGTGGAGAACAAATTGAGCAAAGCAGCTCAGAGAGACAGGGTTGATACTGGCTGATGAGATCTGAAAATTACCAGAAGCAAATGCTTAGGGACATGTATTACAAGGAAGGCAAAACCAAAGTACTCTTTCCTTGGGTTTGCCTCCCTACCTTTGGACAACCAGCAGCCAGCGAGCGTCTTGAACTACTCAAGAGTACAAATGCCTCCTCTTATTCTAACCTCTGAGCAGGAATTTGTCTAATCCCCTTTTTTTTGAACATATTTTTATTTTTTTCCACTACAAAATCCTACAGAAACAAAGCGCTCAATTTAATTGTATGGATCATTTAACTGTATGTTGAGTGAAAATGTTGAGAAGAGAGTTTGGGCCATGAAAAAAATAAGAAAAAAGAAGAAAAAAAAGCATACAGCAAGTGTAAAATGTGCTGTTACACTGCAAACTTGAACAAAACTCTTGTTGAATGACCTTGCCTGCGCAGGAAACGAGAGGGGACACAACTTGCAGGCACCGGCCGCTCAGTTTTGTTCACCTGTAGCCTCTGTTTTCCTTTGCTAAGTGTCAAGCAGTGGCAGCAGCACTAATGCAATTATGCTCCGAATACTTCTGCAACCCAACACTTATGCGGGCAGACAGGCTGGGGCAGCCCGGGGGGATCCTGGTGCGAAGGGCCTTGCGCATTCGGAGCAGAAACGCTGTCCTAGGTGCTCGCTCGCTGCTCCTAACAGGCAGCGACTGCAAAGAAGGAAACACTGAAAAGGCCTCAAGGAGAAAATCTATTAAGTACCAAGACAGAAAAAATGTCCATTTTTAGGACGTTTCCAACTTGGAGATAGCACTGTGCTGTTCAATAAAGACAAACTGAAAGGCTCCTGTTTGCATACCTATTTACATTATCTTATATATTTCACCTTTAGAAACAAATCGAAACACTCATTTGTTTTTATATCTGGCCAGTAATTCAAGGCCAGTATATCTGGCCTTTCTGGGTAATATAGTAAGTTGTGTGTTACAGCAGTCCCACATTCAACCTGCTCGGCTTAAACAGAAAAACTGCTAACAAATGATGTCTCTCAAGCTGCTTGAATTTCTGCAAAAATTAAAATTCTCAACAGGATTAATGTCATTTTAAAGGATGCTTATTCCATAGCATCCTAGAGGCAATGGAAGGTTCGGTCTCTTCTGCCATCCCACATGAAAAGAAAGTATTGGCAAGTGGAAGCAGATCCAAAGGACAGGGAGCGATTGCTTTCGGAGCAAGCCAAGGCCTGCTGTAATTTGAAGTGATGGCTTTTGAACCCAGCCACATTTGAAAGGTTAATGGAGGTAACAGTACATGGCCTGCCTTATCAGTTTGTTTGTGGTGCTAGAAAATAGGGGATCTTCTGGTGCATGCTGAAAGGCTTGGAGTGTATGAAGGAAGTGAATCATTTTGCAGAAAGCTAACTGACACTGGGAACAGAGGCTGGGAAGGGAGAATTTTCTCTAATAATGAAAATGCAGACCCTGCAAAGCTGTGCAGACTGCAGACCCGCAGATGTGCATAGTGTTGGGAAGGACTCAGCTTTAAAAAAAAAAAATTACTTTTTTGCTTAAGATAAAATACATATTGTTATACCTGCATAAAGTAATGAAAATTTGCAAAGTTTTGGGATTATGAAAATATCCACCATAAAAATATGCAATCCTTTATGCATATTTTTATGCAATGCATTTATGCAAGGCATTCTTGATGTGGTGGGTATGAGCTACAGCCACTTATGTAGCAGATCTCACACAGAGCTGCTGAGAAAGTGCCGAGAGCCTGGGCTGGATCCCGGGGTTCCACACAGGCCAGCTCTGAGCACAGAGAGGCTCTAACACTTCTGTAAGCTCTAGGAGGTTCATCTACACCTGGTTTGTACCTGCTTAGCAGTCTACAATCTGTATTACAGTTATTTTCATGAATTATTTATAATTTCCCACGTTTGTCTTCCAAAAGGCCATGTTTAATAATTTTCAGACATATCTGACAGTGGGTGAAACTATTGGAATTCCCTGGAATTGACATTCGACAGCGTCCCTAGGACCATGAGGAATCTCTCAGCTGCCCAGTCCAAACACAATGAAAAGGTCAATTCAGAAAGGTTGGGATCTGAAAATAAAATGGGTCCAAACACAATGAAAAGGTCAATTCAGGATCTGAAAATAAAATAAAATAAAATGGTCAAAGGTGCACTATATTTGAAATGCAAATAAAATAAGAAAAATAAAAGGTATAAAAGTTGATCAAGAGTTTTCACTACTAAATACAATATTTCTCCCCTTGGTGGTCGCAGTGGGCCCTGTGGGAACTGGAATTGCAATGCAGGTTCAGTTCAAGAGGGAAAATTTTAAGTGTTGAAAGCATTAAGCGCAGATTTTGCATATTCCGTTGGTGTAAATGAAAGAAAACATTTAACTACACACACACCTACTCACAGAGTTTGGCTGTATCAGGCCTGCAATGAGTATTTCTTACAACAGTACTCTGAATAAAGTTCTGGTGTCCAGATACTTCTTCGTAAAGGAGAACACATTTCAATTACATTATGCACTCCTGAAAAATTACGTGCTTCCCTCATCCAACAAAAAGGTCAAATCAGTGGCCTGGAAAGTTCCTGCATTCAGTGTGAGGGTGAAGACCTGTCTGAAGCTCTCTCATTCAGTGTCTGCTCACAGGCTTTTCACGGGATGCTCCAGCACATCCTGCTCCCTTTTGCAGCCTGACAATACGTCCTGTTCTGCCTCGTCATGCTCCCTGCAATGCAATATGTTTGATTCTTATTTTGTCTGTCACAAGATATTGCAGGTAAAGCTTAATTCCTCAGGTCCAGTCCCATGAACACGTCTGTCTCTACTGCCTCTATTGACAGAGAGAGATGTATATACAATGATTTCAATGTCAAGGTCAATTATGTGTAGGGTCACAGATTACTTGTACCTTCTTCTTCTCTTAAGAAGCATAAAATTTTGACCTACCAACAACCTCTCCACTCTTGTTTCCACAGAATCATCTCAGCAAGAGAACAGAAAAACAATTCTGGCTGAAAGGGTCCTGTCAACTCTTTAAAATATTATATCACTATCTGAAGTGATTTATGTGGCATATCAGATGAATGGGAGCATATATCAATTCTGTGATCTATGGCGCATGTATTGAGACAAAAAACTGACGGAAGAATAAAACATAAAAGGTGCACTCACAGAAGACCAACTTTTTGTTATACCTTTCAAAATACAACCAAGAACGATATTTCACATATTTCAATATTCATAAAAAATTTAGAACATTTGTATATGAAAAAATGCACAGGAAGACTTATCGCCCTCACTAACTCTGGTGATGTTGTGAGGTGGTTGCGTGTGGTTTCTTTCTCTTCACACTCTGGGCACTTTCCAGGCAGCAGCAAGAAAGGCAACTAACGTAAGAAATTCTTTCCAGGCAGCAGCAAGAAAGGCAACAACTAACGTAAGAAATCGTCATTCTTTATCTGCTGCCAAAGTCAGAAGCCAGCCCAAGCACCCAATAAAAGACATTAAATGACAAAGAATATGAGTATTCAGTGAGACAAATGAGAAACACACACACACACACACACAAATCTGAGGCTGAAGGGGCACCGGCGTGGAGACTGGCTGCAGAGGAACGGAGACGAAGCAGTTCAGGTGCTTAGGATGAATGAGCTCTGTAGCAAAAACAGATCTCCAGAACAAATTCCTGCCTTCAAAGAGCTGCCATCCAAAAATCTCTGAGTGCTGCCTGAAACCTTCAGTGCGAAGGTTTGGACAGTGTGAAGACCAGGTGGATGACCAGGATGTCTGGAGCCAGTATGAGCACACCAGTGGTGTCTGGAACCCCCCGAGATGCCCTAAGATACCACAGATAAATATCTGCATAGAGCTGGCAAACCTGGCACAGCATCTGCAGGAGACCTTATGCCTATGTGGAAGAACAGCTGAAAACTGGCTATCCTACAACATGTAAAATGGAATCGGACACTTATTTTTAGCCCCTGAAGCTCTCCCTTAGTGGACTGTGTATGTTGTGGTAGTTGACAGACCTGGGTACACTCACAAAGGGACACAGTTTTGCCTATAGCAAAGTGGTCTGAAACTTGCAGGGATGACTTCATTCCCTTGCTGGGTCCTGACTGCTGCTACTGCTTTCAGGATCAGTTTTCCTCGGCATCTTGATTGCACCTCTGCGTATTCCCTCATTCCCTCTGTGCAGTGTGGAACACTATCACTTCCCCTGAACTGACTTCTCCCCACTGTTTAATGTCATTAGCAACATGTAACATCTCACTGCATGGTTCTCTTTGGAAATAAAATGCAGAAAAGAAACCCACGCTGGCTAAGAACAGCCCCTCAGTCACTGTTCCACCTCACAAGACCCATCTGACACCAGTATCTAACATGTTCTTTACCCACTGAAGCCCTTCCCCGTTCCAGCCTTGATACATTTCCCAATTAGTGTTTCGCAGCACTATATCAAAGCTTTCCAAGGCTCAGATCTGGCAAGTGCATTTACATAAACGTTACTGCTTGGGAAACGAAGGTTGTGATGACCAGCGCGCGCAGCCCTTGCATCTGGACGGCTCTCTAACTCATTAGCAGGGGTCCCATGTCATCCGCGCGGCAATTAATTGAACGATGTACTCAGCAAAGACAGGCTCCTGCTGCACTGAGCAGGAAGGAAGAACGGATAATTGCTAAAACTATAGTCCCTGTGCTCCCATTTGCGATAAAATACACAACAATATTGTAAGATTTAAAATAACCACCGAATTCAGCAGTAATTTTGTAAAGAACGCTCTAATTGCAAGGAAGCTTAAAATACAGAAAGGAGGAGCAAGCGGGAATAGGGAAATGAGAAGAGTGCGGCAGAATTCCAGGAGGGAAGCGCCACTGCAGGCCTGGACGCGTTGAGCCCGCGGAGCCCTCGCGCCCTCTGCAAACCCGGCCGGGCCGTGGGAAACGTTCCCGTCCCGCGCACGGAAAGAGCGTGGTCAGCACAAACACCGCAGCGGGTGCGGATCTCCTTGTTAAACAAGCTAACGAGCCTGCTTTATCCCCCGTGATGTTCAGCAGCTGAGCTCCTAATTGCCGGGCGTTTCGCTCCGAAGGGAGCCGCTCCGGCCGCTCCAGCGCTGCGGGGATCTGCCCGCGTCTCGTGCCGGCCGGCGCTCCCGGGCTCCGAGCGCTCCCGGGTATTCCTGGCCCGTGTACGAGAGAAGGCACCCGGGAAGGGTCCTCGGGGACACGGGTAATCGCTCCTGCGGGGACACCGCAAGTTCTGCCTCTGCTGCCCGGGGCTGTGAGATGAGAGATCTTTTCACTTTTGGGGTTTAGGAAGAAAATATGGTGTGGTTTATTTGCTTTCTAAAAATGAGATTGATTGCTAATCCGAGGATAAAATAACCATGATAAAAAACAAACAAAACAAAACAAACAAAAAAACCAGAAACACATTCTAGTATTTGGAATATAGCCCTAAGTATGACCAATCTTAAAAGAAAAGATCTATGAAGAAATGTATCTTTCCTGTGATCAATATGTCTCATTTATTAATGAATACATATCCGCATGCGAGGCAGGAAGATTGCACATAAGCTTAAATGTAGCAATTGGGCCATATCATTTTAATCCTATTTCCCTGGCCAAATCCCTTGAGCAAACTGAAAACAGAAATGAAAAAAAGGTTGGCTCAGCTCAAAATGAATATTCGCAAGGATTTATTTTTTTGGCAGGACCCTCTTTCCATTCCCTCCCTCCCTTCCCCCAGTTTTCTCCTACTTCTGCCATAGCCCAGGGTAGACCCAGCCCTCTGCCCAGTAGCTGCCTATGTCTGTATCCCATTCCCGGGAGGAGCAGGAACAAGGCATGTGTGGGAGCTCCCCGAGTCGTCTCCCAGACCCGAGCTACCTTCAAGTCAGTGATTTCCTTCCCATTTGCCAGGCACTCAGGAACCCTCAGCGGGTAAGTTTATCCAGTTTGCCCTTGCACTCACATACATTTCTGCATTTACAACACACTTCGGGTAAGAGTTTCACACATCTCCTATCCAGCGTGTAAAGAAATACCTCCTACTGTTTTGAAACCTCCCACCTACTAGTTTTCTTTGATAAACCCTAGTTTTTGCTTTGGGAGAGCACCAATCCCGCTCTGAACCACTCAAGCTTTTGCAGACTCCTAAAATATTCCAACTTCTAAGATGAAGAGTCCAGCTTGTTTCACTATTCCCCATAAAAAGTTAGTTCACCTTCCTCATCCAGCGAAAGTTGTTGCCCTCCTCTGATTTTTCCCCAGTTCTACAAATGAAGTAGTTTCTCAAAGCTTTGCTTTGAGAAGTTAAACAGTTATTTGAACAAGGAGTATCACTCTATAGCACAGTGCACACCACACCCCTCTGTAACTATTTACCGGGGCTCCATTTTTTTCACTAAAAGACATCCTAATATTTTACTAGTAAGTCAATGGTGACAAAGGCTGCAGGCTGCCTGCTCAGCATACACTGCAGCATGGTGACCTGGTGCCTGTGTTAGGGAGGAAGGAAGAAGGTCATGTTGGCCCATGTAGTCCCACAGTTTGAACCACTGCCTCCTGCTCCCCGATAGACTGATTTAAGCACAAACGTATTAGTGCAAGGGCTCTTGTCCCAGAATTCTGTATATCGCAGGATATTGTGTTCTGGACAGTTTATTCTAACTCATCACTATTTTCATATTATTCTATGAAAACTAATATTTCAATAAAGAAATCACCAGCAGCAATCACCGAGTCCTAATTCAACATCGACCTCTCTTTTCCAGCCTTTCCAAGAAGGCTTTGGAACTTCGCAGAACTCACTAACATGCTGCGTGGTGGAGACAGGCAGTAAAACAGGGCATTTTACAGTGCAAATGTGTCACGCAGACACCACCACTCCCAATAGTCCTGAACAACACGTTAGATTTGAAATTTAAAGTTGAGTTTTGAATAATATGTGAGAAAGAATGGAGGGATAGAGCGACCAAGATATGCAACAGTTGCTAAGTGAAGACTCAGCTGAAAGAATAAAAGAAAGAAGCATCACTAAAAGAGATGCTGACAATTGATTTATCATCGATGGAAACATAGTACAAGATCTCCCATTGCATGGGTCTGGATTTCAGCTTTTCTTTTCTGTTATTAAGTTAATGGAAAAATGGCAAGTGCATTTTTATGAGATAAAATACATGTATAACATTTTAATGTGTTTGTGGATTTTCTATTTCTGCTTATCAACCTGTATCCACTCAGCACATCAAAGCATACTGCACATGAATGAGGACTGAAAGAAGCAGCGCTTAGCAAGATAGAAAGATACTCCCCTAGTCCATGGGCAGCTGCTTTCTGCCATGTCTGGTAGGTGCTTGAGGACACCTCTCTAAACCACTTAATTTTCTTCTTCCCTCTTCAGAGAGGAGTAGTTTTGCACTAATTTTGTAACCATGAAGTGAGAAAACAGCATTGAATGGTGTTCTGAATTACCGGTTGTGCTGATGGGGATTCAAGATGTAAACTCAAATACAAAATTCATTTTGAATTAAAACTAATATTTTCCTAGCAGCTTGTTTCACTGCTAGCGGTCCCCAGCGACTCTCCATAGTGAGTATCCCCTAACTCATGCTTAGAGAGCCCCTGTCCAAAATTTCCATGGAGAAAGATTAGGGACAAGTGTTATCTGTGGAATGAGATGCCGGGTTTGCCGAGCAGCCTGGTCAGCTCTGAGGCCGGCGAGCGAAGGCAGCAGCAGAGAGGCACCGACCACCTCTCGATCCGCGGTACCGGGCGGCCGCGCAGCCCTCCGAGCTCCTGCAAAGACGCTCCACAACAAATTGCTGTCGTTATGGCAAAGGTCACCAGATGGCACTGTGAAACGTTTAAACATCTAGCTGATGGCGATGTGCTGTTTTGCTATGAGCAGGGTTTTAGTCTTAAAATGCTACCGAGTTTCCTTTGTGACGGAGGTTCTTTGAGGAAGCGCTGACAATTAATTAGGAAGTTTTCTGCCCATCTTAGTTTCTCCAGCTGGAATCAATGCCGGAGGAGGAGCCGTCTCTCCTGGGATCTCTGGTTCCAGTTCTCCGCAGGGGCGGTCGCCCACGTGGGGCTGCTTCCAAAGACCAACACATACAGGTACACTGGTTATGCAGAGCATGAGAATACCCTGTTGTGTTCCTCTCCTCCTCTTCATCTGGAGGCAGGTCACAGAACTGGGACATCTGGCACCCCTTGTCAACATTGGAAAAATCAATATCTACCTTGGAGAGAGGAGGTCCACCCTCATGCCTCATTCGCTTCCTTATTCCTCCCTAATTTCTTCTTAAAGGTTTCTCCCTATCTCCTCCATCGTTAAAAGGCCTCACATTTTTCTGGAGTGTCCAGGCAATCTTTTGCAATAGCAAAAAAAACACATTAATAGAAAAGTTTTGGTAATGCTTTATACTAATTGATCCTTGCTGGATTAGAGAAACACTGCACTGGTAATCACTCAGTATTACTGGATTTTCATAGCAAATTCACAGTCTACCCCAAAATTAAGCTGTTTTTCTAATTCTATCAGTTTTCTAACCTGTAGTTTCAAGCAGTGGAAGACGTATGTGACCTGCACAGGATATATATCGTATTTGCCTACTTACACCCAATAGCAGTGGTCGGAGCAGGAAT
>NW_010583837.1:0-33291 GCF_000705375.1 Tinamus guttatus | reverse complement strand
ATTTGTGGGAAAAAAAAAAAAAAAGTTTTGGACAAACCACACATGCAAAATATAGGAAGGGAGGTGAAAGCGATAGGAAGTTCTTCAACTACCCCACATTTGTGAGCAGAAGACGACTGTAACTATCACTAAGGCGCGTGAATGGCAAATTAGAATCATAGAATCATTACACCATCTGCACCCGCTGACCCTGACTCCACACCACAACCAAGGCAGGGTTTTCCCTTACCTTACATATCCTCCTACATGTATTACTGCTCTCTGGAGAGTAGGACCTAGGAGTTGAAGCTACAGAGCGAATTCCCACTGTAAAGTCATTTTTCTTTGGGGCAAAAAAAAACCAAAAAAAAACAGTTTTGGACAGACCACGCATGCAAGATATAGGAAGGGAGGTAAAAGTGATAGGAAGTTCTTCAACTACCCCACATTTGTGAGCAGAAGACGACTGTAACTAGCACTAAGGCGGGTGAATGGCAACTTAGAATCACAGAATCACAGAATGCTTAAGGTTGGAAGGGACCTCTAGAGCTCATCTAGTCCAACCCCCCTGCATACGCAGGGTCACCTAGAGCACATGGCACAGGACTGCATCCAAGCGGGTTTTGAAGATCCTGTCGGTGGCCACCAGTGAAAAGAGGCCAGCCCCATCCTCCTCACTGCCTCCCTTGAGGTACTTATGGACACTGCTCAGGTCCCCTCTCAGCCTCCTCTTCTCCAGGCTGGTCAGGCCCAGCTCCCTCAGCCTCTCCTCACAGGGTGGGTGTTCCAGAAGGCCGCAGGGAGCTCCCTGCGCCCCGCGCTCATCGCTGAGGCTGTTGGAGCTGCTTGTTTGAGGGCTCAGCAAGCCGAGAGCAGCACGGCTCCTCCGGCGAGCGCGCTGGCAGGGAGGCCGACGCTACCGAGTTCGGCTCCGAAGCAGCCCGGCTGCTGGGCACCTCCGTGTGACGGTTCAGAGCGCACAAGAAATGTCCGAATTTACCTTCAGCCATTTTTTCTTTCCCTGCTGTGAACTCAGATCTGCCGCACGGGTGCGTTAGGTGTGCACCACGTGTAGCACATCGGTCCGTGCTGCCGTCGGGGCGCGCCGCGGCGCTGGGTGACTCCGTGGCGAGCCTGAGAAGAGCCGGGCGCTCCGCAAAGCCGAGCAGACCCTGTGCTCCCCGCCGCCATAAACCTGCTGCCGTGAGGACGGCAAAATGCAGAGCCAACCTGCACGACATGTAAAGCACAGACCTTTCAGGGATGCGACTTCGGAGGCTGCAGATTCCTGAGTTTATGAGGAAATGTTTGGTCTTTCCCATGTCCCCTAAATCTAACCGTTTCAGCAGAGAAATGATGCACGTCTTCTCAACAGTTTCAGGATGATGTCAAGCAGCCTAATACATAGGGGTGGACTTCAAAACAAAATATTTGTTTTCATATAGTAAAAAGCCTGATTTTCCATGGGAATAATGTATGAGGTTTTTTTGGTCTTTCATCTAGCTCTCCTTTGTAAACCTGTAAAGCATAAATGCAGAAACCACTAACTTCAGTAAGAGAAGAAGCATCACTAATCCCCATTTTCCTTCATCTCAGTAGTAATCCCCATGTTGATAAAAGGTATGTTGCTATTTAAGGCATTTTTCCATCACTGTGTTTATTTTATCCTTTCCTCTAAAACCGCCTATTATGATCAATGTGAGATTTCTTTGGCATTTATGATTTTTTTTCCTTTTTTTTTTTCCTAAAAACTGTAGTCTCTGTCTTTACTTCAGGGACACCGCACTGTCTTTCAGCTCTCCTCAAAGCAAGGAGTCCAGCGAGGTTTTCCTATGCAGCTCATACAGCACCCCCCAGATTTGCACAGTAAACACAAGTGAATAAGTGAATAATTCTCTGATTTCATAAAAACTGTTACAGTTTGGTTAACAATTTGAAGAACAGATTTTTTTTCCTTCATGTTTTATCCACTTGACACCACTGCATGGCATTGCCCAGTCAATTTACTAACATGTTTTCCCGTGGAAATGAACTCTGATACTTAAAAATTACCTTGGCATAAATATTTTGTGCTAGTCTTGTCTTTTACTTCATTGTCTCTCAGGGCTTTTCTTCACTGTCTTTCAATGAAGCAAAAAAGCATAAATTTGTGAAAAGGCAACCAAGGCAAGAATAGTAAATTTTGAAAAAAAACAAGTATTTTTTTTTCCCAATCTCTGATTCTGTGTCACTTTATACCCTAATGCCTTGATCCTAGATAGATAGAACTATCATAAATGTTTTTAAAAGAATATAAAATGTGAATGCTTTTTGTCCTTCTTTCCTTTGAGAATTTAGTTTAGCTGGTAAATCAAGATCTGAATGCTCTGTAAATGATGCTGTGTTTGTTTTTAATAAATTACAGAAGTCAGTAACAAAGAAAGCAGCTAAACCACAGCTGATGAAAATGATGGCACAACCAGTCAGGGCATAAGGTGCTCTCCTGCAAATACCTTCTTTCTCCAGCAAGCATTTGGGGCGTTTGCAGAAATCATAGCGAGGCCACATCTAAAGTTAACACTAACACAGCGTGATAGTTCCTCAGTCCCAGAGCTTTACTTCAAAAGCAGGAAAAAGGACCCAGCAAGGAGTCATTTAGACACAGGCAGATCCTCAGGGGTCAGCAGGTAGTGATGAGGTTCCTCCTCGCCGTGATGTCCCTTGGGGATGTGTCCGTAGCTAAAAGCAAGAGCTGCCTGCCCTTCTGCTGAAATTACAGCAGGAAAGTCAGTTAAACAAGTGGTAGCTCCCACCTCAGATGCATAATTTTGAATGAGGCTAAAAAATATGCAAGATTCTTAAGAAGTATCTCAGACAGCAACAAACTATGCTCAATTGCCTGCTGGTAATTAAAAAAGTGTGTTTGTTCAGAAGGTCACGTATGGCCCTCAATGAGGAAGGATTCTGACCTTCTATAGCAGGGACAAGGGATATGCTTGGGGCTTAAAGTACTATTAAAGTGTCTTCAATTTTAAAACACAAATGCTTTTTCCCCTGGTTGACCTGGCTGATACGACACCAGCTTTTTCAGAGCCTCTCACAGGTATAGAAACTGTGTTACTGGCAAAATCTCTTTTGGAGAGATACTTAATGCAGAGTCTCAGGGATTTCGGCTTCATGGGACACCTTTTGAAGACACGATGCCCTAGAGCTCAGAAGAGAAGTCAGAGAACAGAGTAGGGCAACTTTGTTCAACAACATAGAGGCAGCCAGAAACACTCCTGCTTTGCACAGAGTGGATCAAGGTCACATCCTGAATTTTAAATATTCTCAAGATCTAACATTTTTTTGAGTTTCTAATATACATACGTATATATATGTAGTTGTCTTTTTTTTTTTTTTTTTTTTTTTGGAGAGCTGAGAGTCAACAGTTTTAATGCCTTTTGCATGTAGAGGCATTTAAACACTACTTGATTTTTTTTTTTTTTAATTTGGATAGGCCCAATCCAAAGGCCTTTAAAATCACAGGAATTTGCCACTAATTCCAACAGGCTTCAGGTGTGATTCTAACTAATGTTTTCTGCTCATTGCATACTGCTAATTTTATTTTTTTGACAGATGTGAAGCAAAGATCTTCAGAGGACCTTAATTACCTATACAGAGAACAGCAAGTTAGGTGTACATGTTTTCCTGGTTTTGGGTGTGAAAAGAATATTAATAGGAAGTAAATTATTAATCTGTTTCCTCTGCAATATGCCCAGTGTAGATTATATGTGATTCCAATACATTAACTTGAGTTCCACTGCATATATTTTGCGAGGGGCACTGAAGTATTAGTCAGAACCACTTTACATCATCTGCAAGTTTTCTGGACTTCATGGGAATTTGGGCTCTCCTCCTCAGGGAGAGTGCAGGGAATGGAGATGGAGGAAGGCAGCTTCTCCTGGCCAACCTCTGGAAGGACAGGATGCCAAACCACAAGTTTTTACCCACTTAAATTTACTCTTGACATCTTGGCAAGACAAGTGTTGTGGGGAGCAACTGTGGCATCAATTGCAAACTCTAGGTCCTACTGCCAGGAGATAAAGACACTAATTTTCTTGACTCAGGGTTTTTTGCCTTTTTTTTTTTTTTTTGGTGGAGAGAAGATGATTGATTGAAATATTCCAGAGAAGCTGGAGCACATTCTGAAAAGCAGCTGAAGATTATGTATGCTATGTGCATGTCCTTGCTTAGCAGTAGAAGAGCAGAAGTTATTTCTCGAAGTGTCAAAGCAAACTTTTCTTCACATCACTGAACGTTATCAATCTCACTTAAGCTCGCTGGTCACACTTTTGACTTACTTATCTTCAGAAATTATGGTAACTTTTAATTTTTAAACGGTATTGCATGCTTTGGAAATGACTTATACTTTTTGATTATAGAGTTTCCCAAGTTTAAAATTGAAAGATGTAAGAAGTTGGATATGGTAAGGAATTATGGCCCTTGTCTAGAAGAAAAATGAACAAATTCCCTTTTTTTCAGCTATAAATTGTAATGTGTAAAAAGGCAGAATAGCCTGAAGTCCTCCTGACATATTACCTACCAAACATTTTAAGGGAATGATTAAAAACTAGGCAGCCGAAAAGCCTACCTTCATCAAACTTACTTCTCAGATTTTATTAATAAAGAACTGACTTTAAAAGATATTCAAACCTGGCAATCTTTTTCTCCTTGATATAATAAGCTAAAGCCTACATATCACGAAGGCCTGTGGAAGCACCAGACAATGTGTTTTATCTACTGAAAAGCAGGAAAGGAAGGAAAAAATGGTTTGAATGAAACCTTTGTTTGTTTGGATTTCTTTCTCTTTTATTCGAGAGTAAAGATAAGAGTCTGTGTACTCCAAAGAAACATGGGAGAGCCATGTTAACAACCTTGCATTTAAAGCATTTGAATTCCTCTTTCCAGAAGAGCCCCAAACCCTGGCGCCTGAGAAGCTACCAAGAGAGACCTTCTTGTTCAGTGATTCTCCATCTCCACGGCGCTTGGGAACGTAATCCACTAGGCAGAAACGCTATCGGAAAAGCGCAGCCTTTCCCAGAAAACCCCTAAGCGGTTGAACACTGATCACCCGTTGGAGGCGGCTGCCCGCGTTGGGGCCTGGCGTTGAGCTGAGGCGGCGCCTGCGCGCGAGGCCTGTGGATGGCCTCTAGCTGTTACGTATTCCAGCTGGCCAACTCGGGTTGAAAATACACAGATAATTGTGGAGATGGGAACGCAGGAGACACCAAAACTGCCTCTGTTGTGGGAATGAGCATAAATACGCCTGGAGCTCCCAGCGTTGGCTGTAGTAACTGGGTATCTGGGTATCCCGTGTAGAGGAGCAGAGGCAGCCCCTGCACCTTGCTTATTCACCTTGGGAAGATAAGGAGCTGGGAAGTCAAAATCCCCTCAGGCAGAGAGTAAAAGAACTTGAAACCAAGTCTCATAATTTAGCTTGGCTGAGGACTCCTGGGGGAGAAAACTGACAACTCCACTTCCGACAAATGCTGTGATTCTAGCCCTGGAATTTGCACTTTCTTTCTTTTCTGTCTTCCATTTGATACCATTCTGTAAATTTAGGTCGACTTTATGAATAGCTTTAGGGGGACCAAAGCCACGTTTTCCAGCAAATGTATCTTTCACTTAATTTTCCCCCTCACTTCGAACACCAGGTGGCTCAATTATTTTCCGACTGTTGATCTGGGCAATGAATACACAAATGTCACTGGGATAAAGTCTACAAAAATGCAATAGTGGTGCCTCTCATTGATGGATGGGTGCCTCAGGTGCCTTTTTTCCCTCATCAGATATAATTTTATTATAAATTAACACTAAAAATTGAGTTATTATCCTGCAGGTCTAATTTTAAAACTTTCAGTATATTCTGGTAACAAAAAGTTACTCAAAAGGAAACTGGAGAAAGTGTCGCTCCTTCTAAATAAGATTTCAGTCAGTCTAAACATTTTTCTTTTCACACTTCTCACACGTTTGCACTTTCACGCTTCCTCCTTCTCCCAGCACTGCTGCCGCCTCCTCCGCCCCAGTGGAGCCGCGTTCGTCGCGGCCGCGTGTCCCGCTAACAGGCCGGCTACGTGTCTGGTTTAGCTACCAGGCTCTAGCTTAAAATATGGCATATTTAAAGTGACTATCACACTTTATGCATTTTATTAGGTAATGGAATCATAGAAGAAATAGAAGATTTGAGTTAGAACCTTTAATCCTCTCTTTCATAAGGAGAGACCCATGGTTCAAACATTTGATTCTGCATTTCCTTGGGTAAATGTGGCTTCCATGACCCTTATTACAGTCTATGTATTTAAAATACTGGCACTAGTACTGTAGGAACAGCAAAACAAGCCTGTGTTTGTATTCAGGGAGTTCGTAAGTGACCAGTGCTTGATTTTGCCAACACGTACCCCCATCTGACTTTTTCTCTCAAGAAAATGAATATTGCAACTTCAAATGGAAAAAAAAAAAGATTGAAAGCATAAAAATAGCATAAAAATATGTATCACTCTTTCAGAAGTCAGGATCATAACTCCCTACACACACTGTCTGGGAGTAGTTGATGCCCTGTTATCTTTTACTATCATTATATCAAACTTCTATTAAACTATTATTAAACTCTAAAATTCTACACATAGTTTGCCATACAGGCAATGCTGCTATTTTTGTGGTCATTTTCTGAAAAAATAAGTTTTCTTTTTTTTTGTTTAAATTAATAATAACAGATGAATTCTGAAATACAGAGTGAGGAGCTGTCCATCTGTCTCTTCCCAGCTTCATTGCTGCCATCTCCTGTTGTTTCTTCCCAGCTCTTTCTTAATTTTAGCATTGGCTCTGCCCAGTACTTTGGCCTGAAAATGTCTTTTGAAAGAATCTATTAGAGGTGGGATAAAATCTCATCACTAAAGCATCTTCCACTGCTATATACTCCTGCCAGCCAACTTGAATTTGCTTTGCTACAATGGGATTTTGTCATAGCGAGTTATTAAATCAGCAAGCACAGGACTGGGTTCATTTGACAGCAGGACAGACCAAAGGACCTTGCTAATTCCATGAGCCTCATCAAGCTCCTCTATGGCTGCAAGGTGGGAAAACCAGTCACATCCCACAGGCTGAACATCTGCAGGGCCAAGTGGGAAGGGGATGGAACAAAAAAGCCAAAGAGCTTCCTGAGACCAATGTTGTTATTCCCTAGGCTCTGAGCCAAAGCAGAAATGCCCAGGATTGTGGAGAAAACATGTCACCGGGACCTCGTCCGCTTACCCACGGGTCCTTCCGCACGCAGGGTCAGTGCCTGAACTCTGTTTCTACAGAGATGAAAAAGCTGCACCTGGATACAGATCATCTGAGGCTTTCTGAAATGTATTTACACGTTTCTTGTTTTCTTCCATAATTATACAGCCCAACAAGCAGACATGTTGAGCATGTCAAAGTGAATAAGCTCTCTCTTCTTTAAACGAGCCTCCACTGAATTCTTGCAAACCTGCATGGACCCAGTTCTGACCTCATCTGAATCCTCCCTGATTTCATTCCCAGCATGTGAGGTGCCGGGTCCCCCCCGGACACGCTGCACACGTTATGCCCTACAAAACAGTCCTCAAGGATTTTTTTTTAAAAAAGGCTCAATACGTTTCTACCATATCTGAGCAGTCTACCTCAATATCCTAAAAGATTCCATCTTAACTCCTTTCTTCTTTGTTTGGCCAAGAGGATCACAACAATTATCTCAAAAGAAAGCAAGCAAGAAAGAGACTGTCTCGACTGGGCAAACAGAATGTGTTTCTCTTGCAAATGTATAACAGCAGATACTATAATATAAAAAAATGAATCTTTATAAAAAGCCCTGCGTTTTTTATTTTTCTCTTGAGATTAGTCTTTCCAGTTTAAATTGGAAGTCCATTCTTACAGAGCAGAAAAAATTACCGTGGTTCAGGAGGAATACAAAGGTTAAAGTGTTTTGTGGCTCAGTTCCACATTCCATGAAATCTTGCATCATTGCAGAAGCTTTTTATGCAACGAGAAAATTACATAACATTTCCGATAGCATGAATTCCTCTACCTTGAGAGGACTCATTAGCTTGCACATAAAGAAGCTGTTTGATGTTTTTAGAAGCTTAGTCCCTACCCTTTTTTCTCTTTTTCTGTCTTAGGAGCACAAGTAAAAGGCTTGATGTGGAACGCAGCGGGAGGGCAGGGGGAATCGTTCTGAACGTTACCACGTGGCTTCAGCAGCCCCACTGCTATGTCAGGAGCAGTGTGACATTTCCTGGGAGTTCAAGGACTCCGTAACATGATGTTACTCTTTGCACACTGCAGTCTTGAAGGATGAGTGACTTCGAGCTTGTCAGAACACGCCAGATGAGTTTACAGGGTCTTCTTTTGCAGAGGGTGTGTGCTATTTCTGGAAAAGCCTCATGAGGAAATGAGGGAACATTTTCCATTCTAGTCTAAGCTGGATTTGCTTTGCTGCTTTGCTACACAAGAAAAAGGTATCTGACATTTGGATCTAGATGTAGCTCCATAAGTTTTCAATTTTGTAATTCTATCTCCTTCTTGAAAGGCCTTAAGTTTCCATAAAATTCTGAAATTTGTCTTTTCCCCTCTACTAAACACTACTTAAAATTCCCCAGTGCTCCAGCTGTAAAAGTGCCAGAATGGATAAATGATTCTGTAATAGCAGCACTTATCTTCATCTTCTGGTAACAATTCATTCAAAAAGCGTAAACAGAAAAATAATACTCTAATTACAGGCTGTTACCCACCAGAAAAAAAAAAAAAGTAATTATTTAGGAAAATCCTCTATATATGTGTTTGTTCGGGTTTTTTTTTTGCTAAATGATCCAACTGGTCTTTGTGTAATTTATACACTAAAGAAAATGGCTCAGATCATGGTTAGCAAAGATCCAGAGGACCAAAAGGCTTGGCAGGATTTTACTGATTCTCAGTAAAGTTCAGTCAAACTTTCACTTTTAATTGAAAAAAAAAATCTCTTGATATCTTGGCTTAAAGTTGAATATATGCAAAGTATTTGTTCTAATACTCCCTTTTTTTGTACTTTTTACATAACTTATACAGTATTTTCTGGCTAGAATATGCAGCATTTTAGTGTGTTAGCTGACTGATAAAAGAGACATTTCTACACTCAAAGATAGACTGACAACTAGTTTTGGAATATCAGCTTCATTTTTTTGCTACACATTGATTAATAGAACTGTATAGACGTCTACACTCAAAGATAGACTGACAACTACTTTTGGAATATCAGCTTCATTTCTTTTCTAACTATATAAGAACCATTGATCAATAGAACTGTATAGACAACTTCTCTATCCCTATGAACAACCATTCCTAAGGCTCATAGAAATGTGATTGCAATCCTCTAGAAATCATATTAATGATATATTTAATCCACCTGCCTGTACTTACTCAAGGCCAGGACAGCCAGCCTATACTTGACAGATACTTGTTTAAGCTGCTGCTAAACATAACAGAAAGCAAATACATTTTAACCTTCAAAAGACCCCAGAAACCGAAGCCAGGTGGCATCCGATTTAACTTACTGGAGCCTGTCCCCGTCCCCGACCAGCAGCACCTGCACTGAGATCCCCGTGCAGGCTGCTCGGGGAGAACAGCACAAAGACGAGACTGGAGCTCCTCAGTGGCCGCTAGCTCGGCGACTCCGCTGCGGCGCTGGAATTCTCAGCTCATTGCTTGCCTGAGCTTTGAAAGAGGCTGAGCACACAACTGAACCAACGATACGGCTCTCAAAAGCAGCCTGAAGAGCTGCGCGGAGAAGGAAAGGTCATCGTGAGGAAGAGCTCCGGATCGGCCTCCCGCGGTCCTCAGTGGGACCTGAGCCGCATCCAGCCCCACGCTCAAGGATGGAGGTGCCCCTCGGACACCCTGGAGGTCCCCCGGGTCTGCGGGAAATTAGCCTGGGCCGCTCAGAAAGCTGCGTAGCCCCGGCCTGACTTTGCAGGAGACATTAGCAATTACTGCAAGCCCCTGCTTGTGCCTTCATCCTCTCTAATGCAGCCTTTAATTAGGCAAAACTAGCACAGAAAGCAAAACAACCAGATCCAGACGTCTTCTCACGTCTGCAATTCTTCACGTCTTGTCAGACGCCGTTTCTCTACATGTTGTGAGTTCCGAATGGCTGGAGTCAACCCTGCTTCAGTGAACCCAATAGCCCTGCTCGTGTGAAGGGCACTGAAACGCATAATGTAAAATAACCATACATAATACAGGATTTTTTATTTCATATTGCCACAAACCCTCTTGAATTTATGCATCACTCGCACCAGCAAAAATGGGTATGTGACTGAAATAAAAGATGACAAGAAAGGACTGTCAGTGGATTTACTGCTATTTCCTTGAAATTTCACATACATTAGCACACTTCAGATACAATCCTATTTCCCTTACCCAGGGAAAGGTGCAGTCCTGAATATATCCCTCAAAGATGATAAGATAATGAATTAAGATAAGATGGTTAAACTTAGAGAAATTCCTAGAATAGTTCCACTTACTGAATGTTTGGATCTTACTAGTTCTTCACCGTTACTAGAAGCTTTCACCCTTATGGAACTGTGACCTCTACCTTGGGAACAGGTTATTTTAAGACAGCCAGGTGTGTGAAGAGGAGAACTGTTTTCAGTCCAATACTTAAAACTGCTCCACCCTCCCAATCCAGCAAGAATTTCAGTAAAAAGCTCACAGAAATAATATTAATTAGAGAGGAACATACTAGCGATTAGTATCAAGAGTTAAATATTCTGCCAGGTTTCTGACGCAATCTAGCAGCTTTTAGCTACACACACGGTCTGAAAATAACCTTGTAAATTCATTCCTGAGCCTTACTGTTTATATATTTATAATTATTTATTTATTATTGCATTCATACCAACATATATAGCAACCCTGTTAGCACATTAGTGGTGCTTCTAAGTATCAAACTACATCACCAGAATGTGAAATTACAATTTTCTGTACTCTTCAGCTTCCTTGAAAGGAATGTGTCCACTAATATTCCCAAGAATAACCTCCACTAAGCACAGCAAAATTGGCAATTGCTACCAGAATCAATATTAATGCATCATTTACCACTTACTAGATCAATTACTGGGAAACAACTTGAAATTCTTCATAAAAAATAATATTAAAGAACTTCATCATATGCATGTTCTGTATGTTTACTGTTAAAAGTTTAGTCTGTTTTACTAAATTTTATGCTAATGTATTAGCACAGTCATTAATTTTACCACTGGGAATTTTTCATATTCATATATGATAATAAAGCAAGGAGCAGGAATCAGCATGGACCTTACAAGGTATATTTGAGCATAAATTAACAGGTCATGAATACAAACTAGTTATTTTATGTGCTACAACATTTCCAAGTAGAGACTACACATGCAGAAAGCTGCACATAAAAAATAAACACATTTGATTTATACTAACATACAAATTCATTTTTTAGGCTACTTATTTCTCTGATTCCATTCCTCCTATTTGAAGACTTAAAATAAAATCACTTTTCAGTACTTGAAGTTTTTAATCCTCTGCACTTTAATCCAGAACAGATAGTAAAAATACGTGAATTATTGCAGAACGCATATCAAAACGGTCACTAATGGATTAACACCGTTCTCTGGAAAAAAAAAATCATTTTCAACTTTCACAAGCTTCAATTTGGGCCAAAATTGCTTTGGCCAATTTAAAAGCCATTCTTTCCTGGTGCTGACACCAATGCTAAAATCAGTATGTTGACACAAATTTTGGTTGTGTGTACTGCTCCTTGAACAAGACCACAACAGTAGAGTCTTCAAGAGAAGAAATGATTCCTATCACAGTGAACAATATATTTGGTGTCAGTCTCTATCCTCAGCTGGTTCCATAAAAATAACTACTTGGGGTTTTGTGGAGTCTGCAGTATTACAGTGACTAATTCCAGTTGACGCTCTTTTCCTTTCCTTTATGGTGTGTCGGGGCTTTTTTAGAGGGCTTATTTTTGGTACTGGCTTAGATTTTATGATGACAGTTTTGGAAATCTCTCCACCTGAACTTTTAAATTCTAATTTAACTTTCTGAACTGTACCATTAACTGTATCTTTCGCTGCATATTGTCACATTAGATCGCACTAGAAGTTCCAGGACCTGCTCCTGGGTGTCCGTTTTTGAACAGGCGACCATCAACATTTATTCACCTAGCACTGAAGTCTACTAATTGATGTGTTATCTGCTTAGAGTGTGCATCTACTTGCATCTAATTCATAGAGCCAAAATATTTTTCAAATAAATTTCAAACATACCTCCAGCAAGGACATTCACTTTCATACAAAACAGCGTGCATTTCCAAGAAGAAGGAAGTTCTGGTTCTTTTTGCATTCAGAAGACCTAAGGTTAAAGCATTGTTGCCCCCGCAGCCTGACTTACCCCGGCAATGCACTCCCTCGTCGTAGCCGTCCGAGCAGTCGTACACCCCGTTGCAGAGCTGTGACAAGTGAATGCATCTGTTCGTGCCGATGCAGGCAACGTGGTTCGGGGCGCAGCTGAAATCTGCTTCCTCGGGACCTACAGAGCACACAGAAAGTGTCACACATGTATCTTCATATCCACAAAGGCAGATATAGTTCTATATTGCGTACTATTTCCATTTTTAAGCTAAGTACAACATTTCACATGGCTGTCTGTTGTGAGGCTTTTCAGCACGTTACCGATTGGTAAATCAGCTATTGAGGAGAATTAAAATCATCAAGTAAGAATTAATGCAGCTAGAGACAACAGGTTAGCTAGGGTTACTTCCTGAAGCACAGATGATAAAACGTATGTTTTCCTTCATGTTAAACTTTATGGATGCTAAAATTTACCTTTGCAAACATTAAAGAAGTATCACAGATTTGCAGCTGCCTAGTGAGCCACGGTCTAAAATTGATCTGCTTGTATCAAAAGAAGGAGATACTGGTATTTACAGTCATTGCTCACTATATAAATAATCTCAGGTATTCTTTACGGCCACACAGTGTGCTTGAGTGCAATATGCTCTCACCTTCTCCCAGGTACCGATTCCAGGACCAAGGACAGAAATAAACCCAACAACACTGTGCTCGAAGGCCCCCTCGGAAGTGGGAAAACCTCCGTTTAGGCCAGCAGAACACAGCAAGATAAAAGTGCCGAGCCACTGTAGGTACTTTTTAGCAGATATGGATCGTTCTTAGCACAGCCAGCAAAAATAAAAATCCCAGGACAGGAGTGACACGGAGCCTCCCGCTTCCCTCCTCTGTGGCTTGACACCTCACACTGATGTAGTGACACCAATTATGTCCTTGTGTATCCTTGACATCTGTATCACCTATTAAAAGTAGAAACACTCCACTGGTAGTAGGGTAAAAAAAGCTAATAGATACAGGATTGAAAAAGAAAACTGCATTATAGCTGTATTTTGCATACAGTTTTTTAGGCTTTTTCCTAAAAGCCCTTGAAAAAGAAAGAAAAGGATCTCCTCTCACTGTGTGCTGGGGCGAATGCCTGCTTTGCAGATAGACAGCTATAGAAGCACTTTACAAAGAGATTTTTTTTCTCTATTTTCCAGTAAAATTTAAAAGGAAATTAAAAGTGGGAAGTGCAGAGATTATTACTATTTTCTCGCAGTTAGGATTTGAAGATCATGGTAAGAAAGCCCTTTGAGCACCCAGGATGTGAGCCCCGAGGGAAAGGCAGAAAGCAGGAGCAAGGGGTGCAGCTCGAGGCCCTTTCTGGGCACCAAGACGGGTGGGGGCTTTGCTCCCTCTCTTTTTTTTTTTTTCTATTTGAGTTTTAGGTGTTTTTCTCTGGGGCTTTTGCTATAGGGAGGTAGCCCTTTTTGTCACATGAAGGCAGGACATCTCATCCCATAAAGGCCTGCACGCACGTGCAGTTCACTGCCTGTCCTACAAACTCCGGCCGTGGCCCGTGGCCCCGCAGAGCCCGTGCACCCGGCGCTGTCTGTGAGCTACTTCTCAGTCCGGGCAACGTGCTTTTTCTCAGACGCTTGTGCAAACCTACACTATTCCTTTTTAATTACTTTTCAGACATCTTAAGCTCCCAATTTCCTCCAAACCCTTTCTCATGCTCTCTGCTATTTTCTTGCACGGGAGTTCAAGACCACAAAAGACGTGCCAGGGTGTTTCACATATCACATTCTGTGATCTGAACAGGGTGGCTTCATTTAAGGCCAAATTAGACGAGAATAAGTACTGCAAAGGCTTATTCCTACTTCCTGCCAGACTATCAGCTATGAGGTACCACGGATCAGTGGTGAAAGGCAGAGCTATCAAAAAAGGGTGGGAATAAAGCAACTTAGGGCAGCCAAGTGCTCAGTATCAGGCAGGTCATGTAAAACTGAAATATTTAACTTGTTTTCACACTTTGGTTTCATCGGGACTTGAAGGCATCTAAAATTTAACAAAACTAAACATCTGATCCACCATTTGTTCCCTGCATTAAAGCTAATGTGAATGCTGAGAGTGAGGAGAGAAAAAATGCTTGCACTTTATTTTTAAATAGAGAACTTTCACAAAAATAATACATATTTGTAGAGTATGTGCCTGCATATAAACCCAAGATTGCTTCAGTATTCACAGATACAACCAGTACTCACATGTAATCAAGCAGAAAATTGAAATATGTGATCAAAAATATATAAACATTTGTATTTTCTTAGTAAAAAGAATGAGTGAAAAGGACAAATCTCCTAATTAACATTTAATATCTCAACTGGACGAGCCTGATAAGCTCCTGTCTAAAGATTTGGGGATTTGGTTTTGATTTGTTTTTAACCTTCTTGTCTTTAGCACGCACAGATTCCTTCAGGACACAAATGAACTGCAGTTTGAAATGTACTATCTAGCTTCCAATCAGTAGTAGGTGGGCTTGCTAAATGAGTTTTCTTTGAGGGGGAAGGGGAATATGCTCAGAGAAGGATTAATCACCATTTTTTTAAAAGAAATTTTCTGCGCCACTTGTGAAAGCAGAAGAGCTCAGTTCAGAAGCAATCGTACCAATGTGATTGATTAAGACAAGTTTATATGTGCTTTTTGCTTTATGTTAGGGAAAAATAAAGTAATTTCTGTTGAATTGACATGCACAAGGGGACAAACCTCCAGAAAATGCCTGTTTTATGTGCCTAGCATCTGCAAGAAGAGTGTCTGAGGCAGCAGGTCTCGATTACACAGTTAGAGCCATGGCAGGAGACAGCGCGTCCCAGGGGCCTGTGAGCTGCCCACGCACCTCACCACCTTCGCTGAGTAAAATCCTGCAGCCATATATATATGTATACATACAGGCCGAATATAAAAGATGCCAGTGACCTTTCCTCCCTTCAAAAGACGGGATAATCCCAAGCACAAAGTCCGAGCCGTTTACGCATTTTAGACACTCGTCCTGGGGAGGCAACGGGCGCGGACGCGGCGCGGCCTGCACGGGTTCTGCCAGCAGGGCCCAGCACTTCCCAGCAGCTAAACGGGGTCCCAAACGTCCCTGGCATCAGGAACCGCCGTGGGGACGGACAGAGGTGACAAGATTGCATGTTTTGTGATAAGATTGCACGTGCTGTGAGGTCTGAGCAACAGTCAAATACGAGAACCTGGCCTAGCCGTGGCGGGGCTCAGGCCGCTGAGCCTCCGGGCCCATCTGAGCACGCAGAGAGGTGTCTCCTGCTCCACCACAGAGGCTTTGATGCTCGTGGTTCTTTTCTGTTTCGCTCGTCCTCGTCTTTTGTAAAACTCGAAAACCCAACATTGCAAAGTAATTGCATAGATTTCTAGCCCTGACAGGACAAGAGATCCAGTACCCTAAGGACAGTTAAGGTTTAGGGCTAGATTATGGCCACTGGAATAATTTCCTTTTGTGGAAAAGTAAAGATTAATGGGAACAAGAAGCAATTTTCCATGATAAATTCCCAGTTTTATGTTGAATGTTTAAAAACTTCCAGGAGGTTGAATACTACTATTTTCTGCATTTACTGATTAACATGTGAAGTGCGAATTAGATCCTATATATCACATAATCCCTTAAAAAGTCACTTTTTCATCACAGATTTTATCTCTTCTATAGCATGATATATAATTTTAATATCAGGATTTTGTGGAGTAAATTTATGAAAGTTACTTTAAACTTACACTTTGGTACCTTCCATATTTGCATACCAAGGATTTTAGATTTACTGTGCTTTATTCACCCATGTTGGCTCATAATGAATTGAATTTTGGAGTCACCTTCAATTAAATTAGATATTTAGCTGTCCATAAGAGAATTAAAAGCACTTAGGCCAGGAGATGGGCAATAGAAAATAAGAAGAAAGCGAGGTGTGGTGCTATTGAAGACAGAACAATAGTTGTAATCTCTGACCTCCCAAACACAACACATTGTCTCCAGAATAGTATTGCACAGAAAGAACTGAGCAAGTGGCAGTCAGTAGGGTTGTGAGTATGGAAATTAATGAATATAATGACTTTATCATCTCATAACTCATGACCAAGATTCAGGAGTGAGTGCTGAAAGCTGCAAAAGCAATACTGAAACAAATAGAGAAGAAAAAAAGAGAGACAATGCAGAACGTAAGTCTAAAAATTGTTCTGAGTCATCATAGTTCTTAAAACCAGCAGCTTTGTGCTGATCTACAGCCTTAAGTATGTAGCACGGAATGTCTCATCATCTTTTGATAGAGAGAACGGCCACAAAACCCTCCCAGCAAATACCTTCCTTTTCAAGGACTGACTTGGGCTCGTTGTGTTTTGTACGGAGCGAAGCAGCGCAACTATCCAAGGCAGCGCTTCCCAAATGCAGTCAAGGATTTGCATTGATTTTGGTTTCCACTTAAGGTCCTGCTCTACAATTCACTAAGCCAAGACTTCATAATTAACAAACACTCAAACTGCCTTCAGAAGCACGGTTTACATCTTTGTGTGGCTTTGTAGATTAAATAGTTCAAAAGATTATCTATGTGTAGAGCCTAGCAGGCCTCGCAGTGGCACACAAAGCTCCGATCCGCACACTGCTGTGAAAGGCTTTCAGCACTGCTGTTAGTATTATCCATGAATGAGCTCACAGGCGCAAAACGCAGCGCACGGATACTGGCTTATACTGCTCTACAGTGGCTTATTCCTTTCTGTGTGTTCGTGTTCATGAACACCAGATAAAGGCAGTCAGAAGATAGTTTAAACCTAGTATTACACAGTAAGTTTAATTGCTTAAAACTTGAATACTGTTTGCATACGGCTAGTGTAACGACTGGCAGTTCTCCATTTGAGATGGCTCTCTAGCAAACACTTTCCCTTTGGCTCTTTCTGCTAATAACCACTTTCTGCATGTCAAACACTTGCTTGTCTTCAATCCACAGATGTAAATAACTAACAGAGCCACTGGCCTCACCTCTTCTACTGTAATGTCACTAGTAGCAACTAGAGAGAATAGAGAAACTAAGTTAAAGTTTGCACAAGGGCTGACAAATGGAAAAAGAGGTATAGAGAAAGTCTTTATATAGCTCTGTAGCTCCATTCAAAATACTCTCCTGACACTTATGCGTTTGGCCAGAGCTGGAGTAAGAATAGAGCTGATCCTCTGCTGATGCGGCCCGGCGTAGCTGCTGGAGCTGGGATGTGACCTGCTGTGCCCAACGCAGGCAGCACACAGAAAACCCCATGACAGCCCAGCTCCCAAACTCAGCAGTTTCCACTGAGCAAATCTGCCTCATAGCAATTAAATCCACTCATAATTGATTTATTATCCAAAACCCATCTAGTCGTGCTGGAGATTCTGCATCCAAAATTACCTCAAATAGAAAATTCACCTGGTCAACAGGGTGGCACCTCCTCAGGCACAGCACTGAGAATCTCAGGGCTATTTTCAATACAGTTTCCCTGTCCATAGTTTCTAACATACAGGTCTACGAGACTGGAGTAATTTTTCCAAGCACACCTCTAAATTTACCCACATCCGAATTCAACCTCATGAGAAACTGCATTCTTTGAATGCTTTTAAGGATGGTCAAAAATGAATAGCCACAAAGGGAAAATGAACTTCCTCCTCACTCCCACCTCCTCACTCTGCAGCCTCTCTAATAATAGAAAAGAGCAAAAAACTGCAGAGGAGAGAGCTGGGCAAGAAAACAAGAGAGGAATTCATTAGAGAAGAGGAAAGAAAAGGAAGGGGAAAATAATGTGGCAAGGAAGAAGAGATGCTAGGGCAGAGGGAAGGAGGGCAGCGAGAGGGAACCGGCAATGACTGCAGTCATTGCTTGGAGTGCATCTTGCAGAATTCATACACTATGTCAGAAGACTAATGAAACAGATCAATTAATAAATGAAGAGTACTTAAAAATGTTATCCCTGATTAGAATTAAAGTTAATTTAGAGATGAGGGTAATTTAGATACATAATTGTGGGTTATGAAGAAACTGATAACCATATAAAGTCCAAAAGACTGAGTAATAATTTTTCCTTCTTTTTCTGTCTATACATGCATATAGAGAGCATGCATCTCTACATACCCATGTATAGTGTATTAAAAAGAGCACATTATAGTGTATTAAATACACTATACACCATATACACATTAAAAGATATAGTGTATTAAAAGAGACCTGATAGTGGGTTAATGCAGTAAATCACACCTTCCCATTCCTCATTCTATGTTACAAAGGAGTTGTAAATATGAAAATTGGAAATGGGTCTTTTGAAATCTCTGAATTTTCTTATATCTCCCTAAATTTTACCCTAAAACTTTTCACTTGATGTTGTCATAAATGCAAAACTGTAACCTTGTGAAATTATGCAGTCTGAAAGAAAATGCATTATCTCCCAGGAACTATCACAAAACCTCTCTCTGCAGTCAATAAAGTCTAATAGAAATCCCTAGCTTTAGAGAAAAGAGGTTGGTGGTTGGAAGCAAAGAGAATGAAGACCCACAAGAGGATGGATTCAAGTCCCATGAACTTGGTTTGAAAATCAACAGTCTCACTGTTGTTTTTTCAAAACTCAATGTGCAATGTGCTTTGACTAAAAAATCCCTAACAATACCACAGTCCTTGCCGTTGTGCTCAAGTGCTGGTATTCTTACAAACTCACTCAATGGCTGCAGCTTTGCATTGTGCAATCTACATTCTTTATCTCAGTCTCTAAAAATCTGAAAGGTAAAACACAGTTTCATTGAGCTCTAGGACATAGCATGTCTCAGAATATAAAGGAAGAAAATGTATATATTTGTGCATAAGCAAAAGCTTTGTATGTGTACATCCCCTGGTTATTTTTGGAGAACAGATCGGTGAACATTTGTCAGTGAAGACAGTAAGAGGAGGAGAAAAAATTATCTCAGTTTTCAGGAAGTGAAAATAGTTAATATCCCCTGTATTTGGAGAGACTGACATGAAAGCTTTGTTAATGGATTCTGGTGATTTAATACAACACACTAAAGCAATGCTTTATGATCAGCAAAGTAAGAAATGGATATTGTCTCATGTAGATGGTCATTCTTCATTAGTTATATGGAACTCATTTGTAATTTGGAGATTTTTGACTTAATTAGTGTCACACATTTCAAGGCTGTCTTGTGTCAACTGTTGTAGTGACTTGATGCCTCTGCTTAATAGAGACTGGGTTGCTAATAGAGTCTCAGCTTGAGAAAAAATGATAATGAGCTGAACAAAAGAAGTGCTAATTGCTTACACAATTAAAGTACCTAATACCAGCAATATTGTAACACATCAGCACTTATGTTATACATATTTACATATCTAAAGAGTACATATGTCAGTGGCGAAATGCATGTAGATGTTCTTCAGAGAACAAATGTGGTTTACTGGAACTGCTGGATATATTATAGAATTTAACTGAGTCTTTGCAGCCCACTAGCATTAGATATCGTGCGGGGCTGAATTAAATAGTGCGTGGCTATATTTACATACATCATGCATATATGCATATTGCATTCCACCACCTTCCAGCTGAGCTCTTCATTACACTGAACAAGTTCTATGAGAACAAGGGACCTGCAAGATGCATCTACTGGCTCGTGTCTGTACCAAGCTCTGGAAATGAAAACCCTGCTATGACCCCCATCTTATAGATATGTGTGCACCCACAGAGGCCCTCAGAAACATCTATGTGGTGAGGTAAAATTTATTGAGTTCTTTTGGACTCGTAGGAAGAGAATTCAAATTGAGGAAACAGTTTTCAAATTACAAATAACATCAAATTACTTGGGGTTTGAGGAGATCTGTAACTTAAAAGCTCAAGTATTTTAATAACAAGGAGGGACTGGAACATACACTAGTATATTAACTTCTTATTTTAAACAGCAAAAAATGGAGTTTTCACCTTGTTTGCAATGTTTGTGACTTCTTAGTAGATGATGTTAGTATCTAAATCCATGTTTTATTTATGATTTTTTGGGGGAAATGTATCACTAAAATGCATAACAGGGCTCTATAACCACATGAAAATTTAGCTCAAAAGGCCAACATTTTCTAAGCATTTGAGCATTTTTAATGTGGTTAAATCTGCATTACTTATTCATTTGAAAGATTTTTTTATATATATTTAATCCAGCCTTACTACAGTAACTAAGAAATACACTTCATACATTTTTTAAAATGAGCTAGGTAGTTCACAATCAAAAAATTATTCTTTTTTTTTTGTTTTCTATCCAGACACATAAATGTAAATTACCTCTAATTAAAATAAACTGTGTGGCTTGTTTCTTCATATGCAGTCAAGCACTGAAATGATGGGAACCAATTTTAATTATTCTGACTACAAAATTTAGCACAATGAAATAATATATTGGCTTTGTTAGGGTATACTCTGTGTCAAAAAGATAAAAATTACAGGGTTTTGCACCGCATAGATACTGAAGGTCCTATTTGGAGCAATATGGGCCTATAATTGTAAAATTACCTGCATGTTCTTCCTTTCAAATGGAAAACAGCAGAGGCTGCAGGGCATATCGGAGCAAGCGTGGTGGTGTCAGACAGCTCTGCCTGCTGCTCCCAAGCTGCCAGGGGAGCCAAAATCCCGGCAAAACCAGAGCTCCATCACGGCAGAGCCGCGCGGAGAGACCAAGGAGAGGCCTGACGGTGGGATAAGCAGCAGGATTTGGAGAGAAAAGGGGTTTTGTGTGCTTAGCAGTTCCAAAGCGACATATCCGACCTCCCCTTCTCACCTCCATACTTCTCCTATCACATTATGTGCTGCGCTTTGACCTCAGCTCTCTCTTTTTCAAATGCAAAACCTGAAGTGCCTTGGGATAAACAGCACGGCAGAGGCAGCCAACCCTTCTGGGACAGGGCTGCAGGGAACATCAGTGAACAAACCGATAATGTCCAGCCCTTTTAAACCAATCAGTTTTGGACAATTGCTAATATATTTCAACGGGAAGTTCGAGCGTCTTCAGATCCTGCCACCCTATTTGAAGCCTCAGCCTGGGGTTGCACCCGAGGCACCCAGAGAAGGACGGAGCAGCTTGAGACGGGCTCAGGGCAAGCGCCGAGAGGCAGCTGTGGTCAAAATCACAGGACTGCAAAGGCCGGACATGCTCACGAGTTACAGGAAGGAGTATTTTAAATGCTGCTTCCAACACAACTCTGTGTGCTAATGATCTTTGGAACAAAAATTGGCAATTCACTACAGAAATTGGATTCGAGCACATGAAAATTCCACAGAGCCCAAGCCTGTAACACAACCTGTCCAAAGCGTTATGATCAACAGAGAATATTGTTTCATGTGCTGCAGAAGTGCGGGTGAGTGGGTAGGTCAAAGGGAAGTGAATGAAAGGCCTTGGCGATATCTGAAACACAACCCAGCAACATTTCTTTCAAAAGCAACAGTGTGATAAACTTGGGAGAAAGATGCAGTTGCAACGAGAACCAAAGCTGAGCGATCACGCCATGCCAATTGAGTCATCACCCAACTGTGCAACGGCTTGCAGAGTGAGATAGCAAAGTTAGAGCTTGAGAGGTCTCTCACAGGGACGTGGGCAGCATGTGGTGGTGGTGGTAGGACAGGTCTCCTAGAAAGCAGGAGGCACCAGCAAGCTGGAGGAGCAGCAAGGATAGGAATTAACAGAGAAGAAAAGCAGCAAGTACCCACTTTGGTAGATCACTGCCAAGAACTGAACACTGAGTTCAAATGAGGGAAGAGAGGTAGGTTTTGTACTTTGTCTTCTCCATCTTCCCTTTCTTCTCTGCTCTCTTCAATAGAGGAGTTCTGTTAGACTGTGAGATTGGTCATCTGTGACTAGGAAAATCACTTCCATGGTGGGGAGGTCGAGACAGCCCTTATTAACGAATCCAACATTTGTTGTACTCAACAAGGTGTAGCAGGGAGATGTATGTTACAGAGAGGTCTTCAGAGAGTACCTTCCGAAACCAGAACAAAAGGTTTTCATTTTCTCTAACAAAGTATTGCAGTCAACCAAGCTGCTTTTTGAATCCTAGGTTTTGAATCTATTCAGGATAGAAAAACCTGAAACTTCTTGTTATGAAATTGTAAATCAAATATGCTCCACGCAAATCTATATGAAATAGTAAAAAATTATAAAGGCGACGCTCAAATAGCATAGACCAAGAAAAAAAAATCTTCATATCCTTTGCGTACTATTTTAGAGAGGCTTAATAAAGCTACACAGAAACTTGTGGTGGCAAACTAATTAGGTAACATGAAGGTGTTGAAGAAAAGGATGAAGATATGTATTTTTTAACTGTTGTAAAATGATATATAGAAAAGCTTTTGTCTCTTTCACAACCACAGTGCTAGTAGGGAATGGATATTCAGTTAATCACAGCAGAGAGTGAACTGGCTGGACCTGTGATAGGTATTAATACCATTTGCCCCAATATTGGTCTAACAGTCAAGGATCAAATTTTAAAAATCTATTTAGGTGAACAGTTGCAACGTCTTCAAACATCAAGCCCAAGACAGTTGCAAAATGGTATATATATAAAAAAAGGCACATGCAAGCATGCTTTTATTTATAATATTATAAAATTTAGAGCATGTTACTCCACTGTCAGAATAAACATGTAATTTCTCTTGAGAACTTTTTTATTGTCCATTCTAATACATGACGACTCACCAGCAGGGGCATGGATATACTGAGCCTGCATTTTGGAAAATATATCAAAGCACTCGTACAAAAATACAGACTTTTCTCCGATTTAGACAGGAAAAGCCTACAATTCACTTCATAATGATAAAAAATAGGAAACCCTGCACCAAATTTCGAGTACAGAAATACTATCCATCCCATAGAATTATCCGTTGAGCAGCAGGCCTAGGGCATTGTGGTATCGACAGCAATTCTATCCTGCACTCCTGACCACATCTGTGATCACAGAATACTTCCCATAAGAACAGCATGACATTAATCACATCCAACGGAGTATTTTTCTACACTAATACAGTTTTAAAAAATACCTTCCAAGACTTGGTTCCCAAATATTACTGGTGAACATCAGTGCCCTGCTAAAACGGGCCGCCTCACCCTCGAGATGCCCTGCCTCATTTCCACGAGCATAAATGCAGGGAATGTAGGAGATCGATGGCTCCTTGCTCTCGGGGGTGTGATAATTCCGTCAAAGAGAAGAGAGAAGCTGGGAAACTGCTCTGTGGACAAGAGTCTGCCTTTCTAGGACCATCCCTTTGCTGTTCCTCTGCTTGGATATCCCACTGAGCTTAACTCGCTTCACAAGTTTTCTGCCAATGGAAAAGGAAGCAGAAGATGAGGTTGAAATTACAGGAATGGATGGCACTTATAAAATGGAAAGGCTCTCTTGAACTCAGCGTTAAGTGCTGTAATTTAAGTATTTTGTGTGTGTGTGTGTTCACTTTAAATACAAAGTGGGGTTTTGCCAGCAAACTGTAACAGATACTGTGCAGGTTCCCGTGTTTAGGAAAAAAATGGCTCCAACGGCTGCCTAAATAATGACACGAAGCACATTCCTACAAAACTACAGAAGATGCATGGGTGACTTTGTTGTCAGAATTATTTATACTCAACAGTCAGATTGTAGGAAAAGTATTTTTCATTTGTTTATATCATGCATTTACTTGACTGTAATTTCCAGAAATTCCTTTGGCGGTTACTGAACCTACCTACTGGCACATGGCAAAGCACAAGAGTCACTTTATTCTGATGAAAGCGGCTTAGAAAGAAAAGTTAGCAATATTCGTATTTTACCTGAGTGCATTCTTAAGGACTTTTAGGACACATATATTTCAAGTATTCCATTTACAGGCTGTTGCATCCATAATCATATCCCATCAATCTCAATAGTTTCGTTTGCCCTATAAATTTCTAGATCAGGACCTAAAAAGCAATGCAAGAGGTGAGTATAAAGCTTCCTCTTCTAACCCTTCCTTAGTTTTTCTCCATGCCTTGCTATAATTTACATAGCAACTTCCACAGAGAGCAAGATGTGACTGTGGTCATCAGGTCCTTGCATTTTATTTAATGTCCAGTTCTTAATCCATCAGCACCGAGTTTCTTCCAAACAGCAATGGTCCAAAATAACACAGCCAATGGACTCCACAGATTTTTTGCTTTAATGAACTTTATATTCATGTAAATTAATTTAGCTTGATTAGGAGTGCCAGCTGGGCTAAGCTGGGCCTACAGAGATGTGACTACCATAATGCTGGTAGAGCAGTAGATGGGGGCCGACCTCTCCTTATTTACTAACCAGCGGATTGAAATCTGGGCTTGGAAGGATAGGAGCTGTTAGTGGAAAATTCAGTCTTTTTTTGTGTTTTACTGGGAAAAAAAATGGAAGTAGGTACATTAACACTCTTATTTTTGACAGCTGTCTGTTTGCTGTAAAATATTCCTCAGCAGCACGCTGCTCGAGTGTGCATAACACTTAAAAAGTACAAAGCTGGTTGGAATTCAGCGTTGTGCCAAAATACCCATTTTTGCTTCATTAGTCTGTTGTTTTTTTGTTTCTTTTGTGTCTTTTTTTAAACCCTTGGACATTTTCCTAGTAAAACTTGCAATTGTTCTCTAACTAAAAATACTGCTGCTTTTGGTCTCTGCTTGTACTCCTGCCAATTTTAGTTGTTGGTTAGTCTCTTTCAAAGGGTTTTTTGACACCCCCTAAATTCCACATAACAGCAGCTTGGATTATTTTTTATCTCCGTTTTAGTGTTTCAAAAAGATATTCCAGTCTTGCTCTGAAATTTGCTCCCATTTTTAAAGAAAGTAGGAAATTTCTCGTTCCTGCTCTCTGACTCACGTATCTCAATTGTAAAGAGTAGAGGTAAACACTGGAGTTGGAAGGGAAGATTTTAAATGTAGCTTTTTACTCTCGCTGGTTCGTACAGAAGCTTTTTGCTTTTCCCGTGTCATTTTTTCCCCAAGATCATTAAAAAAGAGAGGCCGTCACCATGAATAGCGGTCTCAGCTCCAGAACTCTTAACTACAACGAATATTGCAGACCCGTGTTTCCCTTCTTCTCTGCATTTGTCCTCTGGATGCTTTTAGGGAAGAAAAAATTCAATATCTGGTTGGGGTCGGGGGGAATTTTTCTCCCAACTTTTATCATCTCTGCCTCTTGGTGGTTTTTGTTTTGTTGTTGATTTTGGGGGGGTTGGGGCCTTTTGCTTTTTTTTTATTTTATTTTAAAATATCTCTTTTAAGTGCTTCTTTGGTCCTGCCTCATTTTCTGCAGTTTACATTCCTTTCTGTGATAATCTCTGTTTTCACCCTGGTGCATTTAGCACAGGCATTCGCGGAAAGGCATTAAAGCTGAGATCACAGTGTAAAAAATATTGACCCCATTTTTCCTTGCAAATATAGCACCTAATTTTCAGATCTCTTCTCTGGAATCTCAATTCCGGCAATCTTGTTTGTATTGGGTTTGCTCCCAGGTAATTTTCTTTTATCAGAAGACGAATAACAAATAAGCCTCCTGGTCTTTGAACCAGTATCTATACAAATTTCAAGGTCATTATTTTCTGGCTAAACAGAAGCATTTTTCCCATTTACTTTCAGAACACAACAGTTGTGGGGCGCCTTGCTCCAGGCAGTGGCTCATGTGCTCCTTGGAACATGAATACCATTTTTAAAAGTTACCCTGTCACACGGCCTATAGAGTAGCTATAGAATCCGTCACAAATACAGACAGTCAAGGAAAAGAAAACATGAAACAATATTTGTACCAATTCGTATCTGTATAGTCAAATTAGCGTAGGGAGTGCAACTCCAGATCAAAAGACAACAGACCAGGTAACACAGACAAGGAGCAAAAAAACAAAAACAAAAACAAAACCCCCCCACCCCCTCCCAAAAAAAAAACAGGGTCTATATTTACTGTATTTCTATGATTTTTTTTTCATAGTGACCCAACATCATTTGCTGAAAGGCTTTGAGTAATGAGTAAAGGATCTAACTTCTTCCTTATTAAAATGAGTAGAAAGAATAAGGCCTCACATATGTATATAGATTTAGTAAACGCATTTAGATGTCTCTAAATTGCCTATGTCTTAATTCTCATTTTTTATTGAGAATTTTCCTAGTTTTTTTTATGCTTTCTGGCATCATAATATTCCCAGTAACATGTAATTAAAACCACAATGGTTCTTACGTTGCAAGTTTCTATCCCAATAGTTGAGCGTTTCGTGCTCTCCGGCTGAACTGGCACATTCCAACATAATTACAACCCTTTGCCTTGCACCGATTCATATTATTGTCAGATTTCCGTATTTTTTCTCTATGGACACTACTGCCACTGTTAGAACACATCCGTAAGATCACCGAGTTTCAAAAACTTTTATTTATTTTTTAATAAGGGGCAAGTTGGGGCTTCCTCAAGCTGTGGCTTAAAATGTCCAGCATTTCAGACAGCATCTGGTATGTGATGGACATAGGCCAAACACAGGCAAATTCGTACAAAAAGAGACAATTCTTGTTGCCACATTTATTCTTTGGCTCTAGCTTTTGCACTGGAAGCCTTTTCTGGTTTAACCACATTTGCCTTCATTTGTACTATCATCCTCTTCCACCCAACTCCTTTTACAATTTATTTTAAATGTAGCGTGCATGGAACTGAAGGAAACAAATAATTTTCAGAAGGGCTTGAAACCTCCTGCTATCTCCCATCCCTCCTCGTGTTGATGGTGGGCAGCGCAATCAGGTAGGCAACTTCCAGACCAAGAGCAAGTGGTGCAGCAAGAGTTATTCCAGTCTTGGAGGCAACTCCACCTCCCCTGTCACGCACACGTTGCGATTCGGAGAAATGAAAAGCGGTTTTCAATGGCAGAAATTGATTTTATGCCTGCATTGAACTTGCCAAGGCTGCCTCATAAAGAAAGGGGTGTGTTTCCTTCTAAGTTTTGAAAATGACTTAAAAAAAAAGTGTTTTCTGCTCCCTCCAGTTTTTATGGGAGGATGGTTCCAGCTATTCGAAAGTCAGAGGCGGTGTCTCCTGGAGGCAGCTACGGAGCTGGTAACCAAATACCTTATTTCCCCCCGTGTCTCCTGAGAATTCTCAGCAGACAGCCGTGGGTAATGAAGGCCCGTTTCTCCTCTTCCATCCATAATTTTGCAGGTGGTGCCACTGTGGTCCTGTTCTGCTCTACACGGCTTCGGCAGGACCGCAACACGGTAGGGGTCAGATGGGCCATCCCTGGAGCACGGCGCAGGGCCCCGCGCGCTGCGGAGCTGGATTATCCCGCCGGATTCCTGCACGGGCTCCTACCAGCCGGGCACGCAGCCCTTCACACCCGTGGGTTTGGTGGCAGTGCTGTAGCCACGAGCCCAGTCCCTTCGCTGGCAATGTCTAAAGCCAGCCGGCGGCTTTGCTGGCTGCACCGTCACAAGCAGCTCCATTAATTAAAGTGGAAAATCCAAATGCTTTTATGGTTATGGATGCTTCAAAGTGAAGCTTTTTGCAACTTGCCTTTCCAGCTGTTATCTCACTTTTTCACCTAGCTCTCAGTGTGCCTTCTTGCATTTCTCCCTTGACCTCAAGTGATTTACAACTTCTCTACGTTCAGCAACTGGGAGGGCTGCTTGAGTGACTTGACATCTGTTTCCATGCAGCTGGAGATCTCTGTCACCTCGATCTAAGGACGGTTGCTGACATGCACCCAGACTCAGAAGACGGTCACATCTGCCCATTATTGGTATTTAGTGGAGTTTCAGGGAGCTGCTGAGCAGGCCCATGCTCAGGAGAACAAGCCCCCCGGTGCCCACACGCTCGTTGACATTTATTCTTTATATTCTTTAGGCTCAGCAAAACAATCCAAATCTTTTTCCCTGTTTTGGTTCTTTGCATGGCTCCAAGCTAAAATGAAAATGCAGAGGAAAAAAACCCTCTCTGGTCTAAAAACCACATTCTCACCAGCAAACAAACCGCAAAGATAAAGAAAAGTAGAGCCATTAAATCCACCAAATAACCTGCATTTTCTTAAACTTTTCAGTGAGTCGAGATTCTCCAAACATGGAACCATTAGATTTGACTCAGATTGAGATGAGGCTGTAGGAGGAGGCCTGTGGGTTTAAGCGCTCCCCAGGACACGGATTCCATCTCCTCCGTGTGGCAGGTAAATAGACGGGTGGAAGGATACACTATTGTGCACTTGTTGTTATATTTTCTGAATTTCTCAGAGAAGAACAGACATTGTGAAAGGAAGGGGGAGCACAGAGTAAAGAGAGAAGCATACTTTTCATTGATTTTCTCTTTCTTTGTTAAATTGGAGAATAAAAGCATTCAGAAAACATGAGAAAACACCATTTTGCAGTACCAGAAAGAGACTTCAAGAAGAAAAAAGGCAAATGTCAGGAAACAGTTACAAAATAATATATGTGAAGTCACTTCAAAGGATGAAGAACACCAAGACTGTAATTACATCTGTAATAGTAGAAAGCTTTGAGAGCACTGGGTCTGATGGGTCCTTCAATGGATACAGCTACAAGAACAAGTCACTTCATGTTCTTGACTTTTTAATGAAGAGCTCCCAATATTTAGCCAGAGAAATCTTTCAGGAAAGCTCTTACTAAATCACTCAGTAGAAGCCCTCTTCATGTATTTAAAACTGATTTTTCATGCTTTTGTCTAGGCATACCTTATGAACTGAGCATTTGGCTGTAAGCAAAATCTTTAATCCAAGCAAATGGATAAAATAATCAAATGTTGAATGTCCCTGGACAGGAAAACACTAGAAATCAGATGAAATACCAAAAATAAAAGCCACAGTGGTAACAAGCAGAAGACACAGCCACAATGTACAGAATATAAACTACAGAGAACCTGATGCAAATCTAATGCAAGGATCTATGGTTTCATAACCTAGATCATGACCTGCCTGTCAGTACTACTTTTGCAGTACTTTTTTGCAGCACTTTTTTTGCAGCACTTCTGCAAAAATACGACGTGCAGTTCTAACAAAATCACTGCAGTAACAAGAGTTCCTGGCTCCCACTGAACATGGATCCAATGATTCACACCACCTAAACACTGCGTCACAGCGCAGGGAACAGGCAGAGAGGTGTCAGGAGGCAACGTCCAGTCTGGAAACCTCCCACACGAAAGCAATGGTTTGATGGATGATCCGGAACTCTCTTTGCACCAACAAAAACAGTTCAAAATGACAAACTCCCTGTTTGAAGCAATATCCACGGTTCCTAGATAAAGCCTTTGCACCTACAAGCCTGGAACACACAGACAAGAACTGACCACTTCAGCAGAAGCAAATTACTCCTCTAAAATAAAGGTCACTACTTATTAGACAGCACGTGAAGTGTAACTAACAGGTTATTTATCACAATTTGTATGCAATATGTCCACCCTATCCTAACCTCACACGCTAAATAGGAACTCTTGCTATGGTTTAACACACTCATGACCTCTATAGTCACCATTAGCTTCAAGTAACAAAGTTACTGCACTACCATAGTCTCTGATTTTCTCGAAAAATATATATAAAAACTGTCAGGATATATTAAGGTAAAAATGTAAAAATTTCAAATGAGAATATAAGATAAAGATTTCAAGTCCATTTTCATACAAATCCCGGAATTCCAGGGAAAGATGTGACTACTGATATGTCCTTCTGATTTTTTTTTCCGTAATACATATTTAGTTTCATTTAACACAACCAATGAGATTTTAATTTGAAAAAAAATATGTGATCTCGATCTCAAGGGATTGTTAATGGAAAGACAATATGCAAATGAATAAAGAAATCTAATATACATGAACAGCAAAAACGTTATGCTGTATAATGCATAATGGACTATATACCACGGGCATGTAAAAATGCATTTTTGAATAATTTGTAGATTAGACCAAAATTTAATTTTCTCTTCTATTTGGAGTTATTAATATCTTTCATTAATCTTTCTGTATAATGTAGCTGCTGTTCTTTAATCGAGGTTTTTAAGCAAGAAATTAAAAGCCTAATATAGTTAGCATCAATATAATTATGCGCAGACTTTGTGGGTTTACCACTTAATACATTAGTTCTTTCTTTGCTTATTTATTTTACATAAACCAGTCCCCTGAAACCAGGGAATTGCAGCGCTATGGAGCAGATGCGAGTGAGAAGCGGATGCCCCGTGGTCTCAGCCACGGCTGCTGCTGGAGCAGGGGAGGAGCTGGGGAGAGCTGCCCTGTTCCCCACGACCGGGGTATCCAACACATTTGCCCAGTGACAAATGACCATTCTCACTCGTTACACAAAGTCAGATTTATTTTTTTTAATTTATTAATTAAGCATCTTGTCAGCCTGAGCTCGTTACCAGCTGCTGGACTATTTTGTTTCTCCTGGTGCTTTATAATTGCCTTCCAAAACCGAGCCCCGTTCCTTCCCTGCTTTGATCCCTCTTCAGCCAAGCTAGCCATGCCGCCAGTGCCCAGGTGCATTTATGCCCCTTCCTTGGTGCATCTCTATCCCTTCCTTTCAGCAAACAATTCTGTGAATGGAAGTTTGCTCTATGAACATTTGCAAGCTGAAAAGAACAGGCCCGATAAATTTTAAAAAAAAAATCAATTCATGGATTTTGTGGCAACTTGGACTGACAAATTCCTTTCTGCATTATTTACCTTGGCCTGCTTGCTGATATGTAATGCTACTTGTACTTAACCTAAAGATCAAATGAAGGTTGTTTGTGGTTCTGATGCAGCAGTAGCCCCAGGTGCGCGCAGACTCCGCGGATGGATGACTGGGATTCCCGGCGTCCCTGCGCTCCCTGCGGCCGGGGAAGCACCTTGACGTTCACCTGGACTTCCCGAGACTCCAGGCGAAGGCTGGCACCACCATTCGGGTTCACGAGAGGAGAGCAGCGGCCAAGTTAAGTCGCTGTCTCTCCTGGTTTCTCTCCTGGCACTTCCAGGAGCTGGAGAGGCTGCCAGACCAGGTTCTGCAGACAGGAATCCATCTCCTTCGCCATAAAGTGGAAATAATAAAGCTTTGGTCCAAATCACAATGAAAGCACAATTTAATTTAAATTGTTCACATAATGTGCCGTGCTGCCTCTCATGATTTGACTGGCAAGACCATTGGCAGCGATGGTACCTGTTCCAGCGTGGTTGCAAACTGCAAAGGTTATTCCTGGCAGAAGCAGTATTGGGATGCAGTGTGATGGTCTCTGGGAATGGCTGGGTCCCACTGCAGATTTGACTTATATAGACTGACTTATATAGAACTCCAATAACTAAAATAATACTTCTTAGAATTTAAACTCTACTGATATTTTTAAACTAAGTAAAAATAGATCCTAAAAAAAAAACAGATTTTCCTAACAGTATTCTAAAGTACGAATTGATTTGCATGGTGTCTAGCACATTTAAATCTTAAACCAACTTTAGTTTAAACCAAATTCAGACTGCAGAAATGTAAACTTCTCTGCATACGACACAGAAAGGAATAGAGACTCTATATCTGAGTACACCCTGACAAATGATTCATCAAGGTCTCATTTCTTGCTGCCTTTCCTTAACCTAAATCATACACACTAAGATAAGAAGCTTTTTTACTGACATTAGCTGTCAGAAAACTAAAACAAGAAGTTGGGAGACTGTGCAGCTCTTTAATTTCCATATAATTTCAAAACAAGATGCTTTGTGTCCTACAGTCAAATTACTTCAAACGTGATCATGTAAATGTGTCATTGCTGCAGTCTCCTAAATGACGCATTTCCAGCCACTTTCTTCTGCTCCCTCTTAAAATAATTTGGATTCTTTAGCTCTTGCTGCTTTTGATAATATTCCCTTGTCCACTATCTCTCTTTACTATTTTCTTCCAATTTAATCATATCAAAATACCTTGACAGTTTTGGTTATCTGCTGTTTTATTTAGTTTTTGTTGTTGTTTTATTTTTTTCCCACCCTCATTTACTAGCTCTATAGCTCAAATATAGTAAATCTAATCTTGTTATATATTGCTTGATCAAGTGCAATACAGCTACAGCAGTATTTGGATATGGATATGTATTTTGACATATCACTTAATTGCTTAATATGATCAGTTAATTGATTCATGTTTTAAAGTAGCTTAAACACAGTAACAGTTATCTAAAAAACTTTTCCTAGAACAGGGTAGGTTCTTGTACATAGTTCTTAACTTTGACAAATAATCTTTTATTATATTATCTGGGAGGTGGGGGGGGGTGATATTCTAATAAGGGTTTCATAAAAACTTGCTAAGTGTGAATTGTCACCAGCCACCTTATTTTACGTTTTTTTTGCTAAGCGTCAACCCGCAGAGCAGTTTGTTTGTGTGTTTGCAGAAGGAAAAACTTGCATCTTTTCATCTTCTTGCTGTGTTTTCAAAAGGAAGTGTTTGTTCGCTGAGTTTATGATGCTCTTCACCTTCCCTCTGCTTGTTAAAAGGGAAGGTGAACTTAGGGTTTCCCAAGTTTACTCACAGCTCTTTACTTCTGAAGACTAAGAGCTTTAATTGGGCAACTAACTGTTTGCTAAGGAAATTTTCAGCCAATTTTTCTTCAAGTGCAGTGTTGGTGGAGGGAGGGGATCGTTGATCAAGGGGAAGCAGCTGTGCAACATATTCCACGAGACCATTAGATCAACTGCCTGTCTCCAGCCACGCTCAAGAACATCCCTTTTCTAAGACAGGAATATGCAGGAATTCCTATGCTGCTGCTTCCTCCAAAACACCAAATAACTCTCGTTCTTTTAAATAATGGCAAAACAAAAATTGTCCTATGTCATAAGCGGTCCCTTTACAAGGAAAGGCATCAGAATTTCTGTTAAGAGATGTTGTATCAAATTGTAAAAGCCAGCGTCATACCACAATCTAACCAAAAAATAATCAA
>NW_010583834.1:0-15091 GCF_000705375.1 Tinamus guttatus | reverse complement strand
CTTTCTGTAAAGGTGCTTTTTAATTACTGGTTAATTTTCTTTTTCTCTAAGGGGCCCTAGGGTGGTGATGTAGGGGGCTGGGTTTGCTGGGGTGCTAGTGGTGGGGATTTCAAGGGCTGCTTGTGCTAGGTGTGTGTTTTGTGGGGGGTTTGTTTCCTTTTTTTCCTTTTTTTTTTTTTTCTTTCCCCTCTCTCCTGGCTTGGAGGGGCCATCTCATTTGTGGTTCCTCCACGGTGGCCGTTGCCTGCCCAGGAGCCGGCGAAGGGCGCGCAGGTGCTGCTGGCCGCGCTCCGGTGGCTTTGGTTTCTTGCCCGCCTAGGCTAGTTCTCCCCTCCGGCGTCTCTGATGCCCGAACAAGGCCCCAGAATGAACGGTTTCTCGCTGGGTGAGCTGTGCTGGCTCTTCTGCTGCCCGCCCTGCCCCAGCCGCATCGCTGCCAAGCTGGCCTTCCTGCCCCCGGAGCCCACGTACACGGTGCTGCAGCCCGAGCAGCAGCAGCAGCCGCAGGAGGCCGGGGCGGCCGCGGGGCCCCCGCCGCCTGCATCGGGCACCTGCAGCCTGCACCTGAGCGAGCGGGCGGATTGGCAGTATTCGCAGCGGGAACTGGATGCCGTGGAAGTGTTCTTCTCCCGCACGGCGCGAGATAACAGGCTGGGCTGCATGTTCGTACGCTGCGCGCCCACCGGCCGCTACACGCTGCTCTTCTCGCACGGTAACGCCGTGGACCTGGGCCAGATGTGCAGCTTCTACATCGGCCTCGGCTCCCGCATCAACTGCAACGTCTTCTCGTACGACTACTCTGGCTACGGGGTGAGCACTGGCAAGCCCTCCGAGAAAAACCTCTACGCAGACATTGATGCAGCCTGGCAGGCCCTCAGGACAAGGTAAATGGATGTTGGGGACAAGGCATTTCTGCATCTCCATTTAATCCTGATATGTTCGGTGCCTGAACAGCTAACCTGCAGAGAGGTGGAGGGAAAGGGTCTGCAGAAGGTTGAGCTGTTGGAGGTGTCACCAGGTGTTCATCAACCATTGCGGTGTTATTTGATGGAAGGTCTCATTCATTAAGAGGAGGCTCAAGGTTTCATCCTTGGACTTTTCTGAATTTAGGGTCAGTCAACCATGTTGTGTTGTCAATTGCTTGACCATTGACTCAATATCCGCTGCAAACTGGAGGTTTTCTTGGTGCGCGGGTTGCAGTTGAGTTTGCAGGGTGCATAAAACCTCTCATTCAAGATTTTGCGTTGGTGTAAATCTCACTTACTGTTGTCAACACTTAAGAGTTAACCCAGTCAAACCAAAGCGTTGACTGAATTTGGTGGTAGCCTAGGCTAGTGCTTCCCAAGAACTGCTGGCTTTCTGTGATGCCCCTGGATTATCACCCAAGCCCATAGGGATGCCAAACATCTCTTTTGGCAATCAAATATCTATTGTCAAGTTGGCTGGGGTAGTGGGATGGAAGAGGAAGGTGTTGCCAGGTGGAAGTAGAGCTGGGGATCCCTCCAGGAGGAGCTGCTGAGGTAGGTGACATCCAAAGGCATGGAAGAACAATGAGAAGATACTGTCCAAGTGTCCAAGCAGCATGACAAGTAGGAGCACAGGGTACCTGTGACTCGTAGGACTTCCTGAGCAGAGCCGCTGCCTCTGACGTCCCACTGCAACTTTCTACCAGCTCTTGGCCTCTGTTGACTCTTCTGTTCACAGAAACCATGAGCTTCATTTGCTGTTGTATAAATGGTTCTTAAACTGGGACCTCACAGATTTTTATACCTTGAAGGAAATAACGTTTTAAAAACCTTGAACTGCTGCAACAGGGCAAGAGAAGAATTACGGATGTTTTCTGTTCCTGGCACTGAGATTGTGGGTGAGCTTGCCCTGTGTGAAATGAGTATTTAATGTCTGCTGTGCCTGCCTCAAAAATAGTGACAGGAGTTGTTACTAATTTGATAATTGGCTTTTGAAGGATCCGGGAATTGGTCAGTTGTTGAAGCCAAATGACTTTTGACAGTGGTCTGACCAAGCCAGGTTAAGATCGTAAGGAAAATCTTACCTGAAAGTCTTTAGTGAGTAAACCAAATTCTGGATTTATTTCCCAGGTCCTACAGAATTCAAAGAATATAGATGTTGCTGAAATTTAAGTAATATATTTTAATGTGAAGAAATAATTCTGATATACTTCATCCAGAATAAAGGATCAAATGCCCAATGATGCATATGTGTGCTGTAAATAACCTTTAAGGGAGGAAAATGCTGTGAATAAGTCAAACCTGATTAATGCTTGTCCTTCATTTCTGTGCTCTCTCTATATCTCACTTATTGCTTATTTGATGAAAAATTTCTCATGAAAGTTTATTAGATCTCTAAGTTCCTTCATGTCTGGTTGAGCTGCTTGTGTTTTGACAGACATTTAGTATGTGTTTAAGAGCAGTGAAGATCCAGAAAGCCACGGTTCCTTCACATCAAGTCTTTAAGTCTGACAGAGTGGGCAATCCCAACGTGTTTAGTTTTGAGGGGATTGGGCTCCTTCTGTTAAAGGAATGACTGGAGGAAGTCTGGTCATTTTACATGAGTCATTTCTGTGGTTTATACAAGATGTAGGTTCTGTTCCCTGCTAGCTGCTACCTTGCTGTGTTTATACGTCTCAGGTCTTAGTGCTGTTTTGAGCATCTTCCTAGAGTAGTTGTGTTATAATTGGTAGGAATTTTGAGGAGCTAAAGGAAATACTTGAGTATTTGAGGTGTTCCGTAAAGGTTCCAGTTACTGTAAAATGTAAGCTTTTAAAAAATCAATAGAATCTGTTCTCTCAGATGATTTTCTTCATAGCAAGTATGAGCCAAAACAATAGTCTTTCCGCTTGTGAATTCTCTAACATGAATGTTGCAAGGTTTTGTTCATTTTTAGCTCTATTAATAAATCAGTGCGACTTAGAATTAAGTGAAAGATTCTACTGTAAGAATGCAAGCCAGATTTGTGATGTAAAATGTCATATTATGCCATTTGTTACAGTGATTCAATTGTCACTTTGTGTAGTTTGTTTGTATGTGCTGTAGTTTTTAACACAAATTCCTAATTTTTGCTCTGTAATCATGTGGCAGCTAACTGTAACGCAGAGTTAAAAGGGAAGCCTTAAAATAGGTCAAGTTCACTATGTCATAGAAAACAGTTATCTGTGTAAGTTCTGTGGGAACCTCTTGTTCTGAGACCACCAGTCATTCTACCTGGTGGCAGAAAGAATCATTAAAATGCTGGAAGTCTTTGATTTTTAAAATTATTTTTAAATTCTACCTGTGAAGTGCAACTGATCTTTAGCAAATATTAATTTTTCATTACATTTGTAGAGCTGCCCCAAGTAAGGCAGGAATTAACTGCACACTAGGACAAAACAGCTTGCTGCCAGATTTTTGAAATGATAATCAACTGACTGGGATTACAAATATGGTTGCAAATTCTTGACCATACTGTTCAAGTTACTCATTTTCCTGACTGCTAGCCAAATGATTGTTTCTCCTTATGAATAGTGCATACTCCTAACTAGTAATTTTACAAACTGGTAAGTTTGGTAGCTGCCTTTCAGAATAAGAAAGGTATTGATATGTTCAGCTGTCTAACTGTAGCAATGTTGCTACTGTGAAATGACATAATTAACTGTAGGAGCTATTAATAATGGATGGTAAATAGTTTAGAATTTAAGCCATTTTAGAAACCTTTTTTCTCAAATGCAATGTTTTGAAAGAATTTATAATCTTTGTTGTTAGGGTTATTTTATTATTCACGGTGTTGCCTCCCTCTCTCCCCTTACTGGTGTTTCCTTTGCAGTTGAAGTGTTGCAGTTTTTCATTTAAGCAAAATCAGGAAACCTGCCTAATTGGATTAGTCTAGAGTAGTAACTAATCTGCTGAGGTTGTATCGGTTTAGTCAGTCTCCATTCTGATTTGCTAAGTGGCTACAGTTTCCTAGGTAGTAATAGCTTGAGTGTTTGTTTTTCTTTTTTCTCAATTTATCAGAATAGTTCATTTCTAGTTTGATTGTCATTGCAACAAAGTCTTTCATTAGCAGCATCTTGCCATGTGTCATCTAGTCTGAGTTTTCTGGACAGAGTATTTCAACACTGAGTTGACATGAGGTTTTTGTTCTACATAGTCTCTTGAAACCCTCTTAAAGATTTAGCCTTATTTGCTTCCCACTCAGGGTTGCAGGAAGTGTTTAATTGACCGACGTGTAACATGCACATTGGGGAAGGTTGCGAGGGCAGGAGTCCTTGTTTGTTAAGAGACAAATATGAAACATTCAGCACCTTCCCAAGACGTTTTATAGCAGGAATAAACTCCCACACTGTGCATGCTTCCCTATGGGTGTAATGGAGATGTCCTGTTAATTTCTGTTACTTTCAGTGTAGCTTTCCAAGAGGATTTCTGCGCATATTTTATTCTCTCACTTGCTATGAATCACATGACCTTTCTACCACTGAACTTAAATATACTCATTTTATGAAAAATACGCTGGCAGAGACCATCATGTAGCTGTGGTTTACGACTTTCTACTGCATATAGATTAAGCATTGAAACCACACAAGGACATGTGTAGTCCTCAGGACAGTGCTGGTTTTGCTAATCTGAAAATTTTAGAACTTTGTCGCCATTCAACTTAGTGATTTCTCCAGGCTGCTAATGAAGTGTCTGCTACTGCAGGTGGGTATTCCTCAGATAAAAATGGGAAGTGGAAACAAAGGGCTTTTGGTACAACTCAGCAAAGTAACTTTGTTCGATAGCAGAAGGCTGTGCTGGGCTGAGTCATAAATTCTGACTTCTGGGTTCCACTGTGTTTCCTTGTTCACGGTTTACTACCTGGTAGGCAAGGTTAAATGATAGGTAAGCTGTAGGTAATGAGGTTTTTCCAACAGTGCATCTTAAGAGCAGAGTGAGGCTGAACTTTTTTGTGTATTGCCTTTTACTGCAGTTGTTCTGTGTGACGTTTTTTCCATATTCTCTCAACCCACAGCAGACCCTGTATGCTCTAAATATGCTTCCCTGAGTCTGTCACAGGTGTGGCTTCTTAAAAGCATCCGTGGATTTATTTTTTTTCTGTTACAGCTATCATTAACTGTAACAGGATTTTCCTTTCTTCATTTTAATAATGGTGATGTTTGCAAAGTTGCATGTATTGTATACTCATTAATTTTTAAAGAAACTGTTTTCTAAAACTTATTCCAGCTACCGTGGTCAGTGCTACAAGCAAAACTGCATGCAAAGTTGCTTAAAAATAGAAGCCTGTAAAACAGTCTCTTGTCATTGTCTGCACAGGGAGCGGCGGCGCAGTCGGATGATGAGCAGCCCAGGGACAAATAGCAACAACTGTTTAAAACGGGTGCTCTGATGTTCAAAGTTATCCAAAATGTTTAGCGAGCTTTGGTGTCACCTTACATAGATGAGTCACTGAAGTACGAGAAAGTAGTTTTGCTAAATATTTTCCTACTTCTGTCAGGACTGTAAGATCAAAGCTTGTTTTAAAAAACTGAAGTTTGCATTGACAAGAGTGCTTTGCAATTGCTGCTGTGTTTTGGGAGGATGAACCTTTGGGTAACTTTAGTTGTTATCCTGGATGTAGATAGTCCTGAAATTCAGCAGCCTGAGCTGGCCATCTTATTTTATCCTACCCTATAGGAGTTATAGGCCTGGCTCATCATGTAATCAGAGCCTTGTCCATAAAGGATTCTAGAGGGATGCATCATTAAAGTCTGTGTGCTGAAGCAACTCAAGATTTTCATCTGCTTCTAGTGCCATGTGATAGATTAACTTGTATATGGGAAAGAAAGGCAATCTCCTTCCCTGTCTCTATCTGGATAAAAACTCATTACGTGTGCCTGTAAGTATAAAAACAAATCCAACAAGTCTCCTCCTTCCAAAAAAGAAAACAATTAACAATGTTAGGCAGCGACCTGAGGTTATAAGTGCCATGAATAAATTATATGAGGAGTAACATTTAAACTGCCAAAAGGGTCATCTGGCAGCAGTTGGTTTTGTGGAGAAAACGTTGACAATTTTTGAGCAAGTGAATGGTTCCACACTGAGTGGAGAAAATGGACCAGGGGAGTTACTGGTTTTTCAGTTCTATGCTGCTTCCTCACAGGAAGATGCAATAGTACAAAAGAAATGCTGAGCAATTAGCAGTTTGGGGCATAAAATAGCCGAATTGCATGTTTGGTTTTAAGATGAGCTTTGCCTGGGGGAGAGGAAAATCTGGTTATAGTAACTTCTACTATTAAACTCTGCCTCAAATGTATTTTTAAGCAAAATATAAGGAAACTAGTGCCTCAAGTTGCCTTCTGTATTGGCTTTAAAACCAAGAGTTCCCAGGTTGTGTGGCACTAATAAGTTAAATGGAAAAATAATATTGCTTTTATTTTTTCCCCTCCCCCTAAAGCTGGTAATAAATTTAATGAATAACTGACATTCCTGTCTACCCTCCCTCACAAAAATAGATGAATTACAAGGCTGAGCTGGGAGTGGTTGAAATGCATTGTAGAATAAGCATTGGATATGTTCCAGCCAACCTGCTTATGCATATGCCAGGTTGGCTTTGCCAGTCAGCTAAAAGGAGCAGAGTTTTGGCAGGAGAGACCTTCAGATGCCTCTGCATTGAGGGGAGCTGAAGGCACTGCGACCACATGCCCGATGAGGGGCTCCTTGCAATTTTCTGAACCTGGGAAAGGCACATGCTACATTTGTTGAACTGCAGTAGTTCTAAATTATTTGTCATGTAGTTTTGAGCTTACATTGAATGTTCTATCTCTCAAACAACAGTTCTGTATGGACTAAAGTACAGTAATTGGACAACCTGTTTGCTTCTGTGGAAGTAAGTATATAGTGGAGAATTGAAATCACCAGAGATTGATACTTAAGGCAGCAAGAAGCCCAGCATTTATTAATCTTTTAATGTTGTTTTCCTGTTTTGTGATATAAAACTAAACTAGTACAACTCGCACAAAGCTGGTGCAACTTTGAATGTACAACGGACTTTCCGATCTAGTCTAAATGGTGAAGATGCAAAGCAAATGTATTTGAAGGAAGGTCGAGCTTTGGGCCTTAGCTCTAGAATTCTGTGCTGATATTTTTAATAAAGGGAAAGACGTGGATGAAGTTAGTGTTTTTGTTTGGTTCTGGTAGTGTGATGCGCTGGAGAAACATGCACTGCATTTTTATTCATCAGTAACTTTTGACAGTAGCAAATCTCACTTCTAGCAAAGGTAGAATTGTTGCAAAGGGAGGGAAAATTGAAACTAGGGTGGAGATGGGCTGCCTGGGTGAGGGCAGGTGTGCAGAAGTAGCACAGTTGTTTGGGTGTGATGCAGGAGCTTAGCAGTTAGAGCTAAACTTAAAGTTGTAGCATTTTGTTCCTGTTTGAATAGAAAGGACCAGGTTGTGAGTAGGCAGTTTCAATGATTCAGTAAGTCTTTCTTCCCTTGACTGCCTGACTTTTGGACTTTCAGGTGAATGACATAAGTAGCTGCGCGCTCAGGCTGGCCTCTGGTGAAGCTGCGTTTCATTCCTGTTGCCAGAAGGAGCATTTTGTTGGTGTTTTGTTTGTGTTCCAGGTTGTGTGAGCGCGTGGGGTGTGTGGCTTGTAAACTGAGCAAGCGCTGAGTAAACACGGAGGAATGAAGATGCTTTTAATAGAGGGCTAAGAATAAAGAATGGGATGAATAGTACAGAGTATCAGCTTAAGGACCGAGCACGTAATTCCTTATTGCAAAGGCTGCTTTGAGAAAACCACATTCAAGATTGCTCACAAAGCCAGGTTGACTGCCCGCAGTCTCAGAAAGGTGCAAATTCAGGCCAGTTGTGTAGTGATAGGTTTATGCTGGTGGTATCAATTTCCATGCCTATATTTTTTAACAAAATGTTAGTTTTGTAGAGTAGAAGTTTAGTGTTATATTGTGGTTGGATTTGCTGCCTGGAAGACCAAGCATTGCAAAGATGCAATGCTGCTGAACAGTAGGATCTGTCTTGATTTTCCATCCCCTCCTGCCTCTCTTGATTTATTTAATCTTTATAGGTATTTCTGCATCTTTGGGAAAGCCCCTACAATCATGGAAATATATCCATGAAATCTTCACAAAAATTTCAAGTAGGGGAATTCTGTGTGGGCTTCTAAATGACAAATGAGTTTGATGTGCAAAATAAGATTTTAAGTTAGTGCATTTGTCTCAAAAGTCCAGAGGAAAACACTTAAATTAGCAGTGTTCCAAGTATTGCGCATGTGTGTGTGTATGAATTTATTATAAGAACTTCATGCTGTTCCAAAAGTAATATTGCTTATAGGTTTGGTCACTTGAAACTGTAAGTACATCTTTGAAAAATGGGATCCAGCACTTTGAAAATTCTGAAAACAACATTTTTCTTAGGAAATGCTCTTGAAATAGTTCTGCTTGAAGTGTTTTCTTGTAATGAAGAGATTATCTGGATGGGTAGTTTGGATGTCTTCTGATAGAGCTTGAAAAACGGTGTTCAAAATCAACAAAGCAGCAAAACCTACTGCATATTCTTTCCAGTGCACAGAGGAACCGACATAATGTTTAGATTATTTAATCATTATTTCATGGAATTTAAGAGTTATTTATTTTAAATTAAACAAGAGCTTTTGGCTGCCTTTGGCAAGGTCATATTAACTGTTGCACAATACTGTAAACTGAAGGTCTTGTAATATGCAAAGTAAAAGAGAAGCCAATTGTAATATGTGGATTGGCTTGTGTTAAGCATTTTACATCTGATGTATATGGAACCATTTGTATGTCAAGGGAGTTTTCGAGTGGTTAGCTTGCCTGAAGTGTTGGCCTGGTTTGTTTGTCCGGAGACCAATCTTTGTCCAGTTTCCGTAGCTTTCCTCAATGTCTGGTGGATTTGCATCACTGGAGGCAGGGTGTTAGCTTCATGGCAGCCTGGACAAAGTGGCATCGTTCTAGAAAACCATCCTGGTTTTGAGGCATATCTTCCAGGGGCAAATTTAGGAAACTCTTGTCCAACTTTGCTACAAAACTAGCAGGGTTTTATAGTCACTTCCCCCCACCAAGCATGTGTGTTGCTTTTTTTAATTTGAAATAAGTTAATTTTGCATAGAATCTGTTTTGGAAATGTCTCTGGGTAATTCTTACCTTGGGACAGCTGGCCAAGAGCCTGTCAGTGGTATTCTCCTCCCCTTAGCCTGAAATGTCCCTCAACTTGCATAGTGAGCTAAATTTCACATTTTATTCACTTTATAGCAGTGATCAACAACAACAACAAAAAAGTCTTGTTTTTTAGTTTTTGGATTTTTTTCCCAAATAAAGGCGTACTTTTAAGGTATGTTGGTATGGAAAATGTTAGTGTTTCAGTCTAGATGTAACCACCTTATCAAGCTTAACCTACTGTAAAAGTATCGAAGTTATAGGAAAAGGTGGGTCTGGTTTGCTATTTTTATATGCATTAGTTTATGAGCATGTAACGTTTGTCTCATACTAGTTAATAATTACCCTATGACGTCACATGCATTGCAGGAATCGTTTCGATATAGGAAGTTTTCAGAAGTCAGTGCAGTAGATTAAGATACTGAGTGGTGTTTGACATAAAACCTCACCATTATGTCTATAACATTTAGGTTTATGCTGAAAATCTACCAGCTTCCAAACTCCTTTATCTCTGATATGGAAACTTTCTGACCTTCTGCCTGAGCTCTTGCTAATTATTCACATAATGTCATTTTTTTAAAAACACTCATAAAGCCCTGTGTCTACAAAACCAATATGGTTAGTTCTATATCCTGTTTTTATGATTTATGCTTAAAATTAATCTGATACAGAAGCTGTTAACTGTGAAGGAATACAAGCTCCAATATAGTTGTCTTTCCAATGAAGAGTTATTTTGGTTTGTATTTGTTCTAACAAGGAGCCAAGATACCAGTGGTTTAAAAGATCATGATGGCCTTGAATATGACTTGAATCAGATTTCTTGTTACAAAAGATTAGGTTGTCATAAATCCTCCATGTTGACCCATGTTTTTTAGAGGATATAGGGGCTGTTAAATCTCCCTAGTGTGAGTTCTTTTCCATCCTTTATTATTCTGCAGAGACTGAGCAAGCTGGTGCCAAATATCCCACCTTTCCAAACGGGATACCCTTCTGTCAAAGCTCATTTAAGAGCTGTAGTCCGTTTTGCATGTGGCACTGAACAGGCACTGTTGACATAAATAGAACCTGACATCTTCTAATTATCTCAGGAAACTACCCTCTCCATCCAAAAATCCACTTTAATAAAGATCGTGATGAAAAGCACTTGACCTAAGTATCTTGGATGTTGCTTATCTGGATGTTGTCCTGAACTAGTTGCATATCAGCAGCTGGAAAAAATAAATCAAAGATGCTTATCTCTTCGGACAGTCACGGTAATTTTCATTTTTTTTTCTTTTTTTAAAATTAATAAAGCAAGTGTCATTTTGGAAAAGAAGGCAGTCCTGGCTTAAACCTAGCTTGTCTTGTTGTTTGGATTTTAAGGAGAAGAAAGACTGGATTTAAAACCACTGATTTGATACTCATTTTTCTTTCTTTCACCACTCCCAGGATTTCTGGGTAACAGTCTAATGTGAGCTCTGTTTCTTTTCTGCCTTTCACAGTAATATCTGATCAGATTTTCTTTAAATCTTTTTCTTTTAAAATTCCACTTAAATATTTCTATTTTTTTTCTTTCTTGCAGGCTTTGTAGTACTAGGAGGATAGGAAAAACCATTCATAAAATGTAACTGCATGGAGGGCACGTGGTGATGAAGCCCAGCAGTGGTTTGTAACTAACAGCGCGTTTGTTATGGAACGGCGAAGCTCCCCATAGGGAGAAAGTTGCCATCCAAACTGGCATTCGTCCCTTATGCAGACATTAATATACCTCCTCTTTCTTTCTTTACTGTGCTGTTATCTTGTATTTCAAAAAATAAGCACTCCAACAGCACAAGACTGTTCTTTATGCTGTGCTGGTTTATAGTATGCGGTCAAGTGCCAAAGTGGCACTTAGCTGACTTGATAACGTTTCTTCCTGCATGACCAGTTGTTCGCGGTGATCCCGGAGCACGGTAGGGTTTGGTTCACGGGGCTGCGGCGCAGGGAGGGAGGCAAACAAAACGCTGTGAACGTCACGGTCCGGGAAGCCGGTTCCGACCTTTAGCATCAGGCGGAACGAAGCACCCGAGCGATTGCGTTAAGAATTGGTCTTGGCCCCCAGCTCGGTGCTTGTGCTGCTGTTGGAGCAGCTGTGAGATACTGCTAAAAATCCTCCTTTGAGGGAAAAGAAGTTGCCTAGAAAGAAAGCTTTTCAGGGGGCCTGTCCTTTTTTCCACATTTCCAAAGCTTTCAACAGATTGATTCCAAAAGCTATTGGTCCTGCTAGCTGAGTATAGTGTTAGTGGGAAACAAAATATGTCATCCTGCCTTTTGACTCTCTTTAAAACCTCTTGATTTGGGCAAAATGCCTTTTACTCCATAGTACCAGCGATGATGCTAAATATTGGATCTTCTCTCAGTATTGAATTTTCTGGAGTAGATATGTGGAAGTTATAAGAAAGCTAATGCATTTCTGAATGCGTAGATCACAGTTACTGCTGATTTCCCCTTATTGAAATGTCTATTTCTTAAATTGGCATCTATTACTTAAATATCGCTAAATTTGCTGATATTAAATATGTTCGTGTACAGTTAAATACAAAGTTTCTGTGCTGCTTTAGTAAATCACTCTTTTGGTCCTAAGTTGTCTTACTCCTAGGGAGCACAAGGCAGGCTTGGGAAGCGCTTCAGCTGAACACACAAGAAGAACTGGGACTTCAGGCTAAATTTTAATGTACTCAATTTCAAGTAATATTTACTGAGAAAGGGGAGAGGGATTTAGCCTCTGGGTTTGTGAAGATAAAAGCTTTGAGCAGGAAATTCGATTTTAAGCTCTAAACCAGTTATCTGTGGTCTGCTGTTTTAGAACATCTGGTGCTGTTAATCCTGGTGATTGCTGTATAATTTTTTAACCAACTTGGCTTTATGTTTGAGTGAGTGTTACTGGCACCTTAACATTCAGTGTGTTGGAAGTTCCCTGAAAGAACGAACATGCACAGGAGGAAAATGAAGTGTAAAATAGGATAAGCTTAAATGTAGTCTGGCTAATGCATAGATTCTGTGGAGCAACAGGTCTTTAACCCTGGTGGGCTCGAGTCTGTCTGTACTTGAGACAGGAGTGGAAGAACTTGAGTATCCTTAGGAATGACATATAACTTCCTGTGTCTGTAGGACTGCAATATAAATGATAAGAAGCCTTAAGCTCCTTTTTTTTTTTTTCTTTTTAAATTTTATTTTATCCCCTGTATCTATCAATACACCTTCTCCTGAAAGTAGGTAAGAAATTACCTGTAGTCAGTATCAGAGAGGAAAATTCTTGTAACATAAAAAGTTAATCTTTAACATCAGCATGAAATGAATGCTTAATGTATGCTTATGGGTAAAGGCATTACTTAAGCTGCTGTTTGTGCCCTCGTTTCTTTAACTCTCTGTAGCTTTCTTCCATTAGAATATTTCTATAAAGTCACTCTTAACTCTGAGATTGGGTTTTGAGTACCACATCGAAAAAGTGTAAATGTTAATGAATCTAATTTAAAAGTAATGGTGGCAAGGTAATAAATGGTGAAAAAGGAATGCCAAGATTTTTCTTGTTTTTGAAAGGATATTCAAAAAAATCTTTCTAGTGATAGATTGTTTTCATGAAGTGATCATCTTCCATGTGGCAGTTATCACTTTGGGTATCCTATTAATAATATTTAAAGTATCTAGATGAAAGTATGTAATTGAGAGAAGGCAGGAGATATTCATCAGAAGAGCAGTGTGTCTCTGTCAGGCCATGAATATTCTCCGTTTCTCTGAGCGCAGATGCTTAAGTGCTGACAGTCTCACTGATAAAGCTGGGGGTGTTTGCAGCGCTTGGGAAATTGAGATGCGTTTCCTCTGTTTATTTGGGTGTGGGGAAGATAGAGGCTGCAGTGTTGCTTACCCAAGCAGAATGCCTTCCCATTTCTGCTTCACAAGACAGTGCAGGTGCAGTGGAAGTGCAGGTTGTTTTCATTTTAAATCCAAAGAAAATAGTGTCTGCCTTGTTTAAACCTATGAAGATGGTTACAGAATAGCTCAAAGAAACATGAAATATTTCTGAAGAGTTCAAGAGGGTTGTCCAAACAGGATGCATGAGCTCCTCTACACCAAGCTTTTGCATAGAGTCCTTAAATACGTGTGTCAGATAATGCATAACTTTGAGAGAAGTTCAGTCTTAACTTTGTTTGCGCTTTTATGGTGAATGAGCATATTAATGTAAGTGTATAGAGAAGGGAGAAATCCTTTGCCAGCTGAGTCATCTTGATACAATGATGGCTGATAAAATATTCATATAATGGATACATATATCAGTTACATATATCAGTAGCCAGTCCTCTTTAGGCCAGCTCCAACATCCTCACGATTTTTGTAGCAGGCCCCCTCTGCCTTTATCTTCCTCCACAATTCCTTTCTGTCCTCTCCTTGGCCTCTCTGCCTCTTTCTGTGGGAGATTTGCAAATCACGACCTGAGCTCTTCTCATGCTTTTGAATGAGGAGAAATGATGTAGCCAGTTTGTCTGCTCATTCTTGAGATATTTTCCGTTCCAGCTCACACGTTGTCCTCTTGGCTTTGGTGTTCCGTGTAAGAGGCTGCATGCAGGTTTCCAGGGATCTTGGAGGAATAGTGTGAAAATGGCTTTAGCTTTGTCCCCTGAGATAGGATTTTGAAATACGAGTACTTGCTTTGTTGTTGAGTCCGTTCAACTTTTCTTTGTTTCTTTCCATTGTGGGCACAAAAGTGAATTTGTTTTACCAGCTTGTCTTCTGGATATAGTTAGGAATAAACGATTTGAGGAAAATGCTGTACCAGTGATATACCAGTGATATATGACCAGTCACTGATATAACTTGCAAGCTATTAAATATGAACCATACAAAAAAATCTGTTCTCATCACCTGAAAAATAAGGATCTTGGAAAAACCTACAGATGAAACAACTTTTTAGTTGGAGACAGAAGCCTAAATAAAAAGGCAGTAAATAGGTGGAAGAAAATGTAAAAGAAAGGCAAAAATTAAAGCAACAGTAAAAAGTACTTTCCTTTTATTTCAGTGGTGGGACTGAGCAGTTTCGGGACACAGCCCTATATGAATGGAAGTTTCTGAATCTTATAAAAGTCAAAGCTGATTACTTTTTCCTCTCAAGCCTCCCAGAAGCCGGGTGAAGACATGTAACCAGCTACTCAGAATATTTGTCTTCAAAGGATTAATCCCAGCTTCGCAAACCATTTAATTCCTCTGTCATGCAGGTCGGACAGCGCTTTCCAACCGGGCGATTCCTAGCACTCTTCAGTTTAACAATTCTCTTCCAAAAAACACTTTTATATTTAAGAGGACCAAGACAACTGCCTCCAGAAGCACTTAGGTGTACTTCTGTCGTATGATCCTTGTATGCTGGCAGTGCCTTTCTCGTTAAGCTGCAGCGTGTGCAGCTCGGCAGCGGTGCCAGCCTAGAGGCGTGATGTTTTAGGTGAGGTTTGGCGCTGGGATTAAGGGTTACGGTTAGGTTCGTTTCCGTGGGTAGGTTTGTCTCCTGAAGGCCGCTCGGCCAAAGCTGGTGTCAAAAACAAACTGTAGGGTGAATTGAGGCACAGGGGCAGGGTGGTTGCTGGATGTGCCCGTGCACTGATAACTGTAATTCCAGAAACTGCAGCCCATTCTATTTAAAGAAAATGAGGTAGTGCCATTTTCGTCTTGCCTGATGTGGACTGTAGCCTTCGGCAGCTCTTCCCTGCGTTGTGAGGCCTTCCTTTGCCGGAGAAAGGGAAACACTTTGGAGACGGGTGGAGCAGGAACCACCACGCTGCCTTCCAGACAAGGAGCCTCTGCTCATGATACAGGGCCCTAGGACTTGAATAAAAATGCCGCTTCCAAACAGAAGGACTTTGAGAGCGGGGAGTTTGCTGCCTTGGGGCCCACGAAGCCGCCAGGTCCCGCTCCAAGGCCGCTGAG
>NW_010583833.1:0-40910 GCF_000705375.1 Tinamus guttatus | reverse complement strand
TTTTTTTTTTTCTAGCATAGGTTTATCTGATAGACTTCAAAGTAGCCTGAAACATTAACTGGGTATTAGACACGTCATCTATTTCTGCAATGTCTCTGCTGTCTGTGCTCAGGTGAGGACTTAAGATCACCATATCCTGTGCTGTCAATCAGTTTCACATACACTACATGTATAAGGATAATTTCTTTTCTTATGTTTCAGAGATGCCAGGTACTGTCATACCTAGTCATCCAACTTGATTCTTTCTTAGGGAGCAAACAATCTCTCCTTAGATTAAAAGCTGAAGGATTTCTTCAGAAGAATTTCTGATGGTCTTCTGCCATAAGATCAGATAGTGGTGATCAGTATGTGACCCCAGAAAACAAATAAAGCCATCTGTGGCCTTTGGGAATTTCAGTATTGCGTAGTCATTCATTCAGCACTCAACATTCAGTCGTTGCATTCAGGATTTATGTGCAAATAAGATGAAGGAGGCACCCAGATCCCCATCAGTGATTTCCAAATGTTTATGTAATTCATTTCATCTGTCCTGGGCATCTTCTTTATGACAAGGTGAAGACTGTCTTAATTCACACTGACAGTACTGTCTAGATCAATTCGTCTCAAGCTAAAGTTGACATGTAAGACAGGTCAAATGAGCCGCTCCCTAAATACACATTTCTTTCCACCGATTTAAGAGAGTGATGTCTCAAGGTAGGGGAATCCATCTCACCAAAGAGCTAGACTCCGAAAGAGAAAAGAAGAAAGTGAATACTGTTTGGGAGTCACATAGCAGTTCAAAATAAGGAATAAAAAGAGTTTCTTCTATTTCCTGAGATATTTCTGTCTCTATTCTTCCATTTTCCTCAGAGCTCATGGGCAAAACCAGGCATTCAGAGTTTGATATTTCTGTGGTTGAAAGGCCCATGGAAGAACAGACATTGAGAATGGCCTTATGCATCATAAAGAAACAATAAAGGGCACAAACTTGCTTTTCTCATTTCAGCTTTGCAATTTACCATAAAAGGAAAAAGCTCCCTATAGTGTGCATAACATCTAGAGTTCATAAAAGCACTTGTAAGACTTGACGGAGCAGTGTCATCTTCCCCAATGCTCTGTAGCAACTGAAAAAGGCCTCATAAACTTGCCTGGGAAAAATAACCAAATCTTAATGAAATCACAAGAGACTCTAAGAAGTATTGCCAAAAACAGACATTACCCCAGTCTTTCATACTCCCAAAGATGGTTGCATTGCAATGATCTTACTTCTCCAGACTTTGTTCCTAAATAAAGACAGTGGCAGATGAGGTACGTGCTTTATTGATCAATGTCTGATCAAATATTTATCATCTGACAGCTTCGTGAAATACAGTGGGATTTCTAATGTAGGTTTTATTGTGTTTCACAGAACTCGGCCCTTCTTTGTGCTCCACTGAGCAGCCAAACCTACAGCAGGGCTTGTGAGTGCTGAGAGCTGGTCAGCAGGATAAATAATTAAGAATGCACAAGCCACTCATCAGACACATTCAGAAATTACAATGTGTCATTATGTATCTTCACGGGTTTCTCTTCCTTTGAGTTCTTGCCAATAGTGTGACATTTGTCAAGTTGTACCCAAAAATGGTGTGAATGCAGCTGAGTGATGGGACTTGTCCTTGTCCAATCATAATAAGAGGTAAAAACATGAGATGTATCCTTCTTGTTGTTTTGGAGTCTTGGATTTTTCTCCTTTTTTTCCAAAGAAAATATAATATTTTGCAGGAGAAATATAATATTTTCTTCTATCTCTGACCAGCATGATACCATCCTCTTGCTTTTGCCAGAGTGACACTGCTATGTCCTTAATAATCCTTTCTAAGTTTTCACCTCATTTGTTCATTCTCACAGTGCAATAAAAATACCACAGGTTTAGCAAAAATCTGTCACCCCAGCCTTTCTTGGAGCCTGTTTTGTAGCACTGTTTAATGGCATAGCCAGTGTCTGTTGATTTACTCTCTGCATTTGTGACTTAGAAGCACACCTTCTCTCTCCTGGGAAAACTACTCCAGCCTTGTTCCTAATCCTACATCTGCTGAAGACATATGAAAACTGGTCACAGTGTCTGCAGAACTGAGAATTGAACATTTGCAAATAAAATTGCAATAAACCCTTTTCTCAGCTCAGAGTAAGGTCAATTGATGTCACCTCGTTTCTCATTTCCTGATGTTACTAGCCCTAGCAAAGAAACAGGAAAATAGAATACATATATGCCAGTTATGCTGGCATATGCTAAAGGTACAATAGGTCTGTAGGTGATTAGTGAGTAGTCATCTGGAGATGTCTTAGGGAGCACAATTATCACTCCCAGCAAAGACAGAGTACTGGTTGCTGGTGAATCGAGATCCACTGAAGGGGCCATTGCATTCAAAAAATCTTCTCAAAAGAAGCTCAAAAAAAAATACTTCCCATTCCTCAAATTATTCTCCACCTTGTACTTGGGGATTGGCTGCACAGGGATAAATAGGTAATCTCAGGAGTGTAGGTTTGAATTTCATATCCCTGCAACCACCTCCGCTGGATTTTCTAGCAATGATGATTTCAGTGACCTCAGTGAAGCAGGGATTATTTTCTTAACATATCAGAGATTTGAGCTATCAGCAAGAGTTCATTGGAGCAGATGGTGAGACAAAAAGCAACCCTTGCCTTCATACTGAGCAAGACACTGGATCTGATTCAAACTCTCAAAATGGAAGCCCTACACTGTAACAGTGATTAAAATATTTTTAGATTCAATACAGCTACAGAAGCAACAAAAATTCACTACAATGGGGCTAACTTTCAGTAAATGGCCTGAGTAAAAATGAGGAAACTCATTAAAAATCTAAAAAGAGGCAGCTAATGTACTCAAACTTTTAGACAGTGTTCAAACTACTGAAGGAATGAAAACCAGATGCACAGCACCAGTGAAGACCAGCCATACATAAGGCTTGAGAGAGGATAGAAGGAAGCCAGTGTGTCTGCACAACACAGAAAAAAAAATAGAATTAAAAAAGGAACATTCAAAATGATGAAACTGCACCCAAATGAACAAACAAAACCTCTCCATCAAAATCTCTGTTTATTAAATGGAGCTGAACTGCTCAGATGGTCCTGGTACAGTCCTGACAGGTTTCCTGGGAACTCCGGATGCTGCCTTGGTGATCAGCCAAGGGACAGACTGCCGGGACCAAGGGACCCTTTTTCTGAACTGGTGCTCTTATGTTCTCACATTGTCATGACATCTTACACTGGCTGTTGGTCCAAGCCTGCATCTTGGTATTCCTTACAATCCTTCCAAAAGATTCCGTAAGGGCAAAATGGCTGTTCCTTCAAAGTAATGTTAGACATAAGCATTTCTGCAAAGAGATCTGAACTGTCAAAGAAACTCAACAGGTCACAGGCCATGTAAAATTTTAGAAAGCACTTATGCTAATTAATTCTGCTTTTTTTTTTAAAGCCAGACAAAGTTCATTGCAGCTTTTGAGCTCTGAGGTAGGAAAATGGAGTTTGTTTGTACTGAGAGCTTCAACAGTGCTACAGGACAGCACTGCTTGAATTTATAGATGTGGATAAATGACCCCTCTGCTCACTCCTGATATGCAGTACAGCTCTGAAGTAGTTTACTATTCAGACATGTTCAATACCCAGGCCTGGCCAGATTGTTGCTGGTCATATTGATTTATCTAGTCAAGAGACATGGGGTCACCATCTGAAAGTGCAAACACAAAGGGCTTTTGTTTGGCTGTTGAAAAGACCGAACATTTCTGCTTAGTCGTCATCCCCTGAACTGCATCTCCTCCACATCAGGGACAGCAACTGCCTAGTGCTCAGTAGCTGCTTCCTGCACCAACAACTCAGATCTTTCAGCCACCAAAAACCCAAGTTACTGCAAGCAAGACAGCAGTACTAGTCATGCAGCAGCTAAGTAAGTAATAAACACTGCTGTTGTGCTGGTTTACAAACCTGCTCACAAAGCAGCAAACGCTGCTGTCTGGGAGAAAAATGAATCCTTAATGTCCCATTTGCTCCCCTTTCTTGGAAGCCAATGTGCTGGCTTGTGGAAATATATTACTCAATGCTGAGAAACAAAAAATCTCTTGTGCATTGGTTTCTGCAATGTTACTTTTCCCTTAAAATTTGTGCTTGCCTTGGATCACCGCTTTCAACAAAAGCATGCAACACAAGGAGGCAAAACCAGAAACCCTTCCTTGTTTTGACTTTTCACATACAGACACAGAAATGTTTGGAGCAATCTGGTTATGATCCCACATCTCCTGATTTAATAAATCAATGTGACCAGAAATAACATGTCCACACATGCATATTAGATACACCAAAACACTGAACATCAGAGATGTGCAGAATTTTTCACACTGCAAAGTGCTCCTCTAATTTTTGGATATATTCACCCAATGCTAAGCCTTTTAGCCACATGTTCTGATGTTACCTGATAGTGAAGTGAATGATAGCAAAGAAGAGGGAGAAACTGTTAGTGCCAGTGAATTTGGCATAGCAAGTGCTAACTTATCATGATGGCTAGCAATACCAATTGTCGAGACTGACAAACAGACTGATCACCCTCATCTGAATGTAGCAGGAGGACATAACTTGTTCATTTGCAATTTGGGATTAATACACTCCCTCCTCCTCTGGAGCCTGGGGAGTACACAGAGCACCATCCCTCAGTCCTCATTGGGATGTATGGTGTGTCTGCTTTGGAAAAAAAATCTTTGCAAGAAGCACTTTTCATGCTCATTTCTGCAGTTTCCTCCAGAATGAAAATTGTTTTCCTGGTTTTGTTAGGAAAGAAAAATAGACTATTTTGTATGGATCAGCAAGCAAAAGAGGTGCTACTTTTTGCTGCTTATTCATAAAATAGTTTGCATCTGTTTATTAAATTTAGCTCTTCTTGTCTGATCTCCATCTAGACAGAGATCTAGCAAACACATGAGCTGACATATATCTAAGGCATAAAAAGAGTAAGCCGGATTCTGATCCTATCTTTGCAAAGTAAATGCAAAACTATCACCCTGATTTCAGTGGCGTAGCGCTCCTTGCCAAGCAACTGTCATCACCGACTGCAAGAAACGATAGCACAGGATGTAGTAGGGCAAATCTGCAGTTGATAAGAGTCTTCTGCTTCCTAAAATTAGTGATCCATTGGGCTGAAATGTCCTGCAGGATATTTCTGCCCTGCATTAGTGGCATCTGCTAAGCGAATTTATTCCAAATCTGTTCTAAATCACTTGACTGATTTCAGTGGCACAGTGACGGATCGCTTCAACCAAGGATCTACTATGAGGACCACATAGCCTCACAATAAATTCAAAGACTCCGAACTTCCAATTTTAGATCATTCAAAATCTGAGGAATCAAAGTTTGAGTTGAAAAATGGATAGCTTGGGAAATGGATTTGGATTTCAAACACCAACCAACCTTTGCTTATGATCAAACGACATGATGGTGTGACAAGAACATCTAGTTAGGGTGACTCTGGTTTCTCTTTGCATACCTGCAATTAAGCATAAACATGTCATTTAACTCATTGTTCCCAGCAGTATAGGAGGAAAAAAATATATTCTTTTTCATGTTTCAGATCTGGAGCTGAAAAGAGCAAAGTGTTATTTTTTTTAAAGCTCTGCAGAAATATATGACAAAATCATCCATGTTGCCAATTGCTGTGCATAAAAAATAAATATGATCCCTTCCTTCCTGACATTTCCCTCTTCACATGTGCCAGCCCTTTGAACAGCTACTCACATCGAATCCAGACTCCATAACAATTAATCAATATTTAGCCCTACATCCACTCAATTATTCATTTAAGCAACAACCACACATTAGTGTCAATAAAAAGCCTCAGAAAAAAATGGAAAAAGAAAGAAAGCCATTTGAAACCCTCAAAAACAATGAAGAAAAATGTAAGGGAAAAAGGTGAATCAACAATAAGGATCATCATGTAGAATAAAAGAAAAAGTCATAGAGATTTATGTGTACTACATTGTCAATTGTATAACTCCATTGTCTGAAAATTATGATCTGAGCTCCAGCTACAGAAATCCTACAGTCCAGCTGAAAGGTGATGGATTTGTACAGGAACAGCTTGACGGAACTACTTCCTTTACTAGCAATGATGAATAAGAAGAAAAATCCAGCTTGACTTCCAGATCTGAGTTTGAATTTGGAGTTGATAATCGGCAAGAAAGAATCTTCTTACTTACAAGCAAACAAATTCTCCGAGTGAAAGCTCTGAAATATGGAGCTATTCTCTATTCTGCAGGCAATTTTCTCCAGCCCAGTGCAGTTTTAAAATTAACAGCTTGCTAGATGCCAAGTTGCAACTGCAGGAATCCCTGATCCTGATCAGCCCATCCTCATTCTTTGGTAGATGGAAGAAGAATCTAAAACCACTTTGAATCTAAAACCAAGCACCTCTTACGGGAATACCTTCATGGATTCCATGCCAAAGGAAAATTGCATGCAACCGTCATCATACATAAACAACCCGCTACTTAACCAGCTTCAAAATGCTCTGAGCAGCCACATTCATGCTGCAAATCCTCTTTGAGACACCATCTCCATGGTTAGCAGGTGTTGGGAAGGCCAGCAGTGCTGCTTAGGGGCACTGCAGGGCCACTTGCATGCAGTTCCTTACAGCTCACTGAGTGGCTGACCTCACATGGACCTTCTTTTCCTGTTTCAGAGCTTCTACTTGTCCTTCTGAAATATTTTTCAAACCCTTCCCAGACAATCACAAAGTTTCTGTGCCAGGGCAGTGTGTGACCATGACACAGAGCTGCTGGATTCCCACATCTGACTCCAAACTGTCCCTTCCAGCACCTGCACCTCCTATGGATCTGATGCCAGTGTGCACCAGGGAGACATCCCTCCTTTCAGCCCTGTGTGGATCAAAACATCAACAGGTGACTGCTCATGTCCTCAGAGACTGACTCCCTCCATAGCTTTCTTAGTAGCAGCTTTATTACTTGATATAATTCCCCGAGTTTCTGCATGACGGAAATTAGTGGTACAGTGTTTAAATGCACATTTCACAGCAGGCTGGATAAACCCATGACCACTAACCTGTTTCTGTTCTTAAGCATTGCTATGTCAGGTATGTAGTGAAAATGATTTTGATACTCATGATCACTTGTAGAGCTTCAGGGTACCCTATTAAGGCTATCTCAGGGAAATGAGAATAATAGTCTAGAGTTATAATACATTATTTCCAACCAACAAAAATACATTTATGCTATAAAGGAGACATTGTTTTTCTGGGACACCGAGATGGATTCTTTCAATTACCTTGACTATTTTAGCACAGGAAAAAGACTCAATGTTTATTTGAAGTCAGTAGAAATTATCTATGTTTTATCCTTTGTTGTTGTTGTTGTTATTTTAATCTCCCAGGCTTTTTGTTTACCTTTTAAACATTTTTTTTCCTTAAAATATTTCTGGACTCCTTCTCCTGGAGCCTAGGAGGAAAAATTGAAGTTAACACAGAGAGCTCCCTCTTAAAGTGAACTAGAACTATATTGTTCCAGTCATCTTTCACCAACGGAATTAATTCCTTTTTGTGGGATCACACCTCTAGCAGTAGTTCTGGCAATTCCAGTCCAAATGTTATCTGACACTGGACAAGATTTGTTAATATTTAGATAATTCTGCTAGCTCTGGTCTTTGCTTCAATATCAGATGCTCTAAAGAATGTCAGAACCCATGAAATATCAGTGCATTTTAGGGGATTTTTGTGATGACTCTTGAGTAATAAGTGGATTATGGTTAATTTCTTTTAGCACTTAAAATAATTAAGATGTGGTCTCTGTACCCCCGTGTGAAACCATTGCGCCTGGCTGCATTGGCATTCCTCTGTAATATGTCTCTGCTGCCCAAATGGTCTCCAGTTTTCACCAGCCACAGACAACTGCCAGAATTGCATTTTCAGTGCCTCACTCACAGATGCTCCAGCTGGTTCCTGGAGAGCTCCTGCAAGGCTCTCTTGAAAGCACAGGTCCCCACAAGGATTTAGTTGTTGATTCACAAAGGTAGTTCAGTAGATAATTTCCGTTAAAACTGTTGAGTGTTAGATGTCTAATTCCTGTTTGCACTACTCCATACCTTTGGGGGCCTGAGTCTTGGCCCACACACCAAGGTGATTTGGAATAAAGAATATGCCCCTCGATTTTTTTTTTAATGAGACATAAATTAAGGTTGTTTTATGATGGGAGTTAAATATTATTTGTCCCTTTACAAATCTCTAGTCCAAATAAATCTAGCAAGAAGCTGATCTCTTCTAAAGGCTGTGAGTTCCCAGGGGCAGAATAATTAAATTTTCCAAAATACTTATCATAATTATGTTTTGTTCGGAGATTAGCTATCCTCTTGGGATCAATTATGACTCATCCTAAAGCCAGAAGCAAAAAAGTTTTTCAGTAAATCCTATTGGAATATATACCAGATGCTCCACACAATAAAGTAGCTCTTTCCCCATATTTTAATGTGCTAGTGAATTTATTAAAATGTTGCTCTTGGTCATTCTTCAGCATTCTTCACAAGCCACTTCAAGGTCAATGTTGCTGGCAATTAGAGAATGGGATATGCAAAAGAGCTCTTGAGGAGCTGCTATCCAGTTGCAGGAATCTATTTAATAAGACAGTGATGTCCTTTGCCTTATACAAATTAATATTGCTCTGCATTTTCTAACTAAAAGAAGCATCAAGTTAGAAGGTTAGACCAGAGAAGCATAAAACATTCAAAGGCCCCAGTTCCGACTGTCTCAGCATTTTCTGCCTTGACTAACTCCAGTGGAAGCTGTTTTCTCATGTCCCACTCCTGCTCATGTAAATCTGAGGTCAGTAATTACTGCTAACTTCAGCATGAACAGTTTGGTCTAGTTTCTTACACTGAAAATTGAACTTATAACTGACTGTGAATTTGGATGTCCTCAAGAGATGGCATGACATAATTTCACAGAGAAGTGAAAAGCATCTCACCTCTACCAGTCCAAATTTACTGTTTATCATTCATTCCCCATAACTGTTGTAGTGAACTTGATAACTCTATTCAATTTACAGTAGAGAGTTTGATGTACTGACCACTAAGACACACACTCCAGATCCCTATTACACAATGTGTTTGTTGCAGAAGTGTTTAGGGAGAAGGATATTCTCCATAGGGAGCATTCTTCCTGTGACCACAGAAAGCTGTTGCAAATTCTCAGGGGGTTATTTCTCTCCATTATAAAGTATGTTTTCCCAGCTAAAAATTCCCTTTGCTTTCTTCTTTTGGGATAGATCTCATTTTCTGTATCAGTAAAGCCTCTTTTGCAGAGTAAAGGATTTTGGGGGCAAAATTCTTTTGCAATGCGTTGCACGAGAAGAGGATTTATTGAGCAACTCATGTTGCCAGCAGCAGCCAATCAGCTATAAAAGGCAAATCAATGACATGAACTGAAGAGATCAATAACAGATGGCGTAATTAATTTTGCTCAAGACACTTTACAGAATATCGTTTGTCTAACAAGGAGCAAACAAACACAATGGCATCAATCGCTTCTTAGGGTTAGGAAGGCCTGTTATAAGAAATAATTGAATCTGATTATAAACATCAGATTTCAGATTTTACAAAGACTAAAGCACTGCTTGATCATCGCTGTGAAACACCATTTCTCGAACAACTGAAGAGTATTGCAAATGGGAAGGAGGAAAATATCTCATTTCCATAAGCCAAAATTCAAGTCAGGCAGCTTAAGAATTTTTAGAACACAAATGATGTATCAATCTTACTAACCAGAGAGCAGCATCATGCATTCTTTAAATCATAGACTCATAGAATGCTTAAGGTTGGAAGGGACCTCTAGAGGTCGTCTAGTCCAGCCCCCCTGCGCATGCAGGGTGCCTTTAAAAGTTGCCTCTATGTCCATAGTGCACAGGCAACCACATCACAAGAAGTCCCTTGTGCTCTTTGGAAAATGATGGACTAGAACATCTGTCCCCAATTACTCCCTCTTCGCTCTTTTCTTTGATCGGCACCAAGTCCTTAGAGATCTCTTGAGGCTACCTCTGCGCAAGGACGGGCTTTTTCTTTAGCAAGGGCTAAAGAAAAGCTAAAAAGGCCCGAAAAAAATGTGAAGTCTAGTAACAGTAGATGTGCAACTCAAGGGATGGAAAAGTTGAGAGTGTGACTGATAAGCAATTAAGTACTAGACTAATGAGCAGGCTGCCTATCGTCCATCCGAGGACTAATGAAGGTCTATGCAAGACACATGGCATTTGTATGTGGGAGGATGAGTAGAGTGGGAAATGATCCAATGCAGCATTTAGAGGTACATCACATGAACCAAATCCACGGTATTGCTGAAGACTGGTGCTAGTGTGCATGCTAGTAGTGTAGAAAAAGCAATTAAGCAAATAATATAGGCACAAGAGTTGCCCGATGACAATCAATGGGCTGAATGGGCATAATATATAAAGAGCTGATTGAATATACATTAAAAGGAACCATAACTTGAATTCTTTGAGCTTGGGGTTTTGGGAACTTGGATCCATCTGTGTACTCTATGATGAGCAGACTGTGTACCAGGTGGCTGTGAATAGTGAAACAGATTCAATTTAGTGCCATACTGTTGAATGGTCCAGCAAGGCCAGATGAGTCGGTACAAAAAAGAGGTGGCCCTGCTGGTAGATAGCCCAGACATTGGAAAAATCAGCCAACTTCTGGAGTTTCCAAGATCCCAAATAAGGTGATATAGACAAAATACCTCTTTGTGCAGTGTTTACTGGACCTGTGAAGAACACTGACATGAAGAGCTGCAGAGCACACTGGTGCTAGAGCACTGATTTGGGAAACAGAGACAAGGGAGTTCAGGACACACTGTGACATGTACCCAGTGCTCAGCTCAGGCAATACAACTAGCTGCTTAGAGCTAAAGGCTAAGTGCAGAGTAATTGAATATTAGAAATGTAAAGATCCATCTCGAATTTATTGAAAAGCATCTAAGAAATGCAAGCTAAAAGGCTTCCCCAGAACTGTCTCAATCCTAGAGTACTAATAAAGCCACCTTTGCATACACAGAAGGTCTTTTTATTGAGGCCTTGCTCCTGGCTTTGCTTATGCTGATATTATGTTGTCCTTCTGATGGATTTGCTTCTGGAATTGCACAGGGGTAACAAGAGAAGAAGCAGTCTCAGTACAGAGCAGTGGATATTTCTAGGGCTGGAGTTAGGGCTCTGTCCGTAAGCAGGAAGTTTGGGACAGAAAGTTTAGGAACAATATAGTGAAATGGAAAGGAAAAGCAAGCAGGATAATGAAGAGTCATTGGGTATTCTTAGGTGCACTAGAGCCTTCCCATGGGTTTGAAAAGGACTGATGAGTTTCTGGGTCTCTGTCAGTGCCTTAGCTAAGAAAGGGCTGTACAAACAAACAAGCAAATAGAAAACCTGCCGGGAGAATGTGAGGGCAGAAGTACAGACAGATAACAATGATAAATCCAAAGAAAATACAAAAATAAAAAAGAAAGAGCTCATTAAAGCAGAACAAGAAGACAAAAAGACAGGCACCATTAGAGTGAAATTTGGTGTTAATGACCACTTCTTATAGTTATCATATGGCCTTAATGAACAGTTTGTCCTTGACAAAGCTGTCTCTCCCTACTACAAGCCACCATGTCTGATGTCCTTTTAATGATCTTGGGGTTTCATTTGTAACAATCCAATTAACGATTGGGTTCCAATAGCTCTAATCATCATCTACTTTCAATATTGCTTCTGTACTGCTGGGTATTTCACAGTTTGTTTAACTTCATTTTGAGCACCAGAGATTTTCAAATTCCAAGACTTGCTCAACCTGTGAAGCTTCTGGAGGGGAATGAACAGTAAAGGATGAGAAAAACACAGCTCCAGAACCAGCAGTGGGCTGGTGCACTGATCAGTCCTGTTAGCTCCACTTCTTAGCCTTAGAGGACATGTTGTATGCACAAGACATGAAACAGAGAGTGCAAGAGCCTATAAGAGGCTGATCTCTGTATTCAGAGATACCCTGAGAGACAGCATGTGCCGATGTGTTTGCCAGGATCCTGGCACCCGGGAAGGCACATGGTACTGAGCTGTGGCTGGAGATGCATCTTCACTTTGAGTGGGCATCCTACAAGTAGACCCAGCTCTGCTCATAGGAAAGAGTACCACAGCCCTTCTTCTACCCTTCATGTTTTGCTGAGGTTTCTGTTTCTCCAATATGTCAGTTATACCGCACATATTAACCTGGTAACAGTAGTCAAAGTATGGTCTTAATGTGCCTTTTTTTTTAAGTGCATTACTGCCTAATACAGCTAACATAATCCTGCATGAAAAGTGAAAGAGAACAAATACAAACAGTATTGCACTACCATATATATATGGAAACAGAGATTCATTCATTTAAGGGACAATCTGGAAAGCTCGATGATTTCCATACTAGATATTTTTTGGTCAAGATTGTGCCTGTTGTTGTTTTTCTTTCTTTTTTTTTTTTTCCTCCTGACTAATGAAATGGCATCAAATTAATAAGCCAAAAAAAAAAAAAAAAAGAATCACTCCAGAATTCTTGGACTCACGAATCTTTATGCAGTTGCAATCACTTGTGCAATTCACAGTATGTGACTGACACAAAGGATGGCATTATAACTTGACGGTCGTATGGACTTACTGTCTATCCACTAGCAACTCCTCTTTGGGGGCTATTTAGAGGTCTACAGTAAATAGGAAATGAACAATTTTAGAGAGTCCTTAAGTTCTCCTCTTTTTCTCCTTTGAATATAACCCTTTTCAGGACAGCAGACTCTCTATTGCACATTTCAAGTCCCTGTATATTTTGGTCACTTTTCTAGAAACCACATACGCACATAAGGTACTATACAGACACACAATGGCTAATTTAATTCTATTTTTAGCTTTGTTATATCTTTACCAATGTAAAATAAATTAGATGTTTTCGTAATGTCAGATTATAGATACCAAAAACACAGATCAGTCAAAAATAAATTTTCTTTCATCCTCCTTGTTAACATATGTTTCTGGATTTTTTAGTTTCTGGACTGTGTGGTAAAGGATAGCTAGCAACCTGGAAAACAAGAAACTAATTCTCCATATATTAAGAATACACACATAATGCATATACATAGGGAGAAGAAAGAATATGCTTTTCTGCAACATAAACAAAGATAGAAAGAACATTTATAAAATCTTTGAGATTCAGAAGGTATGGAACTAGACACTAACATCAGAAAAAAATATGCAAACAGAATCATAACGTGAAAGTGACCTCACAACTGCTCCTGCTGAGAGCACTCATCTATATTTAACACAAAAATACTAATATTGCACTTTATGTATGTAACTAAAGCAGCAAGGTCTAAAGCTTAAAATAATGACTTAAAAGTTTTGTGTAGAATTAGAGCACTGAACCTAATATTGAAGAGACACAGAGGCAAGTGTAGCAGAGCTGCCCAAACCCACCAAAACCTTCCTTCAGTCAGTCTATTAAATGTAAGTCTTATGGCAAGCATCCGGATTTCTGGAGAAAAACATGCAAAGCTTTACTACAAGAGTAGGAAGCAAGGTGATATTTGCTAAGACTGGTTTTAATAGGACAAATTAATTTCCAGAGAAAGATAAAGGAAGAAAGGAGGATGCAGGAGGGTACTGATTAACAGCTGCACTTTAGCAAGATCAAACAATCTAATAAAATTAAATATCTTTTCAAGATCAAAATAAAATCCAGAAAACCAGGCCCTACTTGATTCAAGCAATAAAGATTTTGTAGCCAGTAAAAGTTTATGTGAAATCATAATCCTCTAAACAGATAAAAACTAATTTCAAACACAATAGTTAAAAGGTTACCAAATTAACCTTCTTTATCATGTAAACTGGCAAAATCAATGAATAAAATGAAGCATCATTGTAATATGAATTGTATTTCATAGGTTCTGTAATGGATCTCTGTGTAGAGGCTGGGTTTCCATGCAACAAAGTGCCGAGCATGAACATCTGAGTAGAAATATGACATCAGCCCAAAGAGAATAAGATACAGAAATGATTATTTCCCTTCTAATGTTACTGAGGGCCTTTACTTGTGTGCAAGACTCTAGCAAGTACCTGCACCAGCATATCAGGAAGATTCTCCCCATCCAAAAGACCTTGTCATGTAATTGTTGGTTTCTTTTATACTTGGTGGATGAACATGTAGAAAGTGCTTTTCTGCACTCAGTCTAGTGTTCTTGCTTAAGGATTCCTGACCCCTACCATTATATATCTGCAATACAGGCTTTTAGATCTGATATAAATGATAATGGAAGGAAATAGGCACTTTTGGGGACTTTACCCGACACAGATGTCTGCTTTCAGGAAATGAATTGTGCCTTAGCAGAACTGACTTGTCTCCACTGATATTAAGGCAGAGTGAGGTTATTAGGTCAAATGTAAATTTGATTAGACAGCCTGCCCACCCCTCCTAAGTGCACCAAAATGGTAATGCCATAAGAATTATTGTTGTCCTAAATTATATTTCCTTCCCTTTTATCCCCATTTCCTGTCTAAACCAGCTCCCTAGGGATGACACATTGCTATTGGAAAAAGTTCAATTAATAGGCTGATTGCTTGAAGCATGGTGTTAATACTATTCACAAAAGAGTGCCGTTCATTCACATTTTTGCTGTTACTCATGTTACAGTCTAAGCTATAACCCCTGCATACGGGGCAATCAGGAGATGCTGCAAAGAAGATATTCATGTTATAGCTCAGGGTGTCAAACTGCCTGCAATTTGTGAAAAAGCAAACGTGACCTGGACATCAGTTCCTGAGACTTCTAGTCTTCTCTCACTACCTTCTCATTTAGCTCAACTCTGTCACTTTGGACCTACTCATGAAGAGTGGCCCCATGTAGCTGTGCAGTAGCAGGAGGCTGGCAAAGAGGGAGGTTGCAGGACAAAACTGTAGCCAGAGGCACGTGTCTTCTGGCAAGGCCTCTTGAAGCTTGAGGATGCCCATGGAGATGGTTTCTGGACTTGTGTCTTGGCTACTCTCTCCCCCTGGCAGAAGAAAGTGGGTGAGGTGCTAACTGCGTGTTTCATGTTCTATACCCACATTCTTGCTACATAACACGTGATTTGGACTTTGTTTTAAGCCAGAAGGTTCACATGTTCAGAAAACTATTTACAGACCAATAATATGCCCTGAGAAACATTCCCAGTTCTCATTGTATGTATTGTAATTGCTGATGATGCTAGCTGACCAGGTAATATAGGTGGAGGTGTGGAAATAGAGAAAATGGGGTCCCAAAATCTTGAAAGTCACTTCTACCATCTTCAGAGGGTCTCTGCAAACACTTTGGAAAGCCCTGTGTTATTAAGATGCATTTTTCACTGTTCTGACAAGAGTCTGATTTATGAAATTTTTCCTTTCTTTCCCCACACAGTAATACCGGCCAGGTGATTTCTCTATTGGCAGTGACAAACTAGGGTAGATTTTAGTTATGTCAGTATTTCTGTGAATTTGATGCAAAGGAGATTTCGATCCCAGCAGTATGCATCCCACAGCTGTATGCTACGTAATGCCTCGCAGTTAGTATATTCTATCACCTTTTATATATACATCAAGTGTACATTAATCTCCACTATGATAAATAATTGTGGTTGAAATTGCTAGTCTAGTGAGAATGTTTCCTGATTTATAGTCTATACTTGTCTACACTATAAACTTATCCATCTACTGCTATACTTTTGAAACTGCAATTCCATTCGGATAGACTCTTTATGTCTATCTACCACAATTTGCAGGATAATATCTTACCCTGCTTTCCAACAGGGATAATTTCTACTGGTGTAAATAGCTGTTTGGGCTGTCACTCTAAGGATTTGCAATTGTGCAGTTATATCAATGCTTAGAAGTGGGGTAATCTACGGTCTGGGCAGAACAGTAGGATGTACAATTCCTTTTAGAGTCTAAGTTGCTCATCATTAGGTAGTCAAGAGTATGGATGCAGACTGGTGCTCTCAGAAAAGTAACACACTAACAAGACTGCTACACTGCAGGAAAAAATAACTAGACTACAAGAGAGCAGGAGTGAGAGTGTCTGTTAAGCATAACAGAGCATACAAAACCTCCAGCTCAGAAATTTCCTTAACCTCTTGACTACCAGAAATTAAGGAGTACAACAGGACAGCTCTCCATACATAATATGATATATATTCTTGAGTGTTTCCTCAGTATCAATGACTATCCATTGTCAGTCATAATATGCAGGGTTAGACAAACCTTTGGTCTGATGGATGTGGATGCTCTTATATACAGCAATAATGACCTACCAGACTCATTCTTGGGGATGACTGAGAGCCTTTTCCTGCCATATAAAACTATCTAAAGCCACAGACTGACCCTTCCAAGACTATGTGCACTAGAATAATAATAATAATTTAAAAAACCCTAAATATTCAGGATTTGGGGCTTATTTCATATGGTCCAGGATTCAAAGGATGGGAACATTTTCCATATTATTTGCATAGTTGCAGAGTGCTGATGCACTGCCATTGGATTTTGGATAAGACCCACTCTAATTTCAGAAGAGCCTTTAACATGGCAGCCATCACCTTCTGTGCAGGTTTCAGACAATCACAAAATAGGGCACTGATGAAGCTACTCAGGTGGGCTCATAGGCAGGAGCAGTAGAAATGGAACTGGATTTTTAAAGACTATAACAAGAAAGATCTGAGAATTTACAGATATAGAAGCAGAGAACAAGTGTGCAACCTCCCACAAGCATAAGTGGCCCATGAGCCTTCTGTGGGCTGATGAGCATCTTCCAAGAAGTGATTCAACTCACCTTAATTGCCTAAGGTATGTGGAATAAAATGTCTCCTGGAGCTGACAGCTCTCTCCATTGACTAAACAGAGAGTCTAGATGTCTTGCATAGAATAGATGTCTTACTTTATATAGCTATAGTTAGTTGAGCTGAATCCTGCTATCTCACGCTCTTTTTATAACTGTGATGAAGCCAGTGGCCAAAATATCTAAGGAAAATACCCAGAGGTAGAAATATATTTGTTACAGAAACAGAAAGAAGTCAAAGATATGCCTTAAACCGATATATGCTGCCTATTACAAACTGCCGTAAGAGAGTGTATTAATCAGTCTACTGGACACAGGATATATGTCTAGTCATATCCAGGTTATTCAGAATAACAGAAGGAAAAATAGCACAAAACTAGTTTTCAATTTCTCTTCTGCAGTAAAGTTATTCTTGGAAATTTCCATCCCCTCTTTTCCTCAAATCCACAAATCTCTTTCATATTTTCATCACTTCTTCCAAATTGTCCTTGATTATATTTAGGTGGACTTTCTTCACTGATTGCATTACCCTCTTCAGGAATATTTTGGAAATGCCCTAAGCAGTGTTTACATAGAGCATGTATACATATATATGTGCATATATGTATGTCTTTATACTTCTCTTATTCTGCATATTTCTAATTGGTATGAAGAGGCTCACACATTTAGATCATGATTCAGAGCCCATTAAACTCAATGAAAAACTGAAACTGTCTTCGACATATATTAGATCATGCTCATGGAGAGGATAATAGACCTTTCAGCAGAGGAAGTGAAATCATAATAATACACTGGCTTAGTCTATAATCATGTCTTCATCTAATAGCTAGCCCCAGTGTCTGTAAGAGTCCACTGCTTTCTTACAGATAAAAGGCTTACTTTTTTAGCTTAGATAATAAGGACTTACTCTTTTGGTATTGAAGGTCATGGATTCAATTCCTGTCAATAGCCATGATGTCTGAAGGGAGGAAACCATGTCATATTATAAAACGGCAATTGAGGAATGATGTGAACTCTTTGACTTTTAGATGCATTTGTCTAAAGGGAATACTGTGTGACTTAACTCATATATTCCTGAATCATGTATTCTCCCTCTAATCCCCAACCTTAAATAATATAAAACCTATTTTTATACTGACAGCATGTGTAACTGGCACTAGCTATGCTTGTAGAAGTAGATTTTTGTGTACTGATATTTGTAGTATCAAATATATATCTATATAATTTTGGTTATATCAAACGTATAGTAAACCAAAAAATGTCAGGGAATACCCTCAGATATGGAAGCATTGTCCATCCTGCTCCCCATCCACTCCTTAGAGTGCTTCCAAGGACAGATTTGATCAACATTACCAAGAACCTCACAAGGTTCCTGGTTATAGTTGACCATTCCCAGTGGATTATTTTGGAGGGTTAGAGAACTTGCCTGGATAGATGTGAGCTGTTTGGTGCCAACTGACCTTCTTGCCAGTCCCAAGCACATACAATTTCTTAGTATACTTGCAACAAACGGGTCCAAATGATCGCCTACCAGGAATGCTCCCAGAGGAGGACAGATTCCTCGTGTAGAAAACTGTATTACTGCATTTTGAATAGTAGCCAACTGCAGTAACATGACAAATATTTTATCTGATGGTCTGCTTTATAAGAACTATCTGAGAATGATTTAGGCCAAAGAATTGGCTGTAAATGATAATACTGCATGGTGAAAACAGAAAAAAAAAAGCATTGTGTAAGAATATCTCCACCAGATTTGTTTTCAATAGACTGATATCTTAGCACTGTAATGTAAGTAGGTTGTCAAAAACAAACACGTTTTCTACTTATTCAACGATGATGATGTTTTATTCGTGTTGCACAACCCTGACTACATGAGTCACTGTGCCCAACTTCTGCAGAAAACTCCTTTCCACCTACATGAAACATTTTGGACTGCAGAAAGGAACTCCTGCTAGAGAATAAGTAAGCAAATAAAAAGTACACACACACTACATCTGTGAAAGCCCCCTCGATGTATTGTCTGTCATGGGAAGAAACAGATACCAGATACCAATATTGAAGAACATAAAATTAATTTCAGGAGTCTGATAAATGCTCTTTTAAGAGCACTATCTCCAAGTAACCAGCTTTGGCAATCTTTCTTCTGCTACAATGTACAATATATTCTCCTGTACATTTCTTATATTAAAGATTTTTTTTTAATAAGAAATGCTCTATAATGAGACATAAAAATTTTCACATTCTATCATGTTTAGGTTGCCAGCATTGCCAGAAACATATTTCCAAGCCATCATCAACTTCGTCTTGCCCTCTTTGAAGTTTCACCTGTAACCATATGATTTCCTAAGCCTAAAATCTGCCTTCTCTTTCTCACAGACCCTACATTCACTTACATTTCCATGTATGCATCTGTAGGAATGTAGATATTATCTAGATTTAAAGATCATCTATTTTTCAGGATGCATCCTAACACAACTGCCAAAAAATATACCCTCCTGTGATTGTAATCCCCATCTTCTGGTTTTGTCTCCATTACACTGCTCATTAATAGTCCATAGAAACCATTAGGTTTCCATGCCATAATTGCAGGAAACCATTTGCAGTAGTGTGTAGCTAGCATATAGTATGGTTATAAAATGGAGATAACGGTCAGTCACAGCTATTATCAAGCCAACACTTCCCAACTTGAGTTCTCAAGTGGGATATCATATTAGCACCATTTTATAAGTATATAACATATCTGAGATCCCCCAGATAGGACTCATGGGAAAAATTCATAAATGCCCATTTCAGATTTTAAATACATTTAAACATGATACAAATGGAAAGCACGGAGACTCTTAAAGAAGTAATTACTTTAGTTCAGGTCTACAGAGACCTTTTCCTTTTTCTGACCTAGGAAATATATCATAGGTTAATAACTAATAATCATAATATTACAGTTGAAACTAAAGCTTAATACTATAGCTAGTTACAGTATTATAACTAGAAATAGGCAAAAAAACGACACTGTAATCATGAGGTTGATTTAGCTATTGTATAAATCTTGACAATAGCATTCCTGATTAATGCAATACGAATCCAGCTTTTCACCATTTAAGTTCTATTGAAGCCACAGTATATAATGCCTTCCTTACTTGTTTCACCAAGACCATGAGCGTGGGATGTCATCTCACTTTAGACATTCAAAGAAAAGACGTCAGCTGCCCAACTAATCACCTTAGGCTCACTTCAGAGAAAGCAAAAAAGAATTATACATTTTAAGGATATGATTCAAACTATTTTTAGATGAGATGAGTAATGCTCTAGAAGTTCATATTTCTCCCCTCTGGTGCCTGTAAAGGAAGGTTGGGATGATGTAGCTGTTAAGATGTAGATATTTGTGCAGGTCCTTTGAGCAGGGTCTCACAGTCTGATCTGTTCTGAACTGATATTGACTTCATTCAAGATGTTACACAAACTGCGAAATATTACTCAAGAGAGTTAAAACATTCAGAAGGCTTAACAAACTGTGCACACATCATAACTTCTTAAGTGTCATTCCCCTGCTGCCTAAACCTTTAAAAATGCCAAATTATGTGGTCAATAGTGCTAATAAAATATGTCATTTTCCCCTAAGAAAACAATTTACAAAATGACAAATCCTTGCCATTTCATTTTTGAAGAATATATCAAAATGCCTGATTAATACAGAACGAACAATTTATACAAGGTTTATGATAACAATGAAAACCAAATTCTTTGTGGAGATGAGGCTTTGTTGGAACTATTGTTTAGGAAAAAATATACAGCTAACCAAGATAAATCAGGAAATATAAAGAAGCATGAATAAATACTATGTGAAACAAATCGTTTTGTCTCATTAATGTTAAGTACTGCAGCTTTCAGAAGATCAGCACTTCCACTCTCTGCTGTGCCAGCTCCAACAAGGAGTCATTTGACTGTTCTGTCAATTCTTCTGGACCCAGTACCTGTGTTCTGGGAGGTGCTGAACGCCCATGACACCCCCAAAACCAGACAAGGCTACGGCTCCTTACTTAGGAATTTCATTTTAGGCACTCTGGGTATTTGTATCACATAACAATTTGTACTCCTTTTCTGAATATAATAAACTGGATGTGTTGACATGCATAAGCCGCTAAGTCATTCTTACCTTTCAGTGCAGATGATGATCAAAAGCATTCTTGATTTTGTTGCATTATTATGAATTTAATCATTAAATATTCTTTATTTATTATGATTAAGGATCATAAGCAACCATAAAGCAAGATAGATTGTAAACATTCCTCCTTTACAGTCTGAAAATCTGGCTACTCTTTTTGTTAGAACAATAATGTAACACACAGGATAAACCTTTAAAAAAAACATAGAAGACAAAAGAGTAGTCTATTTGATTCTGGCTGTCATAGGATCTCTCTGGAATATATTCAGAGTGTTCCTTTAATGAAAATAACTTATTAGAGACTATTATAATAAAAAGAAAACTAATAAATAGTAGATATGGAGCCCACTGATTACTAAACAAGAATTTTTAATTAAGACTGACTAAATTATTTATGAAAAAAAGATTCTCTCATGTAATTGCAAAGCCTTTCTTAAGACTACAGGGAGTAAATTCATTTAGCTACTACATTTTAAAAAGTACTTCAGAAGTATATTCTTCTTATAACAAACATAAGATCAAACATAGGAAAATCAACAACAACATAACAAAACAAGCCAAACAGGGAAAGGAATGCTTTCAAAACAGAAAGAAATAAATTGCTGTTTAATTATTTACTAAAATTGCTTTAAAAACACAAAAGCAATGGCATCATTATTAACATTTCCATTAACAGCTGGCATATCTTTGCCCACGTTATGTTTATGACTGCATAGGTTTATGTTAGTGAGAGGTTGTCATTGTCGAAAGGCTCCTCTATGGATTAAAAAGCTCTTACAAGAATAGGGTCAGATCAGCTTCAGGGAAAATTCTGAAGGAGTAATTAGTCTTCTTTGAACCAACCCAGTAAAACAGGGCTTGCAGAACAAGCCGGGGGACCAAGGAGACTCTTCTGAATGTTCAGCAGCTGAGCATCCTCACGGTACTACAACATTGCAGCATCCAGAGCCCTCCTAGCCTCACTGCAGGACAACCCTGGGATACAGGACACCAATGAGCATGATTTTACAGCAACCGTGCCTGAAAGCCACAGGTTTTTATGGCACCTGAAAGATGAAGCAGTAGTTTGAAGCAGCAGGAAACTTCCTGGAAGTCTATTCATTTCCCTTCAGTAGGGAAATGTGTACCCTGAGAAAGGATGAAGTGAACTGGAGATTGCTCTGGATGTTTCCTCCCTACTTAAGATCTGGGGGACAGAGTGCTTTTGGACACTACCTTAAATCAATCCAACCACCTCCTCCCATTCTTCCCCATTTCCCAATAGCAGTTCAGGAGGATTTTTTGGGCTTGGTCATAAGTTGCACAGAGCAGAAAACCCGAAGTTCAGGGGAAAAAAAACACTGTCTATTGAGCCACCAGATAGAAAATGAGTCTATGCTCACATAATAAACAGGACTCTCAGACAGAGTCTATTGCCTCTGATATCAGGTCTGAATCGCAGAAGAGAGGAACCATCACTCCTCTCTTCTGCTACAAGTGGTAGCTGTACAAAGATATTCAAACAAGCAGATGTGGGCTCCAACACAAACAGCAATGTGTATGCTAAACTCCTGTCTCAAGGAAATTATTGTGCTTTTTTTTTTTTCACTGTGGGTCCAAAGCATCAAATGCATGAACTGAATCTATTTGTGCATGGATTAAATGCCAGTCATAGTAAATACATTGGAATAATGCCCAGGACTGGGAGGAATCTTCCGAAAATTGGCCTAGGTTGATTTAGCCACCACTGAGTACAATTAGAACCCGAACTTGTTGCCATGAGAAGAAGGCATTTGATTTATTTTGTTACGTGGTAGAAGCATTACTGTTTTCCCCAGGAAAGCACCCAAGAACACAGCGATGAGTCTATCTTTTATGCCTTTTTTTTTTTAATCTGTCATCTGAAATCTATTTTTCGTTTTGCAGATATATTAATCTGTAATCTTTGCAGCTCATCTGCCACCTTGTGGCCCTGCTGCAAACTTTTCCTGGAACGGAGCAGAAAGTATCTGCTGCTCAGCAAACCCTTTGCATCCACGGCACCTGCCAGCCTGGCAAACATGCTGGCCTTCGTTATTATTAGCCTTCCACGGTGTGAAAACTAGAAATCCAAATATCCTAGTCATCCCGACGGGCAAATCTGAAAACTGCCAGTATGTTTTCACCTGTTAACCCTGTAGATGTGAGTGAATAGAATCAGTTATACTTATTCAGACACATAGGTGGTATAAAGAATATATGCATCAAATGGAACAAGATGAATATCTGTTTAATGATAGAAAAGCTGTCTGAAAGAGACCTTGCAACCGTATCAAGTCCATCTTCTTGTGAACAGCTGGGAGAGCTCTAATCGATCATTCTTCAAAGGTATCTAATCTTTTTACAAAACCTTAAATAACAGAGACCCCCACAGCTTCTCCATTCAACTATTCTCACACCGTCTTGCTACAAGGAAGGTGTTCTTGTTATTTAAGCTAAACCATCCTTTCCTTTTTTCACTCCCATTATTTTCTCTCCTGTCCAACAAGGATATGGTGAAAAGTTTATTCCTTTCTTTTGCATACCCATAAAGCACTAATAAATTGATATCATTTTAAACAGCTTGTCTGAAATTAAGAGATTCTGATACAGATAAATGATGGATGCATAAGTTAGAATTATCATAGCCTAAATTATTCAAAAATAACTAGGGATTTTGCATGTCCAATTTGATTCTCATTGAAGAGGTTTGATTTCTGAAGTGCCTTTTTGCAAAAAATAGATCTCTGCATAGTGAAAAAAATAGAAAACTAAAAACTAGGGCACCAGAAGTAACCAATTGTTTCTGAAAATTTAAGGCCAGATATTGCCAAGAATGCAGTGATATTTTTAACTCATTGCGATAAAAGTTTTAACTAAGGAGAGTCCAGATACTTGATCTTGCTCTCCCACCATCTTCCAAAAACGTAGTCAGGACATTCCCACAAAAGATGACTCTCATTTCTTTTGTATTTTAGCTCAATTTCAGAAACAAGCTGCCACTACATCTGCAGCAGCAGAATGCGCTTACAGAGTTGAACTGCACAGTCTACATGCTAATATCCGCATTGTGGCGAGCTGTATGATTACTGCTCAAAGACAGATTGCATCTACACATCAAAAGGCTCCTACAGCAGATCCCAATTTCAGGTCTTTATAAAGAGCAGTCACTTGTACAGCTGGTGCCCTGCTTAATAAAGGTGCTTATGCACACTGCTAGTATTAAAGGCGTCCCTCAATCTTGCGTGATTATTTACTGGGATGCATTTTTATAGAAAATGTCATCTGATCTAGAGTTTCATTTGCTTAAAGGGTGGAAGAAAAATGCACAGCGAAGCACCTGGGGAAGATGCTGTAATTTAACAGCCATTTCAACTTTTGCTTTAAAATGTGCCTCTCATCACTAGTCCTCTCAAGAGTACGAATTAAATGCATTTGCTCAACTCTGTGGTGTTGCCAACTGCCTTTTTCTCCTGTTGTTTCATCCACACCAGCTCACGTTTGCTCACCAAAAGGAAGAGGCCTTGTCTCAAATGCTCTATTTTCCTGTTGTTTTGACTCTTGCACAGTTATCAGTGTTTAACACAGGCAGGAGACCCACATTTGCATCTTCGGGAGCACCCAAGGGTGAAGATGTGCCATAGTCTTCTGGAAGAACGACTGGGTTACATGTGCAGGCTCAGGTGACCACTCATGTCTCTACTGAGATAGAATGACAGCTATCCTGGCTTTGAAAAACCACAGGGGACCACAGGTCCGGTTGCTTCTGAAGAAGAATGTAAGATGTCATCTGTATTGAGTTTCCAGTCCCGAGGTGTATTATAGCCATCCAGGTGGCCCCAGTAGCAGCATAGGCTACCACTGTTTTCTGGAAACAAAGAAATTCATTTCTCTTGCAAACACCCAGGTCTCTGCCTGTTGGGTCCTCCTCATGGCTGCCAAAGACACACAGAGGATGAAGAGCTCAAAAGCACCAGCACTAGCCAGAGGAAATAGTTGTATAAGGAGCATGAGCAACCACAAAATTCTTGTCAAGGATGTCTAAGAAGGAGCAGGTTAAATAAGGTGGGGAGAGAGGAGAATAAAAGATGGAAAAATATTTACCCAGGCCTTTGAAACTGGAGGAAAAAAAGAAAAAAATAAACTTTAGAAGCTAGAGAGCTTCCCTGTAGAGCGTCTGATGAGATCACAGCTGGGTCCCATGTGCTATTGCTTCTTCAAATTTCTCACTTACATATGTATATAAGACCAGCTGCGTACATTATTTTCTATTTCAGAAATAGCCCAAAGAGCTCCCTTGAATAATACATTTTCGTCTATACCAATATTTTAAAACAAAGCAGTTCTGCATTATTTGTTCCAATCTGTCTGCAGTTTAAATTATGCCACAGCAGAATGTTTCAGCATGAATTGCATTTGAAATATGAAATTGTTTATGCTGCTTTTTTCCCCCTTTCCAATTCAAAACAACCCAATATACCAGCTGTAATGGATTCTTAAGCACATTTATCATCAAAGAATCTCTCCAAGGAAGAAAAGCCAGTAAGTAGAACACAAACGGACCCTACTTACAACATTTCCCAACAGTGTGACTATCTACTGTACAAAACATGTTGCCAGAAGAAGCCACAGAATTTATTTTATAAATATATATATATATATATGTTTGTAATGAATCAAATTTTCAGCCTGAAGAAAAGAACATGTTCTTTAAGTACCATAATTAAGCAGAACACGATTTTCCTAATGCTTCCTGCAAGAGAGCCTTCCTACCTGCCATTCATCATGTAGGAATGTGCAAAACTCTTGAGATGGTGGAACGTTCCTACCAAGACAAAGGACTTTCCCCATTAAAGAGGTAGAAGATAGTAATTTCTCAGAAGAATTAACCCTGAAGTAGCTAAGAACCTCATGAAAGCCACAGGTCCAATTTGCTCTAATTTTCATGAAATATCATCAAATACCAATCAATTATTTGCCTACCTAACACAGAAAGAGCCTTCCTCTGTTCTCATTGTGAAGTAATTTACTGAAATTACTCATTCACTGCCATATTTATGACCTCTCTGATGCAGGAGTGTTCAAGAAAGGCTGTATTGTTATCATGGTGGTATCTTGCTTCAGGGGAGCTTTACAAGCACAGAGTTTATTTTCTGACTTAATTTGTCCAGAAAGAGTGAATTCTGAATAGCTTTGTCATTGTTTAGAGTGAGATTTTGATCTGATTTTCTGCATGCTTCCACTCAATGAATGCTTCATATAAACTTTACTAAGAAGTTGTTTTAAGTTATCTGGATTCCACACCATAGGCATTTCCTCTACGAGGAACTGATTTGCAAGGTCAAAATAATAACTTTGGTTAGTGAAAATTAAAAATACATCTCTGACTTTTCTTATTGTCTGCCTCAAAAGAAGGATTTCTTGAATCTGTTACTATCACTAAAAAGTCAATCCTTTACTAAAACAAAAAGACATCCATAGACTTTTTGGGCAAAATTATCTTTCCCTGGGCACGGTTATGCAAATTCTGTTAATTAAGTGGAATAAAAGTCTTCACTGCAACATCAGAATTGGGATCAAAGTGTAAGTTACATGCCACATCCTAACAAAAAACTATCAATAATTATGTAGAAGATGGGTAAATTCTCATCACCAAATCTATTACATGTTAAAAATCAAAGAAGTTCAGTAGGGTTTTAGAAATCCCTGGGTAACAGTTGCAGATGCAAAGGATTGCAATATTGAGCATGCTTGCTATCTCGGAGAGGTAAGACTGGCTAAGCTCTTTTATAGAATGGTATCTCTTGTAATAATGGGTGTTGTAACAGTTTTATGCCCCAGAGGAGAGAAGTAATTTATCCAGCAAGTCCAAGATGTAAGGTTAACTTATGATCTTTGCCAGTGTGACCTGAAAACATATCTCTACAAATCTCACTGTATATGTACCACTTTCAGGCCTGACTTCATGCAGAACATACCAAAGGCCTGATTTTACCTTCAGGCACGTACTTGCAGCCCTCAAAGACTTCAGATGGCCCTGCCTGGGCAGACCTGAAAACATATTTCAGTTTTAAACTCACGCATCACCCACTGCATCCTGCTATATATTGCAGGCACACATACACCCGCACCTGTGACCCTGGCAATGATCCCGGCTGCCAGCTCTACTTCTAATGATGAATTCCGGGACAGAGAGGACCGGTGAGGTGACAAGGTGACAAGCAGATGGGTAGGACATCCTACATGCTACACATGTAGGATGCTACAGAAGGGCCACTACAATGGTGCTTTGAGCATTTGCTGTAATCAACATGCTGGCAGGAAGGACTGTGTTTTCTAGATGTTTTACTGGCAAATATGAATAAGTCGCCATTCCAATCTGCCCCATTACAGATCAAGGAGGCATCCTGAATCCTTACATATTTCTATTAGGCTTTGGGGTCTATACAGACCCAGTACTTTTACTCAGACTTGCAATGGAAGATGAAGTATGATTAATACATTGCCCTCAGCAAGCTCTTTTGCTGAATGCAGGATAAGGCCTGAGCTTTTTCAGGACTGAACTTTTAACACCCTGAACTTCATAGTTTAGTTCCAGTGCGACAGAATATAGCGCATCTCTAGTGCAGCATTCCCCATCTTTTCTGGCTTTCACATCACTAGTCTAGGAATTTGTTTGGTTAAGTCATGCTTAAAGATAGATTCATAGAAAATAAGACTTGAAATGACTCTGAGACAGAGAATTAGCTGTACCTTTGCAATTCCTGACACAAGCTTGTCCAACCTATTTTTTCTTTAAAAAATCCAGTGATGATGATTCCTTGATCTCCACATAAAGACATCTGACCTTGATTTGAGAACACTGAAGGAAGATTCATTTCTGAGAGAGAAAACAGATTATTAAAAGATACCTAAAGCTTGGGCAGGGTAGGAAACTTGTTTAAAAGGGATAACTTTCTTATAAACATCACTTATTTGTTTCATCTGAAAAATAAACATTAATTAAAATGTTCTTGCCATTGTAACAAAACATAGAAATGGAAATGAATGTATTCATAACAAGGATGCAATCACAGGACAGTTTCCTAAAACCTCGTTTTCTATAATCACAGCTGCTGCACAAAGTATGCAAGCAAAAGGCCAGTGTTTTTCTTAGAAAATAATTTATATCTTGCTAGGACAGTAAATTCTTCTCACTGTTACTTTTGAAAAAATAAATAAATAAAGGGAAAAGAAGAAATCACGTTTTCCAAAGACCTCAGTCTGTTGGTTCTGATTTCACTGGATGTTATGCTTACTGATGCCCTTGCATCCTCATTGCACCTTTAATACCCATTGGCTTAATGAGGTAAAAAAATTTTAGCTTCTCCCTGAAGAAGAGGAGGATAATAGTGCAAAATCTGTTTTTCTCTGTCTTTTCATGTGTTTTTGTTGTTTTTGTGTGTGCACACATATCACTGCGAACAACTGTACTTCATTCATGCCTATACAATAGTAGTATTTGCGCTGGGATACTGAAAACCCTTGTAAACAGGGGTTAATTTAACCCTTGTTAACAATTAACGATTTGCTTAGGTACTCAAGCAGAAAAAAAAATAAACACTTTCCTATAATCTGATGCCTTTGAAGGGTTCTTTTGGACCTGATACCAGACAATAATCTGATTATTGTGGAGATTTATTACTGAGATGTATTGCAAAATCTCTTCAGTGATGGTGCTCCCCCACTTGCACATCACGAGGTCAGACTGCTGTAGAAATACCAGCATGATTTCCATATGCTCTGGCCAACATGGGATCTGGTCATGGCTGGTCGATGTGCCCCCATGATAAAAAAAAAAAAAAAAAAGCCATGCTTACTGTGGTATGTATAAAAAATCATCTTGTCTCTACCCTTTTCACCAATAGTCTGCCATCTGGTACTATTACAATGTTATATGTTGTAAAATGCTGTACAGTCCTAATCTCAGATAAATGTGCTAAAAATTACTCCATGCTGAATCTAGTGGCTCATGTTGGTGAGGCTGCGAGAAGGTAAACGGCAAAATCTGTAACAGGTCTCTGCTACTCCCTGCTTTTCTTGTGTCACACAGAAGAGCAGAACTGCCATCAACATTATTAAAGTCATTGCTACAGCAAGAATATAATTAGAAACCTCTGCAATTTGCAGGATTTATACCTCTAACTTTCTCATAATGCAAGCAGTATAGATGAATATTATTACAAAGCATATCCACCCCATTTAAGTTGGCTAGTGCTTTAGCAGTGCAGGAATGACATGAGTCTTGCACGGTTAAGGTTCTGCTCCTAAAACAACAAAATAACAAAATAACACAAGAAAAAAATGCAAGAAAGCAGATCAATAGATGGAAAGCCTGAGGGATGGCGACAGAAAGAAGAAAGGGGAGGGGGGTTTTAGGTGATCTCAGAACACAGAAAAAAAGGAATAGAGAGTAGTAGAATAAGAGAGGCTTAGAATAGGGAAAAGAACTACCAGGAAAGGTAATGTCAGAAGAGCAGAAGAAAGTCAGAGGGCAAAAGAAAATAGGAATAAGCAATAATATAGGCAAGAAGAAAATTCTGTCAGACAAATAAATAGTTTAAAAATAAATGAACTGATCCCACTTGTCTCTAAAAGTTACAGGAACAGCCCCAAAAAAGAGGATATTTTCATCCTAATCTATAACACTGGTTTAACTTCTTTATGCCGTCTCCACAATGAAACCCATCCCTGCCACTCTCAGTCCTGTTAGAAATTCATCCTCAGTTAGAAGTCATCCAAAAGTTTGTGGGTCAGTAATAAAAATGTACTTTACTAGCAAAGTTTTCCAACTGCTTGTTTCTCAAGCACTGCCATGCTGTCCCAAATTTGGAACCACCTCACCTGTTCTCTTCAATTCAGCCATAGTATGGGTAAAACACTAATCTAGCATCATAAGCACAGAGAATAGATGGGCTTTAATTCACTCCACTATGGTGCTAGAGTAGCCTTACAATGTTGTGAGTTGTCAGAAAAGTGGAAGGATAGTGAGGAGGTGTTTCGTTTTGTTATGTTTTGCTGTTTCGTTATTGAACATAGTGAGTAGTGTCAAATAAATTAAATAAGATGGTCAAATTCTAGGTTAAACACTTCATTTCTATGAATAAAATGCCTGTATCTCCATCTATGCTGATGTTTTCTGAAAGAAAATGCTTAGTGTGATTCAGGTCATGATCAGCTGCATTGTCAGACATTCAGTTCAGATGCACTTTCTCACATTGGGCCAGGCTATGATCACTAAAATCAAATGTTCAGAATTAATTTAAAAGAAAAATGAGAATAAGCTGAAGTTTCATTCCTGTAAGTGAACAGATCACAGGACAGCAGTGAGATATAACGGTATCATCTCCCAAGGAAATGTGGAATGACAGAAAGCACTAGGGACAGTTGTGTGGGGAAGATGAAAACATGGGAAATAGATAATACTGGGTTTAAATCTTCAGTTTTGAGATTCTCATAGGGATTTTCTATATTTCTTTCCATTTCAAGGTAGTCATTCCCACCTTCTGACACAGCAAGTCAAACTCAAGTCAGGACTATAATCCTTTCTCCTAAGAGCAGTAGCTTATCCACTACCAGAGGGAGACAGTGCTCATTCACACCTAGCCCCTACAACATTAACTTTTACATTAGCTAATAATAGTCTCTCACATTATCTCTCTCTCCAGTTTTGTGCCTGGTTCTTATCAGTGCATGAAGAGGCAATGGTCCTCCTAGACCTCTGCAACCCTTTGCGCTGTGGGCTGAGGGGATGAATCTGTAACGGGTCAGGTCTTTCTTTGTGTATCCAAGGTCATCACAGACAATTGTCCCTCTTCCAAGTTTTTCTTCTATGGTAACATATAGTCCCTGTTCACCCCATCTCTATCCTAACTCATGTTCCCTGAGGGCACTGAAGCTAGAATAATCTCTATGCTGAATAAATTGCTCTATAATGAGTGACTGCAACTCCTTTAGACCAAGAGTATGCACAGGAAAGCTTTTTGATGGATGGTTTTATCAAGATTAACAGCTATGTCCCAGTCAAGTCAGAGAAAGACTGGAGCAATGCCAGTCCTAAGGTAGAAAGTCCCTGATCATGAGAGAGAGAGATCGTCTCTCTCTGATGCCTGGGACAAGAGCAGAGACAGCATCTAGACTGGTCACCAAACTGTAAATACCAAAATGGCACCTCAGTCAGTTGGAGGTGATAAGAGCTGTGGTGTTTCGAAGGCAAAGATGCTGCTCTGAAGGATGAAAAAGCAGAGAAGTGATATCTAACTCCAAAGTACATTTATAGCTGCACCATTACCATCACCAGTGAACGCAGATCCTCCAGCATTGCTAGGTATACCTATATATGGCCAGAGACACATTGACCAGTCAAAACCTGAACTGGACCCTGACTGCCACTACTGAAATATTCACAAATCAAATGGTTGAGCTGTTTGCCAGGTCCGGATAGAACCAGCCAGAGCATTGTCCTATTAAATCTAATTACACCCAAGCAAATACATGGATGCAGGCTGTTTTCAAGTACTTATTTCCAACAAACCAATGAATATTATCCTACAGCAATGTCTTCCATCAGAAGAAGAGGTTAAGTACCCTTTTGATTGACAGACATCCCAGCCAGAACAGCACAGCAATACAGAAAAGCATATAGATAGTGTTTAGCAGGGTATTTTAAAGTCTTGCCTAAAAATGTAGGCATAGAAGTGCACTTGAAAGACAGTGAGGTGAGCCAGACATTCAGCAATTACATTGTACTTAAAATGAGTGAGCTGGTATCTGCTGGGAGGTCATGAGAGTTCACTTTGTCAAGCTGTGTTAAATGAAGCAGTTGCTTTGTGCCTTTCTTCAGAGCTCTTCTGCGAAACAGAGCATCTAGTAATTTCATGTGAAATGAGGAATAAGGCAGAATTTTAGGAGGAAAATCTGGCCGTGTCCGTTTGCTTCCATCTCCATGCACATGGATAAGACTTTGCATGTAAGTCAGCTCAACTCTGGACACTCAGGCTCTCCATCAATGGGTGAAGAGAAGCTCGCAGGGTCTTGGGCAGGTTCTTAGCACATCTCTGAGTCTTTCATGAACTGAGATTTAATTCTGGCACCCATTTACAGGCAGAATAGCCTTGATGTCCTGATTCCTCCACTGTATGATGCCACTTATATTATAGATGTCACTATGTATAGACTGACATATTTGTCACATACAAGGACTGTCCTGGTGTTTCTGTCTCCAAGATGTGTTTTGTCTGGCATTTTCATCTGGGCTCAACATTTTTTCCTGTCTTCTCTCAGTTTAACCATTCCCAGCATGTGACAAGAGAGAGGACCTCTCCATCATATGCTACATCACATGATCATTTGAAAAATAGTTTGGTCACACAAATCTACTGCAGACACAGGTCCAGTGCAGCATGCTCTGTTTGGGCTAGTTGTCTGATCCAGCTGTGGATTTGCTGACCTGGTGTCCATCATTCACTCTAGGCTTCCCAAACTCACAGTGTTACCCAGATCTCAGTAATAAGTCTTCGTCATTAACCAGTAGCACACAAGGACTTAACCCTATAAATTTTGGCCTGGTACATGTACATAACTCAGAGAAGGCCTTTGTCCCAAAAAGGTAAGAACCTGAGTGATATTGATTGATGTGAAAGAGATGTCCAGCATTAAAACTACACTCCAGTACAGTTTAAAAGATGTCACTAACTTTATACAGAACTCTCATATGGCGCTTAAAGAGCCTCACAGGCCTTGAGATGACCCGCTAACTTGTCCTTTGTGACTGCAGTGGAACCAGATGATAGCATTGGCCCTTTAATGAGATTTCAAAAGCCTTTAGCATCCTTTCATACAAAAATACAATCAACAGAAAATAATGCTGCACTTTCAATTAACGAGGACAATTGCTTCTAATTGTAATACTCTTACATTTTTCAAAAGACAAGATATCATTTTGCCTTAATTGCTAGGTGTGTTGAATAGGCAATTAAAAACGCATTAAATTTGGACCTGTAGATAACAAGGAGAAAATTTCTGTCCTGAGCAGATTACAGTTGTGAATATGCCTCCATTTTCACTTTAAAACCAATAAAGGAGCTCACTGTGCATATTTCATGGTTCTTCCATTATTGTCTCTACTGATAACATGCTAACATTTCCATTACAAACAGCTGATTTTCAGGGGGAGTTGCCTAAATGTTTCTGTAGGCAGAACTCATCACTCAACTCTGAGAGTTGGTTTTGTAACATTTTAACAAACTTTAGATTAATTGGGCCATACAGTGGCTATCCTGCGTACCTTAGTTGGGGAGGGCATCCCAAGCGATTTGCCAGGGGTCATGACAGTGTGACTAATCCATAATCGTTTAAAGTTGGCAGACAAGTCAACCTATTCCTCTTTCTGCCTACAGGTCTCTCTCCTGCGAATGTTGAACACACCAGTCAGTGTCACACATGAACTTGGTCCCCCTTAAATTAACGCAGACAAGTCCTAGACATTCGTGTTCTTTCCTACTATATCATATCATCATGGGCCAGATGTACACACAAATCCTTTTTTGCTGATACCTGTCTGGAAGCCAAGAAGGACATATGCAAAATAACAATCATAGCTGCTGAACTCAGCTTGGATTGTTCCGAAGCTCTCCGTGAGTACTGATAAGAAACTTTATAAGCAATTTCTTGAAATTGCTGGAAGTTGAAAGGGTGGTAGTTGCAAGCTGTGCTCCAAAGTGAGAAGTTATGGCTGTACACTGCTCTGGCCTCCAGAGCTGAAAGAGAGAGTTGATGAGTTCTCTCTGCAAAGAATTGTTGACTCTGAGGTGTTCCTGGCATTAAAGATAACATACATTATAAAAATCTTCTGGTAGTTTTCTGTTCATACAGCCCAGTTAATTTTATTCACAGCTATCATTAGTAGGTGATATTATTACACAAAGGACTTTCAAAGCAAAAGCAAACCAGTAATTGCCTTTTTGTGGTTAGGTGTCCACTCAGGAAAGCACAAAGCATGTATTTCATTTATCATGACTTATCATGCAAATAATCCTATTCCTATTCAGGCAGATACCTTCACTTGAACTGCTTGCATGCCTAGAGCTAAGACATCACAGAGCCAAATAGAAGTAAGACTGATCAGCTGCTGAAAGGTAAGCCTGTCTAAGCATCTTTCTGATGTGGGGACTCTAATGAAATCAGTTGTGGAAACCTAATTTATTAGACTTTAGTCTTTATTGATTTCTTGCCAGGACAATTGATAGAGCTGCAAAACCTATAACTTCATACAAAACTTCTTGCATAGCTAACAGAAGCAGTTAGCAAGGGTCCTTGTGCTCACAACTCAGTGTCTGCCCAGGTCAAGGTAGGGGACCAATGCTGGGTAGTAGGATGTAATTAGAAACAGTAATGAGAGCTGAGATAATAGATCAAACAGGGGGAGAAGAGAGAACAGCGTGTTTGCTTCATGGCCTCGCTGATCAGTCAAAAGAAGCTTTTGCTACATAACAATTAATACAAGTCATTACAAAAACATATTGTTTCTTAAAGCCGTTTGCATAGGTCTATCTTTTAAATGTCTTCTTCCTTTTATATCCAAGGTAAACTTCATATTTGTGGCCCGTACAGTTACTGTGCAATGAAAGCTTTGGATAGCAAAAAAATCTTTTGTGCACATAACAGAAAGAAGTAAAACTTGCTTGTTTTGCTAGGTAGCAATCATGGCTTTGTGCCCTCTCTTTGCTGACTAGCTGGCAGTTCTGCTTTGGACTCTAAGCTCTTTAGTAAGGGCCCTTGTTCATTTTGCACTTGACACCACCCACCCACAATGTCCCCTGATGCTTACAAAGGACACCAGGCACCATAATTAACTGAACTGGCAGTTCCTTGAATGGGTGTCCCAAGCAGCGATTCATGGCAGCACATCTAACTGGAAGTGACAACGTGCTGCCATGGTAGTTGCTATCAGTCCCAGACGTCAGTGGTGACTAAAAAAGCTGCCTTGAAAGCAAAGTATGCCCACTGTAGGTATCTTGGTGTTGTGAGAGCTGCTGACTTCAACATCCAAGGTGATACCTCTGAAAGGAAGATCCTGTGATTTCGGAACTCCTGGAAAGCCACCATTTCCTTCCATTGTCTCTCAAGAGTCACCTACTTCTTGTCCTGCCACAAGCTATGATCTCTCCCAGACAGATTTGGAAACTTGGTGGAGTCAGGATACTGATGTCAGGTCTGATTCATCTGAGAAGCAGAACAAAAAAAAAAAGTCATACATTTACTGCTGGAATCCAGGAGAAATTTCTGCCTGATGGACAGGCAAGGGAAGCCGGGATGTGCAGAAAGACATCACATGTCTTGCTGTTCCCTTTGGCCACTCCAGCTTCCCCAGGCACCACCCTGGGATCTCATCAGCAGTGCTAAGCTGTGCTAAGGGAGGAAGAAAAAGGATATAGAAGAGTAACGACTGCAAGGAATGAGCCATATTTATGAAGAGGGTGGTACACTTGAAAAGGCTCCCTAGGGTTCCAAAGTATTTGATCCTGAATCCAAGACATTTTTCATCGCTTCGTGTGCAAATAGACAAGGAAGCTGCAGCACAGATGGAGAATGAGAATTGCACAGCTTCCAACAAAGACATTATCAGTAGAATTGGTTGGGAATTCTCTGTTTAAAGGCATCTGCCTTCTCAGGAGGTGTCAGTTCATCAAAACAAAAAATATTTGAGGGGAAGAGTCAGTTCCAATAACTCTCCTGATTGCAATATTTTTATACTACCACTTTCAAATTTTCAAAAACATCCAACTTCTGAACTATGAAAATTTATCTAAAGTTTAGATATTTAGATAAGTAATATTTGAATTTATGTGCATAAAGGATTAAAAACTTAACATCTTGATTGACAAGATTTGAATGTTTTTGAGCTTGGGGTGTCAGTTTTTCCTGATTATAGCTTTGCACAATTTCAGCTTCCTAATTTGGGGGTGGAAACTCGTGAATTTTTTTTCCCTTAATTTTGGCAAATTGTTAATCCATTAGTCCCGTACCTTCTCACTCTAAGTGGTAAAACTCATTTTAAAAAGTAAAGGCTGCACTTGGAATAGAACATTTCTCTGTCATCAGAGAAAAGACAAACAATGAACCTCTCACAATATCTTGTTTTGCATTGTATTTGCACATCATGCTCAGAAATATGAGTATAGATGACTACTTTTATGCACTGTTTTTTTATCTGAAAAAATCTACCAATATTAAGGTGATGAATAAATATTTGCCTGAAAAATGGTTGATTTGTACAATACTGAATTATTGCATGCAGAGAAAGCTGAGTAGACTAACTGAATATTTCATACTAAGGAAGGATTTTGGAGTGTGAGATGCATACACATGATGCATTACATTAGGGAGTGCTAAAATACATTTGTAATTTGAAGGACTGGACTACTTTAGAGACCGAAACAGTTTCAGTGAAGAGGATGAGATGCCAATAAAAAAGGGAAATAATCTTGAAGAGAGCTGTGCCGTATTTCTAGGAAAGCAAAGCAATCACAGATAAACTGTGACCACAGGTGCATATTTTGTTATCTGCCTTATAAATATGTATGAGTTCAAAACTAGCACATTTGTCTCAATATGTGTGTAAATATCTAATCAATATGAAGAGTAACGGAGTATAGGTTTGGGCCAGTGAATGCCTAGATGTTGTAATATATGGATGTGCTAATAGAAGCCTGGGATGGTAATGAGCCCTTGCATGCTCCCATAAATACATGCATGTGGGCTCTTTGCACTGAACTTTGCTCTCGTGGGCAATGCTGAAGCAGCAGTTTGCCATTGCTCTTCCCAACCAGGTCACTGCTAATCAATAGCTTTATAAATCAGGGTTTTTCACCCACAGAGCCAGTCTGATTCCTCGCGTAAACACTTGTCAGATTCAATTTACAGTCAGACAGTTCTACTACTCTCCCTTACTCTTGTGTTGCTGTTGCACTGAGCACAAGCTGCATTTCTTACATTTCTGTGCCTGTTTTTCTCTTCTGGCAATGTATTTCACTTCGAAGGAAAAGGAAGGATATCATGACCTTCTCTATCAGCAGCCTTTCTGGACTTAGTGAACTGCTCATAACTCCACCACCCTCTCCCCCAGTTCACTGCCATGTAAAGAGCAGGGAATTGGTCTCCTATGGTGAAACATCTCAGCTGGAACAGAAGCATGTGAATATGGGTGGGAAATAACATGGAATACCTGCAGGACTGATCAAAGGCAACTCATCTTGAGGACAAACCCTGGCTGGGAAGGTGATGAGGTAAAAGTTTTGTTATGACAATTAGTCTTTGTCAAGAGCCAGTAGTCTGTTGCATTCACCATTCTTTGTATGTTTACATAAAATGTGATTTCCAATTAAGATATACAGGATTAGAGTTTAAATTTAAAAACAGTTCTCTGCAGACTGTGGGGAAAATACTATTTACAGTGAGCAAACAATATAATATATCATATAGACACTAAGCATTGTGTCAGCAATTGTCCATTGTACCCATTGCCCACTACCTTTAGTAAGTGCCTTATTTGCTGTCTGGCCAGGTGATAGCTTTGTTGACAATGTTCTCTAGTATTCCTATGCACAAGTCAGAGTCATCTGAGAGAAGAGTTGTTGCCTTGATTTAATATCAAGCCAATGAAATAATAAAATCTTTGGAGATGGAATGAATTTCCCTAAAGAGGGAAAAATGGTGCCTGAGGATGGATTTGCAACCAAGGTAAGTCTGTGGATGGAAACTGTCACAGCAGTGAGTTCCAGTTCTAATGGGGATATGTGAAATATCTAGAAGCTGCACGAAGAGTGTAAGAGTTAACTGCCTGTAAAGCAGTGAAGAAGAAGAGCTAAGGGAGAGCACAGCAAAAGAAGAACATGACAAGACAGCAGTGCTCAAGAGGGGACATTCGTGGCAGGGAAGGTGAATGAACCCCGTGCAATGGTACTTTATGGAGGATAAGTTGGAGGAAGTGAAATATCAAAATGAATTAACAATCAACACATTTTTAAAACAACTGGATAGAAATAAATGATAACAATCTCCCAGGCAGACATCCCGAAGTCCCAGAAGGGTGAATTAGCTGCCATGAGGTACCAGTTACCTCTGAAACACAGTACACACAAGCCCAGATGATGGCAAATGTGACCATGTCCTCTTTGGGGTGCCTGAGGGACAAGTTCTGGAATGGCAGAGCAGTGAGATGATTTCTGCACAAAGCAGAATGTTGAAGACTATGATAGAGATCAGATTCATTATGTGTACGACCACACAGATGTAAAGATTCACTCTAATTTATGCCTCTTTTGTTAGAGGCTTGAAAGGAGTCACTGTGCACGAGGAGGAATGGATTTGGACCAATACAACATACTTTAAAATTTTGGAAGCTTTTGACTGGTGGGTCACCTAGGTCATCAGTCACATAGAACCATGGGTCTGGGTTGACCCATATGAGAGGGACTATCTCCTTACAGAATAACAAATGTTTTAAATAAATGAAGTCAAAAGAATAACTGAAAAGTTCTCAGAGTAAAGGGAAGTTGCCAGGGGAGTCCCTCACGGATCCATCCTGGAGTTTGTTCATCTCTGCATATTCATAAATGGTCTGGAAAAAGGAGAATAAATAACACAAAATTATTCAATATAGTCAATTCTGTGCTAATTTCAAGACTCACAAAAGGATCTCACACAGCTGAGTGACAGGGTGATAAGACTGCAGCTGAGTTTCAGTATTGATGAATACAGAGTACTGCATTTAGGAAAAGAAAACTCTAACCACACATACAAAATTATAGGCTCTATGAATCACAGAGAGAGAAGAACAGAGTAGAAGAGGTCTGTATAGCCAGGCACTGTGCATACAAGAAAAATAGCAAATAATTATTCACTGTGTCTTACTGCCAAAGGAATAGGCAGGTTGAAACGAAACGACCAGACAGCAGGTATATAAAAAAAGCTTTTTCATACACTTCATAATTAAATTGTGGAACTCATTGCCACAGGATACTATAGAGAAAAAAGAAAAATCTGGTTATAAATCAGATTAAAGTCATTGACAGAGAATAGGTCACATCGGTCTGCAGAGTTTCTGAAACCTGCACCTCCTGGTATATGGTCACTAACTTAGAATCCCAATGTGCATTTAAGGACCCTTTTCCCTGACATCAATTACACCAACAAAAAAACAAGTTTGAGAAAATATTAATATACATAAAAAATATGAGGGAATAGATATGGTTTCACAAGTGGTGCCCAAACTTGGAAACATTTTCAGTGTTTTCTGTTTCATTATGAAGAGGTCAACTGGCTTTTCTTTCTACAGTGCCTGATGAAAAAATGCAAAGAGATAAACAGAACCACAGTATGGAAATAAATTGCAGATGCCATTTAATTGCACAGTTCAAATTCTTAAAGCATATATACCACATCAGGCATTTCACTTTGGTTCAAAAGAAGAAAAAAAGGTGAATTTTTTGGGGAAAAAAATGTCTGGAAGTAAACAACTGGCAAGCCAGACATGAGCTTTAAGTTCAAACACCTTTGCTAAAAGCCTCTATTCATTTGCAGCTTATTGCAAAGCATGAAGCTGCCCACCACTGGTTATAGTCTTTCTTTAAATGCTTGGAACAGTAAAATAGAACATTAATCATATGCAATGTATATTCATTACTTAAGTATTGAGGTGCCAAATCAAATAGATTACTTTGCATAAACATTTCTCATAAAATGAGTGGGCATCATATTTAATAAAAATCACAAACAAGTGGAGAATGATTGCCCTGCACACAAAAGCAATATAAAATATAAACACCTTCATAAGCAACAGTTTCACCACTTACCTCCAAAAGCTATTCTTATATACAATCCTTTTATCACAGTAAACCGGGTCTGCGTTACACAGCTTTGCAATTATTATTCCCTCAAGAGGGAGACAATATGCAACTTTATGGCAACTTTTCCTTTACTTAATACTGCACATAAATTACTGACAGGGCACAGGGAGCCGAATAAGTAGAATTGCTCCCTGTTTCTTTTTCACTCCTTCTTCAGTCATCCTTTATTTATTTATTTTTGTCCATTTCTCATTTTGAGAAAGGATTGTTTTCTATGAGAATATTTCCTCCCGCATTAAATATAATCACTACTGGGGAAAAAAGAATGGTCTGCAGGTCAGGTTTTATTACTGTCCATTAAGAGACCAAGCATTGCTATGAAAGGGCAGAAAATCAAATATATTGCAGAACCAGTGCAGCAGTGAAAAGCAAGGAAATAAATTATTGGGAAAAGGGGTGCATAGTTTGTTGGAGCAACACAGAGGTTCACACTCTTCCTTCGCACAGGTGAATGCAAGGGAGGACATGAGACCAGCTGATGCTTGTGGATAAATCTGGCCACTATGCACAGCCATGGAGAAGATCTGCTGTCATAGCATGGAGCAGGATGAGACCTATTTGAAACCTCCTCATTTTCAGTCTAAAATTTAATAGCAGGATATATAACACAGTCGGTGTCCTAACTCCCACACTTCGACTTTTCATTTAGAGGGTCCTGCCTTCCAGTGCAATGCCTGGCATAGAGGTTATCATCCCGGGCTATCACAGAGCCAGAATGCACTGAATTACCACATCTTTGGAAAAACATTTCCTCCCTCTGCCAGCAGAGCCCAACTGGTGGATCTTTACCTATGTCTGATGTTCTCATCTGCTGCGCCAGAGGTGTAGCAGAGCCCAACTGGTGGATCTTTACCACCAGTAACAAGTGACTTGTTACTGGTGGATCTTTACCACAAGATCCACAACTGGTGGATCTTTACCACAAGTACAAGTGACTTGTCAGGTCACTA
>NW_010583832.1:20261-47048 GCF_000705375.1 Tinamus guttatus | reverse complement strand
TTTTTTTTTGTTTTAGAAGAATAGGAAGCTGGGGCGACAGATGCAAAGCTTTTTAAAAAGCTTTGTTTGTAAAAATCTGAGGTCAGAGCCCAGTCTGAAGTGAGCAGATTGACTTGTCTTGGTTGAAGTGCAGGGCAGGGTGGAAGCTGCCTGGGAGAGGAGCTGCTGGGGGCTCTGCAGCCCCTTGCACTGTACCCAGCGGGTGCCAGGTTCAGGAAGCAGCAGAGCTATTGCTTGGTTCCTTGAAGGCTTTGGAACATGTCGCGTTCTTGTGTTTTCTGCCTCTCTCAAGAAAACAAAAACTTAGAAATTCTTTGTGAGCAGCCTGTCCAAGCCTGTCTTTTAAAGTGTGTAGGACAGATGAAAACGAAAACATTGCATCCAAGCTCATCAGAATTTATAAATATTTGGACACATGACATAGAAAAATACTCAGCTAGATCAGAGAGGACAGATCAAGGAATTGGTTAGCTGGGGAATAGAATATCAGTGTTTTTTCATTTGTAGCTATTTGTCAGTCTTATGTGCTCATTGAACAGTTCACAGCAAAATGCCAAGACTTACCAAGGTCTGTTCTCTTGCAGGAAGAGCTGATTAACTTGGTTGTGATCTCTCAGCTGGCCCACATTCCAGAGGATAAAGACCACCAAGTCCGAAAACTGGCCACTCAGCTGCTCGTGGACCTGGCTGAAGGCTGCAACACGCATCACTTCAACAGCTTGCTTGATATCATAGAAAAGGTGAGGCCCAGCTTGCCAACCATTAATTGCTGCAGCTTTTGTCAGATTTTCCTGTGGCCGAGGAGTCTAACCCATGGATGTTATGGCTCACACGGTTCAGCGGGATGTTGGAAGGTGTCTGGGCTTCCTCAGGCTGCAGGGCTGGCATGCAGAGTGGGAGGAAGCTCAGAAACCCTCTCAGTGCGCGTCCAGGGTACCCAAGGTTGTGGGTTTTCCAGCAAGGATGGAAGGGTGGCTTGTGATCTTATCTGACCTCCTAGGATGGGATTAGGAAAAAAAAAAAGGCATGAAAATTTAAAATATATGTTACCTTTCTTTTTAAAAGGTGGCTGCACATTCTCTCTCATCTCCCTCTGAACTGGAAGAGAGGGACTTGCTATCATATTCAGCTTCTTTAGAGGATGTCAAGACAGCAGTTCTTGGACTCCTGATAATTCTTCAGGTAAATGTTGCAAATCATTAAACACGTCTTCTTCAGAATAATCTTCTGCTGGACTTGGCTTTTTAGATAACAATTTTCTCACTAGCAAATGTTCTGCCTTCTAATTTATCCATGTCTTAATATTTAACTCTTGTTTTGGTGACTTCTTTTTGGGTACTGTATGTTTGTTAAATGTTTTACTTTCTTAATTTCCACGTGCAATGAATGTGAGCATGTTTTCATGTTGGTGTGGAGGACAGATGTGTTCATAAGCTGCAGCAGAAGGGGAGTGGCTCATAGTCTGCAATAACATCTAGTGTGTTTGGGTAGCTACGTCCTGAGATACAGCTAAGCACTTGTGAAGAGGTAGTTGAGCTGACCATTGCCTTCTGAAGGCTGTCTGGATGCAGCTGTTTATCTTGCTTCTGGGAGCTGTGTGTGCCTGAATTTTCAGTGTAGATATGCATTTCTGAATAAGGCTTCAGTCTGTCTTTTGACTGTGTTTCTGTTTCTCTGTAGACAAAACTTTACAGCTTACCTGCCAGCCATGCAATGAGGGTGTATGAGATGCTGATCCATCATGTCCAACGCCATTACATATATGCATACAGCCTTGCTGTCGCCAGCAGCATCAGACTGCAGGTATGAGCCCAAGCTTTCAGTGCAGAGCTGCCTGCTGTCCTTGGATTCTTGGCTAGCAGGTGGGGGTTGTGTTCTTTAGATCCATATTTGCAGCTACGTGAATGTGAGTTGCATCAGAAGTGCAGCTGAATGCATCTTGGCTAGGAGGAGTGTGCAGCTGTACCGTAACACCAGAGCTGTCGACTTCAAGTTATGAGTGCAGAACTAGTCACAGCATCTAAAAAACTACACAAACAGAAAAAGCCCTCTCTCTGTGCCTGCGGGAGTATTGGAGGTAGGGAAGTGAGCAAGCATTCCACTGGCTTGAGTTTTGAGTTATTTCTCTGTCTTCTCCTTTGCAGGTATTTGATTTCCTGCTCATGCTTCGAGCCGACTCTCTCCACCGTCTTGGGCTTTCCAACAAGGATGGAGCCGTGAGATTCAGCCCTTATTGTCTATGTGATTTCGTGTAGGTCTTCCACTGCATTTGGCAAATGCTGTTTTCAAAAATGTTTGGCATCCTTGTAAGAGCTTAGTAGTCCATCAGTAGCAATCCCCATTTTTCTTTTCCTAAATCTTCCAAACCCTGATGAATCTCATACTAGACATACCTGTAGTTTCTGCCTAGGAGTGTCATGACGAGTCATTCATTGGTGAATTGCTCTTACAAACCATTTGTCTGCAGAGTTCTTGATCTCAGACATGGAACTTTTGTTGCTGCTTCACAATATGTTTGCAATCTCCAGCCTGAATCTAATTCTCACATTAAAGTTTTGTTCAGTGATTTGTGTAAAACTGGTTACCTTTAATTTTATAGCCTAGTCTGATTTTTTTTGTTTGTTTGTTTAACATATCCTAATGATACCTCTTTTAGTAGAAACCCCCAAAATAAATTTGGTAGCGGCCTGGATAGGAAGAGCTTTGTCCAGACAAAACACACACCTCCTTGCTCTCCCTCCTGACAATGCTCTTTATGTTGTCGTTTGGTTGTCAAAGCTACTACCAAATAGTGTAGTATTGACAGTCGTGTGAATAGGCTGCTCTTATTTTGGTTTTGTATTTCCTTTCCTTTCTTTCTTCTCTTTTTCTGCCTTTCCATGGTGTAGAGAAGCAGAGAAGAGGACTTCGGAGAAGAAGCCTGCTGGCACACTGTCTCCACCCTCGGGAAGTCCCAGTGTGCCTCCCCAGAATGCCACCATTCGGATAGGACATTTGCCATACTCGATGGTCTTTGGGGTCCTGCTGCAGTGTTTGAAGCAAGTACGTCCCTTCTCAATGAGTGGTGTCATCTTCACGTGAAACACCTCAATTTAAAATGATGGAAAACTCAATTATTTAAGAACTGGAAATTTAAGTGTTAACTTTTTGATCTGGCTAATTTACTTGTATCTTTAAAGCTATTCACTGTAGATCCCCCTTTTTTTTTAATAGACTTTTAGATATTCCAATCCAAAATATTTCAATATATTTTAAGTATTTTAAGAAATCTTGGAGACTAAGTGATTATTTCCTTGTTGATGTTTTACAGAGACTTACTCCATTTTAAAGGATGGAATGAGGCAAATGTGACACGTAACGTGCTTTTAAAATTTTTAGTGCTCAGTTCTATTCTGGCTAGAGAATGCCATCCCTGAGCATCTAAGTAACATGTGAACAGCAGGACTTGATTTCTCCTGCACAGACAGAACCTACGTGTAATTGTGGACTTTTCCAGCCACCAGTGGGAGCACCAGTTCAACTCTTCAGGAAGGAAGCAAGGCTTTCATTGCCCTCTGCTTCAGAACAGGCAAGGACAAAAATGTGTTTGCTCAAAATAAATCAAAATAGTCACCCTATTTCTGAAAGAGCAGTTGAAACTAGAAGAAACCTTTCTCCTACTGGTATAATGGGAACTGGTGCATTTTTTTAGTCACTAATGAACTCTGAATGTCGGTTGCTCATTAACATTGTGTTTGGACACTGTCACATTCGGAGAGGGCATCTCTGCTCTGGAAGTTAATTTGTGCTAGTGATTAGGATTGTTGAATTCTATCTCTGTGTGACTGAGCTCAGTCAGACCTAAATAGCAGTTGTTTTTCAGTTTACAACAGCATCTAGAGCAGGATAAAGCCGTTCTTTTTATGTAGCTACTGTGGCAAGACATGCATCTGCTCTACAAAGTGGCATGTTGTCTGAAGTTCGAGTGGTCTTACTTTCAAACTGAACAGAAATCGTATGAAAATATTGCACCTTAAAGCATGCTGATGTTTTTCTTTATTTCCAGGAGACAGACTGGAAGGTGTTGAAGTTGGTCCTCAACAAGTTACCAGAATCCCTCCGCTATAAAGTGCTATTCTTAACCTCTCCCTGCAACATAGACCTCCTGGCCTCTGCACTGAGCTACATGGTAATACCGTGTGCCCTGCTCATGCATAAATCACCGGATCCTTACTTTGCTTGAGTTTTTGTATTTCAATCTAATGTTCTGAAGAGTAGCTTGTTTGTCAGTCCTCATTCACCTCCCCTTTTTGTGAGGGTATTTTTAGGTGTTTTAAGTACAGAGAGAAGGAGAGAGAATATGCATACACGTGTACATATATAGTATATATTTGTGTGCATGTATACATATACAATTTTTGTACATGTATGTGTGTTGATAAATAAACACACACATACATAAATATATATTTGGAGATACACACATGCCTGTGGCAACAACAATCTTACTGTGCACATCTAAGCCTCTCTTGGTAGCAGCCTTTCTCCAGCCTCTTTGCTCTGCAAAGCTGTGTACTCTTGCATGTCCAAAGAGGTCCAAAACCAGGTTTCACGGATGGCTCTGTGGTTTCAGATTCTCTTTGGAGATTAGCATGTGTTTGCATCTGTCTCTGTGTGCATTTTAAAGGCCGCTGAGATGCCATCCGTAGGTTGTCTCTATGTTTACATGGTGCTGTCAGAGTTGAGTGGAATCCTGGAGAACTTTTGTCCAAAACTGTTAAAGGGAATTCCTTTTAATGTTATTCTAACATGTCTAGCTTGTAAACCATCTATAAATAGCAAAAATCATAAAATGTTTTAAAGTGTGTCACAGACACTGCCTTTCAGCTGCATTTTAGAGGATATTTTTAGCATGATATATTCTAACTTAATGTGTGATTTATCAGCTCACAGACAAAAAGACTACTGACAGGCTCCATGGCACCCCAGAAGGCTTCTCTCGCACTGATTTGCACCTGGCTGTGGTTCCAGTACTGACAGCATTAATTTCTTATCATCATTATCTGGACAAAGCTAAACAGGTACCAGGGAAAGCAATAGGCTGTGGGGGAGTGGGGTCTGAGCCTGTATAGCAGGGAATTTTCTCATACTAGGCAATTAGGATTCTAAAATTCAAGGCAGCACCTTCTTCTACTACAGAAAGTTTCATCTGCTCTTTTTTGAGTGGAAGAAGTGCCAAATACTGTTAGCTTTGTGCAGCATTAGCTGCTTGGCTAATTGGTTTCATTATTCTTCATTCACATGTCTCCTTTATATGTTCCTGAGTGAATTTACCCTCTGCTGAAAGATCTTGATAAATATATACATAAGAAAAATAGAACAGAAAGACACAAAAGCTTCTTAAAAAGAGGCATTTGATACATCTCTGCTTTGATCAGGAAATTAAGTAATAATTTCTAAAACTTCTGTCTGTTTTAAGTCCCCTGTTAGGGTTTTGGCTTAGGATACAGGGTATCTGCAGCATTATTTAGGGTTTCAGTGTTGCAAGACATTCTGAAATGCTAACTGAAGTCGAGGGATAATACGTATATATATATATATGTATGTATGTTTTGCTTTCTCTGTATCCTAACGTTTTATCTTTTTCCTGACTTTTCTAGCGTGAAATAGTGTATTGCCTGGAACATGGCCTTATTTATCGCTGCGCAAACCAGTGCGTTGTGGCGCTCTCTGTGTGTAGCGTCGAGATGCCCGATATCATCATAAAAGCACTGCCTGTCTTAATAGTCAAATTAACCCACATTTCTGCTACTGCCAATATGGCGATCCCACTCTTAGAATTTCTTTCAAGTAAGTTACAATGATCTACATTTGATCTTCTGTGGTTGTATGTGTATTTTTAGACTATGATTATTTTTATTGTGTTAGTCAAATGCAATGCATTGTAATGTTTTCTCATTTTTTGATCATCTTGTTTACTACTGTTTTCTACTAAAGGCAGTTGTGCACACTGGGGAAAAAAAAATTAAATAAGGGGCAGGCTTTGTGTAGTGTGGCCATACAGTTATGGAATATATAAAGTTGTTCTCCCTGCCTTGTTGTTTCTAACTTAAACACTGCAATTATGGAATTACAGCATGATGTTAACTTCCAAGTCAGCTGCTGATTGAGAAGTAACCAAATAATTTGGACTAAAGCGAGTTGTGGTAGAGAGTAGCCCACGTTCAGACAGGCTTCACATGTTTCTTTTTGTGTGTGTTTGTTTTTCCTCCTGGAACGGTTCCAGCTCTGGCGAGGCTGCCTCATCTTTACAGGAACTTTGCAGCAGAGCAGTATGCCAGCGTGTTTGCCATCTCCCTACCATACACAAACCCTTCCAAGTACGTTCATAGCTAGTATTCTTCTTAATTTGGTTGCTTATGGGACGTTGTTTATTCTGGTATCTTCAGCCTTTTGCTAAAGAAGGGCCATGCTCAGCTTGGGCAAAATATTTGTTTATACTGAACCCTTGAGTTTTTTTTTTAATTATTTTAACCTTATTAAACTAACATTTCCCTAATAGAAAAATCACTCTGTTCAATCCTGGAATAGGAAGCCTTTGTATTACAGCATTAAACTCTGTGGAGGCCTTTTGCTGTTTTAGGTTTAACCAGTACATTGTTTGCCTCGCCCATCACGTGATAGCGATGTGGTTCATCCGATGTCGACTTCCCTTCCGGAAGGACTTTGTCCCTTATATTACGAAGGTAATGGATACTATGGAATTGCAATAACACACAGTGAAAAAGATGTCTTAAAAACTGCCCTGAGCAGTGCAAAGGTTCTGTCTGAAACCAGAATGATTCTTCTTTTCTTGTCAACATCTTTTTCCAAAACTAAATTTGAGTTTTGGGCATTGGCCCATGATTGTAGTTTTTCAACTCTGAGTCCTAATCATTGAAACTGTTACCTGTTTGTCTCAATTGGCAGGGTTTACGCTCAAATGTCCTCCTCTCCTTTGATGACACACCAGAGAAGGACAGTTTCAGGGCTCGTAGTACAAGCCTGAACGAGAGGCCAAAAAGGTAAATTGAATTTGAATCCAGTGTTGGATCCAGTTCCCTGTTTTAGTGGTCACACCCTTCCCTCTGTTTTTCTGGAGAAGGGTGCGTTTAGTTATCCAAAATCTGATAGTGGAATTAAGCAAGCAAAGTAAACCTCTTTAGGTGTGTCTTTTACCAATCCCTTGACACAGACAGGCAAGGCAATGGAATCAAACTAAGCTGACAGTGTGATAGTACAGAGGAGGGTGTCCCTAGCTGTTATATAAGATTGACAGTAAGGTAAGGTGTGGGCTTTATTTTATCTATTTATTTATTTTTGAAACCGTTTCTTTCATGTTGATACATATCAGTGTGGTGCTAACTGAAGTGAGGGAGAAGGGAATGTCTACATCCATATTGATAGTGTTAACTCTTTTTAACAGTTCACCTGTAATGACCATGGAAATGCTTGCCAGAGAAATTGTTATGCTTAGCATTGTTATGCTTTTCCTTAGTGCTATCTGCCAAGTCAATGTACAGGGGCTGGGGTGGGATATCTGCTTACCTGCATTGCCTGATCCTGTTTGGAATCTTGAAACCAGTTTGTGAGTTTAGTGCAAAGCCCTGTTGTCTTCAGAAGTGAAAATGCACCTTGCCAGCAGGATTTCAAAGCACCGTTGCAGAGATGGGAGAATATTGCCTGGAAAGCTTACTGGGAGCCTCCAGTGTCCTTTTACCTGCAGGGCTTACCTAAATTGGTTCACTTAACTTGCTTTAGGGTTTACATGCAGTAAGCATACAGTGGTATTTGAACCCTGGGGAAAGTGCCTCTACTTTAACTGCAAGGCTCAGTGAGTACCTTGCAATGAAGAAACACCATCCTTGCCCTCGTGCTGTAGCTGTAAACGCTGTTTTGTGTTTTCATCTATCCCATCCCCTCTGCTTTCATCGAGAAATTTGGAGGAGGTGCTTCTTGCCACTTGTCTCAAGTTAGAATTTCAACTGATCTTTCTTCAACACCTATTTAATTCAACCAGGTTGGAATACTACTGTATCAAAAGGCTGTTGCTTTGGCTAACGCTGTTGGATCCCTTTCCACAGAATTCCTGTTAGGGACTGTAGGCTGCTGTGCTCAGGCAGCAGCTGAGGCGCCAGGGCAGCGGTGACGAGAGGAAACAGCTTCTAGCAGATACCTTTGCTTGAGGAAATGTTATTTGAATCACTAAGGTCAGGAAAGCAGGCATGTACTTTAGGTAAGGTGCCAGAGCTGGAGGCGATTCCCAGGTTTCTGGGTGGCGTGGTGTTGCTGGAGATGGTATCTCAGTGTAAGCCTGTGCTCTCTGTGGTCACATCTCCATCTGTGGCCCGAATGTCATCTCAGAGATGCCTGGGAGGAGAAGAGAAGGAGAAATAGATCTGATCCCTACATGGACTGACTGTGTAATCGTTCCCTGAAGCAGGACTGCTGACAAGTCATGTTCAGAAAGAACCAGACAGGTTAAATAAGTATTTGCATCTCTTATACGCTGATACAAGCTGATGGTCCAGCTGTTGTGTCCTGATGAGCACTCAGACAGGCATGAATTTCACCTTGCCTAATTAAAGTACCTCTGAGAAGTTAATTGCTGTCTCACAGATGCAATTGGCATCTGACAGTGTGAACACCATTCTTCATTTCTGTTCTAGCGGAAAGTCAAAAGGTACCTGAAATAAGACTGGCAGAAAAGCATCACAGTCAGCAACAGCCCAAAGGATGTTTGTCCTCTTGCCGTTCCATCCATATGGCGCAAGAAGGATAAATCTCCTTCAGAAGGGCTGAATCTCCTCCCGTGTCCCAGGATCAAGGGGCGCCTCTCGCTGTCCCCGGCAGGTTTAGCAGTGCAGGTGGCTGTGGCTCGGGGTGTCACCTCGTGTCCAGGCCAGCCCAGCAGCGCATGGGGCCTGGCCACGTCCTGGGTCTCGCAGGAGAACGTGCTGCTCTCCAGTATTGGCAGCACTAGGTCTTGGGGTCTTGTCTCCGTGGAACTAGTTGATTTTTAGCAGTTCTGAAATGGTGAGTTAGAGTAACACAAGAGGTGACTGAAATGCACAAAGCTTCTCAGACTTGAGAAATTTGCCAGATTTGCATTCAGATGCTTTTGCCTTTCTTTAAGACAGCGTAGTATTCCAACTGTCACAATTTCGATCAGTTTTGTTTTAACTTGTACTAATTTCATTTGTTTTGTAGCACGTTTAAAATCTTGTTTTCAAAATATGGTTTGTCTTTTTTAATGCTTTCGGCTCTGCTTGTTTGTATGTTTTAATTTTTGTTTTCCTTTTTTGGCATTTGTTTTATTTTATATCACCCTCCGGGATCCCCCAATATTGACCCTGTGGCCTGTGACCTTTCAACCTACATCCCTACAATGATTTCCTCCCTTCCTGTGACCTCTTTTGGGGCTTGGTGCTTCTCCACCTAGTAGTTTAAGACTAGCCAAAAATGCAAAGCAAGGCTTGAATAACTCTCCTCCAGTGAAAGAGCTGAAAGAATCCTCTGCAGTTGATGCCTTCCGATCCCGCAGCATCAGTGTGTCTGAACATGTGGTCCGCAGGTAGAGGCACTTTAAATGGGGAGAATCCAAGAGCAATTCAGCACTTGGAAATATTACTGCAAGGGCGGGTGGAAACAGGGTGGATTTGCATGTGGGGATGCTTGCATGACTGCATTAGGCTGTTAAAGATCTGGTCTTAGCTGCAGTCTAGGTTTTGGGAAGGTGTCATGGGTATTCCATGGCTTCCCAGGGCCAGCTGCTGGATTGTCACATCACGCCCTGTGCTGGGGGTGTTTACTTTGCCCTATTCTCTGATGCTTTAGCAGCAAAAAAATCCATTCCAAAGTAAAGATGGTGCCCCAAAAAAAAAAAAAAAAAGTTGCATTCTGTGCAAATGAGAATCCTTGTCTAAAAATTCACTAAAACTTAAGCATTCTAGGAAGTGACTCGACATAGGAGGGTCTTGATATTCTGCAAACTGATGTGCCAGCCTTCCTCAAAGCGAGGAATGTTTTTGGTCCTTTCTTGGGACCTGTTCTGTGAGTAGAGAGCTGATAAAGTATTTTAGTCTAAAGTGACTCTCTGTGAAGCCTTAGCTTATTGCTCCACAGAGGAGTGGAGGGTGAAATGTATACGAAGCCATTGCTTTCATGGCTAATGAGAAAAAAAAGGGTTTTGATCACAGTGAGCATGGGCATTAATTTGCTCAAATGAAAGACAAAAAAATATTCTAGTTTCTTAAATATCTTAAGATCTCTGCCCTTGAATGTTAATTTGTTACCTATAACATATTGGTTGAAAATCTGAACTTGAGGATTTGTGCTTTAATCTATAGGGAACATATTTCCTTCTGGCAGTAGAGTTTTTCTGTTTGTTTATGTTCTTTTGACTGTATTTTATTTGGGGCAGTGATGCTGAAGTGACTGGATTTGCTATATTTCCGGATTGGATATACTTCTGGCACTTCATTCTCTAATGTCCCCGTTAGTGTATTATTGACTCTCTTCCCTGGTACTTATATGTAAGTTGTAGCAACTGAAAGTTCAGGTATTTATCCTTAAACATGACAAAGAGGTTCCCATGTCATGACAATTTGGCCATACTTAAACCTGGCTTGTATTACGATGGCACAAGGAGTTGTCTTTATAAAGCTACTGCAACCCAGCCAGCTTTTGCAATTGATTGTTTCAGATTGCATTCCTAACTCAGTTTGCAGGCAAAATTACTCTCTATTGTTGTGCAAATCTACTGTTCAGAGTGCAATTTTTTTTTCTCTTTCAAATCAAATTAGGTGTTACATACCAATTGAACTTGTTTGGAGGAAAAAAAATGAAAATATGTGAAGGATGCAACAGAGAAAAAAAGCAAACCACAGAGTTATAATTAATGGCTCATGGGCAGCCCGTTGCCTGGGGAGCCCTGCAGGTTGCCTGTGTCACGGGGTGCTTGTCCTCGCTGTAGATAGCAAATGCAAAGCATGGTGCTGCCACTCGCTCGCTGATGCAGTTGCCCATGAGCCACCCAACATCACTAGTTGGTTGATGGACATTTAAGTATTTCTCAAAGTAAAGTAAAAATCTGCATTCTACAGTGACAATCTACAAAGTGCAGTATGAGGGCGATCCAAAAATATCTTGTGTATTCTGGGATTTAAGTTTGGCTATCTCTCTATTCTGGCCAGTGCATGTATTGCAGGTTGCCCTGCATCTTACAGTCTTTCGGGTGACAGGGACAGTGTTTTGCAATGTGATCTGTCAGTTGGAAACATTCTCTTCTAGTCGGATACAAACATCCATCACTAGCTCAAGCCTGGGCTCTGCGGATGAAAATTCAATGGCTCAGGCTGATGACAATTTAAAAAATCTCCACCTGGAGCTCACCGAGACCTGTCTGGATATGATGGCCCGATACGTCTTCTCAAACTTCACTGCAGTGCCTAAGAGGTAGGGGTCAGGCCCTGGCCGCTGGAGAGGGGTTTCCATTTGAGCTTCATCTTTCACTTTATTTTAGTGGAAAATGACTGTTTTTTGCTCAAGGCCGTGGCAGAGCCAGGCTCTGGGGTTGTTCCTTGCAGATAATTATGAAGTTAGGTGAGAGAAGTGCACTGGAGCCAGCCAGCCTTGGGCTCAGCCCTGGCTGTCCCAGCGGAGACGCTGTGCCGGCTCTGGTGACCTGCTGTCCCTGAGCAGTGCTGTGCTCTGCCTCCGTGTGACAGTGGCCCTCTTGGTGACAACGCTGAGTGTCCAGCCAGCTGGCTTCAGCCCAAGGGCGCTTGCTTTCCTTGCTGATCCCTCCCAGAGGGAGGCTCAGGCTGCCTTCCCCTGCTCTCCTAATGCATGTCCGGGGGGCCAGCAGTAGCACTGCTGTCAGTTGATCCTGAAGTCAGCTCAGCCCTTATTCCAATGGATAATGTGTACATTGGTCAGGGTTGGGGCAGGAAGTTAAAAGACACCAGAAGAAGGAGGAAAGCAGGATCTGCGACATACCTAAAGTGAGGCTGAGAGTGTGTTCCTACAAACGTGTCTCCAGGTCTCCTGTGGGCGAGTTCCTGCTGGCTGGAGGAAGGACGAAGACGTGGCTGGTTGGTAACAAGCTCGTGACTATCACTACGAGTGTTGGAACAGGGACAAGGTCTCTGCTTGGCCTAGACTCTGGAGAGCTCCAAAGCAGCACAGAATCAAGGTAAACTCTGCTACTATTTCTAGAAATACCACCTAGCAAAGTCAGTTAAACCATGGTTATGCCAAATCCTTTTAGTCGTTCCTCTTAATTAAAGAGAACTCTTGTTTGTCCAGCGTGATTGTTTGCTCTCTCAGTAACACTGTTCTTTTTTCACAGCTCAGACCCTGTTTCACAAGTGAGACAGACTAAAGAAGCTCCAGCAAAGCTAGAGTCTCAAGCTGGGCAGCAGGTCTGCAGGAGCTCTCGCAACAGAGTCAGATCCATGTCCGGTAAATTCCTAACCTGGAGTCTTACAGCTGCTCTTGGGTCTGAGTAGTAGACTTGGGTGTCACCTCATTTGAGAATCGGGGCTGTCTTGTGTTTTGGAGAGGGCCAGCAGCAGCTGGTGGCCTCGGGAGGTGCTTCTCATCTTGCTGCTCCATGCAGGAAGCTCTGGCAGTGGTGTCAGTGGTGAGCTTTTGCAGTGAGAGTCCCCTGTATTAGCTAACCTGGTGGTTTAAAAGCAGCACAGAATTCTTTTAAGTTGCTAATATTGTGAGCTCAGGTGCTAGAGGAGCTTAATAGACTTCCTGTTCTGAGGTAATTTTAGTGCTAACTAAACATGGCTCTCCTTTCCGTTCTGTGCTTCTGCTAGGTGGCCATGCCTTACGTGTTGGTGCTTTAGACAGTTCAGCTTCCCAAGGGATTCAGAGTCCTCCTGCTCCTGCACCTCGAACAGAGAAGACAAACCCTCCGGCACAGACACCTCTGCAGAAAGAAAAGGCAAATTTGGCTGCGTACGTCCCTCTGCTGACACAGGGCTGGGCAGAAATCCTCGTGCGCAGGCCCACAGGTATTCTTGGCCTGGGTGTGGAGTGGGTATTTTTTGATTAGCTAAGGAACTGAAGCCTGATGGAGAAGAAAAAATCATATTTAGTGCAAATGGTAGACTCTTCTGCCTTTTGAAATTAACACTTCTGATACTTGATTCTTTGGAATCTTTCTTTAGTGTTTTAAAGCTATAAAAGAGCTGTGAAAAGACTGAAGTGAGAGCTTATATTTGCAGATCAAAAGCTGTTACAGAAATAGGGAAAGAAATGTGGAAGGTAAAACTTCCTGTCTGGTTAAAAATTGAAGCTTTCTGGAGTGGAAGTACTGAACGCTCTTTCCTAACTGTCTCCACCAGGTAACACGAGCTGGCTAATGAGCCTGGAGAACCCGCTCAGTCCTTTTTCTTCAGATATCAACAACATGCCCCTGCAAGAGCTCTCCAATGCACTCATGGCTGCAAGGAGCACCGAGAAACGGCTCTCTATAAATCCCTCTCTGTCCCATCCTCCAGCTTGGCCACTGGGACAGCCAAACCATCCCTTCTGCAGCGCTCCAATACAGGTGAGAGATGTCTGGCCAGCAGCGTGTCCAACGTAGCTGCCACTGGCCTGTTCAAGGTCAGCTGGAGTTACTGCAGGTCTTCTAGAACAGTAAAGCTAGCAGCATGAGGAATAACGTAGTGAGGAGAAGAGAAATCAGTCCTTCTCCATAGCAGAAAGTGTTCAGGATAAAAATTATCTTCCTCCTTGCTTCTAATATTCCATTGGGAAAAAAGTCACTTAAAAAATAGCTTCTTTGGAGGAGTAATGAGTGTCATGCTAAATGTTCCCCTGGTGAAGATGCAAAAGCCATGGATGTTTTCCCTTTCCCACATGGTTGGGGCTGATCTGGGCTTCCCCTGTGTGGATGGAACTTCCTGTGCAGTGTTTCCATTTCCATTTGTCTTTAGGATGGAGCCTTGTTGGCTGCTGACAGCACTGGGCTCCTGGGAGAATGGTCTAATACCAACCTTGCCATTCAGTGTGTGTTTGCCACTGTCTTTTACAGTGTGAGACATGTCAGCATGTCAGTCCTGTTTGCTGTGAATATATTCCCTTTTAAAAGGATTGTTTGGCCTTTAGACTCAGGCATTTGAGTTTCTTAACTCATCACTTAAGTTTCTTTTGATGGCTTTAACAACAGCCTCGACGTGTCACTATGTTGACTCTGCTGCCTGGTGACATGAGCACTAGCTCACTTCTGCAGGGGCTGTTAATGTTGAGAGGCCTCTTTGGACCAACAACTGGATTTTGGGAGCCTTGTACAGCTCAGGGCTGTGATCATCAACACCTGAAACTGCCTGAGGCTCTCGGCATTGCTAGAGCTAGCACAGCTGGCTGGAGGTGACATTAATAGTGTAGGTTGTTTGGAAAGCCAGTAAAAATGCTTGCTTTAAACAACCTCACCAAGACCTTTTTGGCAAAACATGATTTTAAGGTTTCAGGGTGTGTAAGGCGTAAAAATTCAAGCTAAAATTAAATGATACCTTTGAAAAAAATCTTATCTGTGAACAATTTCATTGACCTTTAAGATTTTGTGGCGCATAAACATTAATAGATTAGTTAAAAGAAGCACCTACTTAAATGTCAGTCCCAGGGCAGTTCTCAGGAAAATTATTTAAGCCGTGTTCTTGGTAATGCAACTTCTACGTTAGCAAGAATTCAGATTCCTGTAGAATTTTTGGAACTGCCTGACAAATTAATGTTTTGGGTCATATATGTGTTGCTCTCTTTTAGCCTTTTTAGAGGCAAAAACTGTGTAAATCTTTATCCGTATTTCTACTCTTCAGTCTTCTGTGTGTTTAAAAATGATCTTTTGTGAAAAGTATGTGGCTTAGGAAAAGCCCACCCTTGTTTCTGGCTTGTGCTAGGATATCTCCAAGGGCTTCTCCATTTTCTAGCTCTAAAAGCTAAGATGCATTCTTCCAAGAGAGCAGCTTGGGTCTGGTTGTTTGAATGTGTTTATGGCTCCCTAGTCATGGTGAGACCCTCTACCCTGAAAGAATCCCATTGGCATCTAGTGAGCTTATCCCAGCTTGTTCTTTCCTTTGGTCTGCTTTTTATTTATTTATTTGTTTTTTTATTTATTTTTAAATAGGTTCTTGGTTACATTTTAAACTCTGTGCTTTTTAATTTTTCATATAGTCTCTCCTTCCTTTTGATGTAGCTGCTCACTTGATTTCCCTTTGCAGTGGCCTCTTTCTCTTCCATGTACCAGTCCAGTTGTCAAGGGAAGTTGCACAGGAGCATATCCTGGGCAGGTATATTTATATATATTTAAGGAAAAAAAAAAAAGTATTGCCATAGAAGAACACCTCTGATTCATAGAAAATGTTTCCCTCATACTTCATTTTCCCCTTTCATGTCTCCTGTCTGTACCCGGTCTCATTACTCTCAACAAATGGGATCTTGACTAGCATGAAGAAGTCCAAGCCAGATCCAACATTTGCAAGTGCAGATGCCAACTTAAGACAACTTGTGTTTTAGCTGGGGTGGGTTGGGAGTCAGGAGGCACAGTGTTAAATGACACATCAAAATGTCTGAGTGTCTTAATGGAATTATTTATTTTCAGCTTTATTTTACAATTGGCTTTGTGTTCTGCTAATTTGGAACGCTCCCATTTCTGGGAATAACACCGTGTATGTGATAGGAAGAGCTATTCTGAAATGAGGTCCCAAACTGCTTGGCCCACAGAAAACTGGCCACAAAATCTGATGCTGTTTCATGTTACAGTGGGTGCTGGTTGCAATGGGGAAATCTGATAATTGTAGCTTTGCAGAGTCTACATAGATGGATAGCATAAAATCTTTCTCTACTTCATTAAAATTGTTTTCCTAAATAAATAATGTGGAAATCAAATTGCTTACCTCACAAGCACCGCACCTGCATTGCTTTGATGATCTGCAGTGCTTTGTGATTTTAATGAAAGGGTTGAAATTTCCTTCCCCCTTCTTTCCCTCGGTGGAAAGTTCTCTGCAGAGCAGCAGGGTACTCCTAACTGCTTGTTCTTGTTCAGGCCTATTAAAGCAACACAAAGATGCTGCAGTAAAATATTTTTCTATACTTCTCTTCGCTCATACTATTTTGTTCCCACCTACAGTGCAATTAGTGAGCGTGCACATTATTTAAAAACACAGCAATCTTGACAGCAGTGTAAGAGCTAGGGAAGCTTGGAAGCACTGGGTATATGCAGGTGTGTTCTGGCTTGGACAGCTAACCAGATCAGCACGTTTTTTAGAAGGTATGTGTGTGCGATGCTAACTCTTAATTGCTTCTTTGAAATAACTTTGGTCCTGCGAGTTGAAATCAATCCAGGAAAAAAAAAAAGCTGCTTTAGTAATTTTTATTTTTGCTGATTATTTTTCTTTTGTGTCTGTGCTAATTTATTTATTTATTTTTACTTTGGAAAACAAATCTTGGCCTTTCAGATTGGTCTTCCAGTCCCTTGTGTGCGTAACGGGAAGCCTCCTGTTCTCCAGCCTTTTCCTCAGGACAAAAAAAAAAAAAAAAAAAAAAAAAAGCGAGGTCAAGAAGAGCCTTTGGTCAGACTCAGCCCTGGGGTCAGGGTTCTGCCTGGAGCAGGGACAAGGTTATGTGCTGTGATAACCTCCTCCACCATAGGCAGGGCTTCCAGGAGCTTTCTTGTCGGTGTGGTTCATTAACCATTTGTCTGAGCAGACGCCACGTGCAGGTTTCCCAGTATTGTGGCAGTGCATGTATTACTCTCCCTCTCTTGTCTTTTCATGTGTCTGAGGCTGAATTATTTTGCTTCTGCTGAGACATACTAGGAAAACTGCCAACCTGCAAGTAAATGGCTCCTAGTAAAACATCTCCTCTCCTTCTAGGCTGCTCTCAGGCACAGGAGCATTGCATTTCAATGCAAGAAAGACCTTTTCTTTTGCATAGTTGCATAGAACTGATGTCTTCCTTGCCTGGATGATAATGGACTTTTAATGCTAGTCTTTTATTTTCACGCATCTCTGTAGTTACTGTCTGTCCTGATAACTGAGTATTGATGTGCCCAAGGTCCCATTTTCTTCATTCTCTCCCCTGCTTGTTCATCAGTAACAATTGGAAACAACTGCACTTATTTTGACAAAAGCAGATGCAGCCCTTTGCTATAAGGGTAAGTTGCTCAGTTATTCTGTGCAAAAGGGAAACCAGGAACAAGTCTGAGATCAAAGAACTAGACCACACATCCAACATGGCCTTCCATTGAAATCCCATAGGGAAAAGGCTGGTACTTCAGAGGAAAGAATGGGGTCCTGCCAGCCTGTGCCTCTTTGCTGACTTGGCCCCTTGTGCGTTGTGTCTCGGTAGAGTCAGCGGTTGTGCTGGAGGAAGGGAGCCCCTTGGAAGTGGAGCTGAAGGAAACGGATTCCCCTGCTGAGTCTCCGGAGAGTGAAGATTTTGAGGCTGGATGCCCTGACCAGGTCCTGAACGAGGAGAGGTTTGGTAAACCCCAGGAGTCTTACAGCAGGGTAAGGAGAAGCAGCAGCCTGCCAATTCTGTCCTGTGTTCCAGCCTCATCTTCGGGCGCTGGAGATCTGCCTGTGCTCAGCCGAGTCCCCCACCGTGTTATACCCTTTAGGAATTCATTAGTGATACCAAAATGCAGCTATGGTTGAGAGTTTGGATGGTTCACAAGGGAGAACACAGAGAACAGCAGCAGTAAATACCTGTTTTATGCAGGGTCATCCATGTGCATTTCTTTGTTTGGGGACTTCTCTGCCCATCTTTTACTGAAAGTGTTTGGGGGTGTTTCAGATACTACCATGCCAGCTTTTATTTTACTTTCTCGGAAAATTGTCCATCTTTGTTTTTTTTTCTTTTAAGTCCTCCTCAACCTCTAGTCAAGAGGAAAAATCTCTGAAATCAGAAGACCTGGTGGAAGGCGGCATTCCCATCGGGAGAGCCCTCCCCTCGGAGGACAGCCGGGCGCTGGAGGAACTTTCCTTCCAGCCGTCCCAGCCGCTCAGCAAGTCGAGCTCCTCCCCTGAGCTGCAGACGCTGCAGGAGGTTCTCAAAGACGCCAATGGCAGAGAAGTGACGAGAAGACTGAGCACAGAAGTGAAATCCAAATCTCAGTCTGGGAACCTGGAAGGGGAAGGGCTGGGAAGTTGGTTGGGCCGGAGCGAGGATGCCAGAGCGGCCGGGCCGGGGGGCTTGGATGGCAGCGGGGCGGCCACCTCGCCGCGCTCGCCCGGCGGGCACCGGCCCCGCGGTTACACCATCTCCGACTCGGCGCCCTCGAGGAGGGGCAAACGCATCGAGAGGGAGGCCTTCAAGAGCAGAACCGCGGCCTCCAACGCCGAGAAAGTACCGGGAATAAACCCCAGGTGGGTTGGAGAGGCATGTCGGAAGCAACGTAGAGCTTGAAACTGCGGGAGCCGCAGCTGGGTTTGCTCCAAGTGGCCCGGGGGTTTTTTAAGAGATACAAAACAGTGTCTGTTTAAAAGAAGGACTAGTAGCCTGTTATTTCAGGTCCTGAATACAGACGTAGTGAACACACTACCACGAAAATAATTTTGCAATCTTAGGAAATAAATCTCTTAACTAATCAGAGAAATAGATTAATATTTTTCTGATGATTCTACTCTTTCCTAATGATTCTACTCTTTCCTAATTTGGAGTAGCAGTGAGCATCAGTGGCTTGAGTACAGGTCACCTAGAGTTAATTGAGCTGTAAATGGGGTGAGTTGCTAGCCTTGCTTTTCAGAAATGCAAAGTGCAAAGTACCCAGCACAAGGAAGGATGGGTGGCTGGAAGAGCTACTTTTCAAATGTGAGATATTGGCATTGCCCAAAACTATGGCATGAGACAGCTGCCTTCTTGATGGCAGGTTAATTTTGTAAAATCCGAGTCTCTGAAAAATGGCTTATCTTCTAGACTAAAAATATGTAAGATAACTGTGATGCAGGAGTGCCTTCCCACTCCTTCATCCTGCATAGCGAGTGCCTGTTGGATAAGGAATTTGTGCAGCTGCCACTGCTTGAGATAATGACAGATTTTGACATGGGTTTCTACTCAACAGGAGGTAGTCCAGGCACTTAAAGTGTCTTTAAAACATGAATAATACTCTGCTAGGACTGTAATTTCCTCTCTTTTTCTTCTCTATACAATGTTCTTATATGCAACAGATTAAAATGGATTTACTGCTTATGATAACGGGGCTTGTTTTCCCCCCGCCTCCAGCTTTGTGTTTTTACAGTTATACCACTCGCCCTTCTTTGGAGATGAAAACAACAAGCCCCTTTTGTTGCCAAATGAGGTAGGCAAGGGGGTATTAATTAATATTTCCGGTTATTTTTTGTAACATAAAACTTGGTGCATAATTTTTCATGCCTGCAGCTGAGATGAAGAGGTGTTTTAATTTATAGTGATGGATGCATCTAATCCATGCAGTTTTCCAGATTAATCTCAAGAAAAAGAAGCCCCGTAGGTGCCATGTAGGGCAGCTCTGTTCCCTAAACCAATGCCCATGGCCTCTTGTAGAGCAGAATTGGGCAACATTCATTGCTGAGTTGATTAGCAAAAGTTGGGATTTGTAGAGCAGAATTGGGCAACATTCATTGAGATGAGTGCTGAGTTGATTAGCAAAAGTCGGGAATCTTTCCTTGCTCCTTGTACCCTCACAGTCTGTGTGTAGCGTGCCACTATCCCGAGGAGGTTCTGGGGAGGGTGACGCTGTTTGGAGATAACTGCTGCTTAAAGATACGCCGAATGTTTTGATTGCAGACGTTTGAAAGATCGGTGCAGCTCCTGGATCAAATTCCTTCTTACGACACGCACAAGATTGCAGTGCTCTATGTTGGAGAAGGCCAGGTGAGTTGTGTGCAAATGCCTTAATTGTTCAAGGGGTCCATTTCAGCATGGAGCTGAAGGCCAAGGAGCAATTGTGCAGTCTGAGTGACTCTGGGTCTGTCTGTGCAGGAAACATCTTGCTGTCCTACCTGCCAAAGCAGGAGCCCAGGGGAAGCCCCTCTTAGCAGGGAAGACCCTGGTTGCTCCAGCCAATGGAGAGGTCTTGGCTTGCACTGTGGGACTCTTGTGTTTTGTATTTCCTAGAGCAACAATGAAATTGCCATTCTGTCAAACGAACACGGATCCTATCGCTACACAGAGTTCCTGACAGGGTTGGGGAAGCTCATTGAGCTCAAAGACTGTCAGCCTGATAAAATTTACCTTGGTGGCCTGGACGTGTGTGGGGAGGATGGGCAGTTCACATACTGCTGGCATGATGACATTATGCAAGGTAAGATGGCTCCAGAAGCTGGAGGATGGTTTCTGCTCGTCTTAAAGGTGGGTCCCACAAATCGTTTCCTTCCCAGGGGTGTGGTAGAGACAACCTGGGGCTCTGTTCTCTTTTTCTCTGATATCTTGGTATGTTGTGGATTAAAACTTTGAGGAGGTGTCTACATACCTTATTTATGGAAAAAAAAATCATGCTCCTTGCTTATTAAATAATCTGAACAATCAGAGATTGATTTGGTGATACATAGAGGTTTGCAGAATAAGCTGTTCCTTCTTGACCTTCTATGAAACCTGTTAGCTGAGGGCAGTGTTCCTGCCAAAAATTTGCTGAAAGTTTCACTTCAGAGCAGTATTGACAGTAGGAGGGTTGTCATTATCCGTGGTTCTTACTGGTTGAATCGCAGCGTTACGCAGCTGCTATAGCACTAAGCAGTGCAGATACAGTGTAAGGTCCAGCAGGCTGTGTTGAACTTCCCAATTTTTCATACAGCTCTGTGCATCCCGGTCGATCTGGCAGCAGGAACCAGGGAGCCAGCTGCACGTCACTGCCTGTGGCTCGGGGCTCTGCAGAGCTTCGTTAGGGGAAATCCTTTTTCAGGTGTTTAACTCCTCTTCCAAGCAGATTCCGCTCTCCTGTGGCCCTGAAGAACTTGGAAGCACTTGTCTTCATCTTCTGTTCCTTTTATAGACACAGATAGATACTCTAGCTGGATTAGAGCTCTTAACTCCAGTATCAATCTGGCACATGCTGAAAGCCAGACCCATGATGTGCTTTTCTGAGCCTGGTGCTAGAGACAAGCCCTGCTGGCAGGTGCAGAGCCTCCAAAGCTTCCCCTTTCAGTGACCAAGAGCTGGTTATTGTGGTCCATGTTCTGGGGAAAAAAAATACATATATTTTGATTATGTGGTGCTGGCATTACTGTGTCTTTGAGACAAATGTGTTGCCCCCTGCTGAGCCAGGGCCCCTGTTCCTGCCTGGCCCGTGGCAGCACTGCTTTCCCAGCCCAGCTGAAGGGTTTCCTCTCTTTCTTCCTCAGCCATTTTCCACATTGCTACTCTGATGCCCACTAAGGATTTGGATAAACATCGCTGTGACAAGAAAAGGCACCTTGGGAATGATTTTGTTTCTATCATTTACAATGACTCTGGAGAAGACTTCAAACTGGGAACAATAAAGGTACAGGAGTCTGCTCGTGGGTGTGTTGTGAAGCAGATGTTTGCTGTTTATAAAAGCTTAAGAACATTCTTAGCTTGGCAGGCAGCGTGGAGGTCACGATTGGGGGTTTTTTACCTCGCTGGATTTGCACGTGTGAGCACGTGGCACCCACAGGGGTTGAGATGGCTGCCAGTAAAACGTGCTTTGCTGTTTTGCTGTTTTCTCTTTAGGGTCAGTTCAACTTCGTGCATGTGATCATCACACCCCTGGACTATGACTGTAACCTGGTGACCCTGCAGTGTCGGAAAGGTAGGACTCGCTCCAGTGTTTGTTCTCAGTCTGTTCGTGGTGCAGTAACTGCCTTCAGCTTGGAGCGTTTTGTGTTTCCAAAGTAAAAACCTTCTAGGAGAAACCCTCTGAAACCAGTTTGCTGCCCTGAGTCTTGGGATGTCCTATTCATAAATATGCCCCAAGATAGATGACATCTTCCCTTGGTACCACTCATGCTATCATCAAACTAAAGACAGCGGCAGAGTACAGCACATCCCTCTGACAGCTGCTTGGAATTGCCTTTGGAGACAGGAGCAGAGATCCCTGGGAAGGATTGTCCTTCCCAGCAGTGCAGGACTTGATCCTTGGAGACTGGTCAAGGCTCCTTGCTGAGTTCAGCATCTGCTTCCCTCTTAACCAGAGGGGCACTTTTGGAGTGCTCTTAGCTCTCACTTTGATTTATGGGATAGTGGGCCCAGCAGGCTGTCATCAGACCTTTAAGAAGCAGCCAGAATTTAAGAGCTGCTTTTATAAAGTTGCAGTGTGAGTTTTGTTTCAACTGGAGCTGTAGTGCTTGATGGAAACTTCTGAGATTCTGTGCTGAAAATCCTCATGCTTGTACGTTACCCATACGTTTAATTACTGGCAACATTCCTCTTGTTCTTAACTGTGTTTTACATTATTTTTTTTTCTTTAAAATGAAGATATGGAGGGACTCGTAGACACAAGTGTTGCTAAGATCATCTCCGATAAGAACCTGCCCTTTGTAGCCCGTCAGATGGCCCTGCACGCTAACGTGAGTACCCCGGGCCCCGGGAGAGCCACGGAGCAGCGAGGCTTTCTGCCCGGTGCTGTCTGTTAAGGAGCCTTTGAGTCACGGTTGGCACATCAACAGTTAGACCTTTGGTGCCTGACAAACTGTACTAAAATGTTCCATCCAGCTTGTTGTCGCAGTTAGGCTACAGCGTCCGCTCTCTTTCTCTCCTTAGATGGCTTCCCAGGTTCATCATAGTCGGTCCAACCCTACTGACACTTACCCGTCCAAGTGGATTGCAAGGCTGCGTCATATCAAGAGGCTAAGACACCGGGTGAGTAAAACCTGCTCTATTCTCCTTTCTTAGCGTTGATAACTGTGCTCTGCTGTGCAGACTTAATGCAATGGGGCAAGAACTAGCTCAGGGGGTCAATATACACATGAAGTTTAGAAATCTGCTCTCGGGAGGGGTGACACGTGTGATGATGTTGCTGTGGACTTGCTCCCAAACACTTTTGGGAGAACATATAACTTACCAGTTCTCATTTGACTTACTTTTAGCTACGTGAAGAAACGCAGTACCAGACTCCTGGCCTCCCCCTGCAAATGCATCCGTCAGCCCCAGCGAAGCCCCCTCCCCAAATACCTCAAGACCCTCCACCCACCTATGAGACGGGGCAGAGGAAGCGGCTCATCTCCTCCGTGGATGATTTCACAGAGTTTGTGTAACCCCGGGGCGCTCGGGGCTGTTCCCAGCCCCACGCGCTGGCTCCGTGGGCCACGTGCACGTAGATGAGTTGGGACGGCTGTGGCGGTGCCGCTGTTGCTTTCATGTGAACTGGGCCATGAGGCTGGACCGTGTTTCCTTGTCTCCACTTGCCACAGATGTCCACCAGGGACAGCGTGTCCCCAGCAGCTGCTCTGAGAGGACCAACTCGCCGGTTTGTTTTTAATGGGCTTGATCTAGTTCCAGGCTTTCATCTCTGCTGGCACCTTCCTTGCAAAACTTTCTCTAGACTCTTCTGACACCAGGGTTTGGTGGGCTTAAACCTCAAGTCTGTGTGTGTGTGTGTGGGCTGCATGTCTTCACAGCGCTGGAAGGGGCAGGAATTAGGGGAATCTGGACACCTTTATTGAGCATTGAATACACGGGATTGCAACCCAGTCACTGTTTCCAAGCATCCTGGAGTCTCAGCTCTTCTCCAGGCCTCAGTGCCCCTCAGCAGTTGAGCTCCCCACATTCCCAGACTTGTTCTGCTGCCAGCTCTGGTAGGAGCTAATTTGGACCCTGACGTTACCTACCCATTACAGTGCTCACACGTGCAAGGTCAGCTCAGTTTTGGGAGCCTCGGGCCGAGCTTCCCTCATCCACCAGGAATGTTTTGCAAATGGAAGGCAGAGCAGGGCTGTGGGTGTCCCCGGTGGGGCAGCACGTGCTGGCGTCCCGGTCACTTGTGACAGATGGACCCCTGGGACTGACTGCGAGGACTGAGCTGGGTCAGCTGCAGAATTTCTGCCAGCTCCGTGAGGACAAGGCCGGGCCCTGGCTGTGCGGCTGGTAAGTGTGCCGAGGCGTACGCATGATCTTCCCTGTTCCAAAAGATGCTTGACTTGGCATGGTGGCGGCAGCTGGGAATGAGGCTGAGCGCTCCTTGCTGGGGGCTGATGTGGCCCCTGTCGTGGGCATTGGCCCCTACCCTGCGTGCCCGGGGCCGTACCGTGTACCTGAGCTGCTGCTTTGTGACGAGCTGTGAGTGTTGGGAACGGTGCCCGCGGCCACGGCAGGGCCTGTGGAGCTGCAGGGGGACAGGCCAGGAGCAAAAAGAGACGCTACTCCCTGAGGTGAGACTGGGAACGCTACGTGGATGTTGTGTTTTGAGTGTTTAAGGCATCACGGAAATAAAATATTTGTATGAGCGGTGAGCTGGGCCTGGTCTGCAAAGCCTCAAATCGCATCTAGTGATAATGGAAATTCCTCTGTCCCCTTTGAGTGCTGGAGGGACAGAGCTGGAGCCCGGCCTGCAGCGACGCCAACAACAGCACAAGAGCCCAGGCTGAGCAGTCATCTTTTATTTGACCTTGTCATTTTTTTTTAAGAAACACCCCCCCACACACACAGTTACAAAATACGGTACTTTTATTGCAGTGAAATGCTAACCAGACATAACAGTTTACGTATTGGTCATAACGGTCCATTCCTGTAAAAACAAGCGCTGAGGGGAGAGTCCCTCTCGCCCTTTTCAACGAGCGGATATAGAGCATTTGCTGAAGCAGCCTGATACTGGTGCATCTTTGTGAGACTTAAGGCAATAAATAAGAAGGGCGCCCTGGGTGCCTATGGACAGGGAGAAGGAGGAGGTGCTGGGCAGGGGTGTGAGTCAAGGCCAGGGCCAAACACGGAGCCGCCTCGAGCACCTCTGGGAACCAGGGCTGCCACCAAGCCAGGCCGAGGGCCCCGGCTGCCCCAGCACCCACTGTGGGCTCCAGAGCTGCTCTCCATCCTTCCCGCGAGGAAGAGGAGGGCAGTTGTCTTCTATCCTATCCCGGTTCTGCTCCTCTTTGCTTAGAAGAAGCACTTGGTCAGTCACTCGCATCCACTCACTCACACAAGCGCCTGCGCCCTGCTCGGCCCTGCCGCCCGCCTCCGGCCGAGGAACGTCCTAACAACATCCCAGGAATGAGCCTGGGCTGGAAGGGGGCTCCCAACCGAAAACATCCCAGGAAACAAGCCCAGGCTGGAAGGGGCTCCCAGCCCCTCTTCTCCAGAGCTTCCTCAGCTGCGCTCAAGGTGCTGATAAGGCCCCACGTTCCTCGTTTGGCCTTTACAGCGCTTGAAGATGCAGGCCGAGATCCAAACCTTGGACTTAGTGACTCCCCTTGGGGAAGCCGAAACACTGCAAGGAGTACCTGAAGTTCCCCCAAACACTGCAAGAAGTACCTGAAAATCCCCAAAAAGTACCTGAAAGCCAGTGCCCGCCTGGGCTCAACCTCCCTCCTCCCCTCGGTGGTGGCCGAGGCCGCGCGGGCGTCCCGCGCCCGGCGCAGACCAAGGCGGCCGCTTTTCCTGCATGGGGGTGACTCCCTCCCGCCTCCGCTCTGAGGTCCAGCCCGAGACTCGGAGACTTTGGCTTTGAGGGGAGCCGTAGAACAGAGACCCTGGGGGTAACGCGTCTGCCCTGTGCTCCTCTCCGAGCCCAATCCTGCTTCACGGGGGCTTCCTGGGGATCCCTGGCGGCCGCAGCCCCTGGCTCCTCTCCAAGCCCTGCTGCTCTCCAAGCTCCCTGCTCATTCCCGGTGGGAGGGCGGCGCTGCCGCCCTCGGCACCTCCTGCGTCACCCCGTCCCGGCAACCCGCCGCTCCGTCCCCCTCCGTCCCAGCGCGCGTCCTTCCGCAACCTCGCTCAGCCTCTCCCAGCACAGGGTCTCCGACCCATCCCAACGGCCTCCCCCGTCACTCACCGCATCGCGGGGCTGTGAAACACCTCGAAACAGGTACAGGCGGCAGCGCCGCGGGGGGCACCGCGGCCGCGAGGGCTCCCTGCAGCGCCGCTGCCTCCCGCTCCGGCCCGAGCCCCCTGCGGAGCGCTAATACATCCCTTAAATAACTCTGACAATAGTATTCTGTCTCCTATCTACATGTTCCAAACGCGGTACCGATGCTATGAAAATATAGCAAACATACAAAAATATATACATTTAAAAAAAAAAAAAAAAAACCATATAAATTACTTACATTAGCCATAACTTGAAAGGGCAGCGACAAAGCGGGCGCAGGGCCCGGGGGTGCTTTGCGGCACCGTGACCCGGGCGCTGCGGTTGTGCCTTCCCCGGCACCGGCCCGGTCCCCGGCAGCGCTGCGCCCGCTTTGGTGGCAACGGCCCCTTTCAATTTATGCTTCAAGACAAAAATACTGCTTTTGTGATATATTATCCCATTCTTGTTAGCTCGCACGTGTCCATGTTAGCTGAGGAAAGCGTTGTTTAAAGTGCTGGGCAGTACATAGGAACAAGTAAACCAAGACAACACCTATAGCTACGTCCCCCCCGCTGGGGGGGAGCGGGCGCGGGGCAGCTCCCGCCGCTCCCACGGGCACTGCTTTAAATAGGGGGCTTCTTTAAATACACAGAATAGTACCCATTTCTGGAGGATAAAAGCCAATACTGGAAATTAACTGATTGGGTGTAGATACCGTTTAGCTATAGCTATATATATATTTATGCCTTTAAAAAAAAGAAAAAAAAAAAAAAAAAGGTTGGTTAAAAAACTTTGTGAAACCTGTAGTTCTCCCCCAC